>JAJJWW010000388.1:0-133501 GCA_023531295.1 Papaver armeniacum
GTTATATGGGTCATACGACTTATGCCCACGACCCAAAATGAATAATAATATCTCGATGATACTTTTCTGTCTCTTTTTCTTTTCCTTTCATCATAGTATACAAATCATCTCTCATCATGGTGTTTCTTTTTTTCTTTTTCTTTTTTTTTGATAAAGATGTTGTTTCTTTTGAACATGGACTAATTATCGTGGAGATCTATGAGTTAATCAATATTTGATAGTTTTACGGATAAAGAGGTTTTTATATCTTATTCGGTGGAGCATTGAAGGGGGAAAAGGATATTCGTTTCAAAGTAGAAAGGAAGGGGAAAACATTGATAACCAAGATTCAAAATTTTGATGCTTAGCTCTACATAGTCAGTTGGATTATTTGTATAATTTTTTGGGTGGAGCATGATTTTTATCCTAGTTTGATTGGGGGCCAAAACTTTAAATTGGGGTCCTTGCACTAGTGGACAAAAAAGGTCACACAATCCTATTTTGGGTCACCCCTTAAAAAAATATTTTCTAAATGGCTACAATGCCCTAAGTGATTAGTATTAATTTTAAATAATTAGTGATAATCTTACTTAATTTGAGTTTAACTTTTTTTTTTCAAATTTTTTATTTATCCATGTTTATGAAAAATCGATGAGATCATGATAATTGTTGTTTTTTTTTTTTTTGCCCAGATCCGTATGAAAAATCGTCATGGTATTGAAGTAGTTCATTGACGACTCTAAACAGTTGTTAATGTTTAGACTGTTTCAGTGACGATTCTGAACAGTCGTTACATTTTACAAAAGAGTCGTTATTAGACTGTTGTAAACGGTCGTTAATGTTTCGACCGTTTTAGTGACGACTCTAAACAGTCGTTATTTCTTATAAAAGAGTCGTTATCTTCTTCATTAATGGCGGAAATGTACAACAGTTTGGAGTCTTCGTATAAAGATCAATTCGCTGATGACCCTTTGGAAGGGTCGTTGTTGTTTTTTTATGTATATGACGACCCTTAAAGTCATTATTGTCTTTGAAAGGTCGTTAATTAGGGTCGTTATTTGAAGAAAAAAAAGAAAAAAATAGTCAAGGGTAGTATTTTCATAATCCGATGAATAAGCCCCTGAAAATTTTGGGGTACAAATAAAATGTCATGGCCCCCAATTGGATTTCATGGCCCCCAATCAAATTAGGATTTTTATTACTCACAATTTAAACATTTTGTGATGATTGTTCATCTTCTACAGTTACATGATCTTTAAGGAAAATTTGGTAAGCCTCATTAGAAATGTTAAACTACAAGCATTTTTTTTTTTGGCCGAAACGAACATAAGGATGTTAGGTCTAACGACGAATATGGTGATTGCATTATGAGATTCTTTGTTCCTGCCTTTGTAAGTTTATTTTTTCGTTATTTTGGGTTTGTCATTTTTTGTTCTCGCTTGTATTCATTGGGTTGAGATACCCCTCTTAACTACTTCCCCCTTTTCAATGAATTCTCTCTTTAACCGATCAAAAAAAAAAAAAATGATCTTTAAGATTTAAGATCCTTATTTTTTTTTAATTTTACAAACCAAATTTTGTACGACCCGAAACTCAGAATCCAACTTTATTCAAATTCTATTATACCACTTCAATGAAATTTTTTTCACTTCAACAATTAATTAACCAGCATTGTTGTTTGTTAAGCTTGAATCAAGAAAATTAAACTCTAAATTCATTATCTTGCTCAAGTTATGATGTACATAAATTGACAAGAATTTCCTCTCCTCTTGTTGAATAAAACGGTTTTATTCACCAGAGATGTGAGAGTGAGAAGAGATAAAAGGAAGCGAAATGGATAAACAATCTAGTAGAGACGACATGATCTTAACCATTCATTTGTTTTCAATCAACGGCTGATGATGCACTATCAAACCTTGTTAGGATGTGGCCTGTCAACAGATCCTGCCTCTATTAATATATGCAGTATCGATATATGGGGTTTTTGCTTCATCCCCATATGTAAAAGATAAAAATCAATAGCTAATAGTAAGTGGTTTACTGAATCAGATTTGTCATAGTACCTATTCATTAATTAACCCAGCCACACATATAATTTTCTTTGATAGTGATTGTACAACTAGGGAAGACTTCTAAAGACTCGCTCTAATCCACTACATCAAACAATGCCGCTGATGGACATTAATATAATTTTGTCTTAGGTAGTATTCCCATGTCTCGATCCGAAGGTCTCATCTGGCTCAAAGCGAAACAAAGACAAAACGAAATAACAATAAAAATAAAAATGCCCCACCAGTATTGATGTATTGTAGACCTTTTGCATAAGTGCATGCTTTACGCCAGATAGATGACAAGGATAACGAATCTTATGACATTTTACCAAATAATTCTGCTTTAAATATGTTTTAGGTGTGATATCATTATCTGTTAGGTTATGATAAACATAAGTCAAGTCTCTCAACTTATCACTTAACCTACCTTCACATTAAAAATTTGCAAATACAAAAATAATAATATTTTAGTTATCTTCTTTCTTCTACTCCGTTTTTAAAATAAAAACTAATGGAGATCTGATCAGTAATATAAGAACAGCCGAGGGACTCTTTGTCCTCAACAACATGGCAACGTACTTACCAAATGAAATTACTCGCGAGTTGTTACAGAAAGATGGTAGTTGCAGGGTACGCATAAGTGGCAAAGTAAGTCCATATATCAATCTCTGTTACCTCTTCTTTTTTAGTGTATGATAATTGATTTAATTAAATTGTAAACTTATTTGCAGCTTTATAATGTTGGGTGGTTTTGGAATGACAAAGATCCTGAAGTCAGGAAGAATCTACTAAAGGAACTTAAAAAACCCGGTATTGATCCGTAAGACTGAAAACCATTGATTTCCAAGGCTAATGAATCGAAATAATTTGTTAAAGTGCCCGCTATTAAACATGCTTTGTAGGTTAAATTTGTGTAAAATTCAGCCAGGTTATAGCTTCGCATGCTCAGAGTGTATCTACACCTTGTTGGCTTTGATCAATTGGTAGTTTGGTATGAGTGCAGAGTGCAAACATATCTGAATCATCCAATGTTATTAGATAGACAATTTTACTGTCCACTGACCAGGTCCATCTTTATCTCTTAGTATTATTTCTAATCCCCTCCTGAAGTAGGAGTCGGAGATGAACTCCGGTAACTCCCACTGGGGAGGGATAGATGAGAGCCACTGTACTAGTTTACTAGAGGGTGGTTCTCATCGTTGGAATAGTTGAACTACCCAGATAGTCTGGGAACCAGAAGGATGCATCTTGCATTTCTTTGATTTTTAATTGTCTCTAAGTTGTATAAATGCCTTCTTTAAACTCTTGTTACAATTAATATTGAAGGCCCAAACAGTGAATACTCGCGTGCAACCAGTCTGCTGAAAGCATATGTTATAGAAGATGACAACCCAAACACCAAAAGTGAAGGTGAAAGCAGTTCAACGTGCGTCATTCTGTAAATAAAACGGTTTTTACATTTGGCGAAGATCATGACGACTCTTATTTGGCTCTTGGGCGGCAGCATGGATGTCCTCTTTTATGCATTTCTTGATTTCCAATTATGTTTATTTCATTCCATGTCACAATGTGCAAACCTTGGGGGTACCCCAATGCCCTTAATAAAATTACTTTTTCTAATCCATTTGATCTGTTATTCTCTATCGTCTATCCAGTTGTTGAATGGAAAAATTCACAGTATGTATTAAGAAGGCAAAATAGACTAGAAAGGCACCAAAGTGATGGCAAACCATTACAAGTTTACGCATTCGGTTGCCAGTAGAGAATATTAATTGATATAGAAAATTTTTAACTAATGGAGGATTCCTTGTTTTTGTAATGTCGTTAGAAACTCTATTATTCCTGTCGAGCACCAAGGTTCAGCGTAACAAATGGGAAGTACACTGATCAAAAACATACGGCTTACTTATGTTCCCAATATACAAATAATGAAAGAAAATGTTGATAAATTTGATTCAGAAAACATGTATATACAAACCCGATTACTTATGTTCCCAACGTAACAGCATCTATATACAACATGTAAGTACATTTCTGTATTACAAACCTATACTCGGCTTCATTAACTGCGAAACGTGTTTGGCCGATATGTAGAACTAACCATCTCAACAAGCAAGGGAAATTGCAAGAATGCGAACAAGGTCACAGGTATACAGGCAAATAAAGTTACGGGGACAACAACCCACGGAATTTTGTGTCCAAGTACGATAGAAAGAGTTGCACCATAAGCTATCATAGTTGTGACTATGGAGAAGAAAAGAGTTCCGAGTCCAATAATCAACTTTGTAGGCAAAGCAGTAAGGAAATCGTCTTCTGCATACCGTGATGTTAAAATGGCTAAGAAGATAAGAACTGACGTGATAGAGGAAAAGAGAGCCAAGGCATCTGCTATAGCAAATACGATGAAAGAACTCTTATTCAAGAAAATCGGTATGCCGTTGTTATTATTATTGGCATCACTGAAATTCCCACCAGGTACTGTGAAAGCTGCAGCAAACACAACCGTTGCGATAAGAGTAGCAACCAACATGCAAGACTGAGACGTTTCCCTCATCCAGTTTTCTCCTTCCTTCCTTAAGTCACTATGTTCCTTGGTAAATATAAATTGAGCTGTATTTCCATCTTTATTTCTAGCCAGCCGGTCACTCTCTTTAACAATTTTCTCCACCCCCTAAATGACACAAGACCAGTTTTATCAAATACTAACAAATTACAACAACATAACAAACGACCATTAATTAATTCAAACGATCTTACTTGCATACCTTAAACCACTGTATCTCTTTTTGCATCTGAAGTGCGGCGCCAGTTGCTAAATTAAGTTTGGCAGATGGCGCTAACTTGGCAGCAAAATGCAACACTCCATTATCATCTGCATCTCTTCTGGAAAGAAGTTCATTCTTATCATCCTCATCACACGTCTTAAATATGAGCTCTATAACCTTTTCACTTCGCTCCTCGATTGCAATTTGTAGCAAGGTTTTGTTTTCCGTCTTAATCCAAATTAAGAAAGGAAAATTTAAAAGGCAATCCTTCACAATTTCAATTGTCCCGGACTTTATAGCCGTCTTTAAGACACAAGATGTCTCAAAAAATCTTATTGCTTGAGGTTTAGCCATTTTCAGAAGCTGTGCAATCATATCTTTAACTAAGCCCGCAGCCTCTTCGTGCATCAACTTCTGTCTGCATAATTTTCTGATACCCGGGACTGGAAAAAAAAAAAAAAGTCTTTTGTATAGTAAATAAATAAAATAAGATATCTTCCAGGAACGGCCAAATAATGATCCATAAAAAGCTGCAAATTTTGTGATTTCTTATAGTACGTAGTTAAGCATGAGACATAGACTCCTAAAAGTCACATATATCACAGTTTAGAAACATATAATTGAAGCAAAACTACTGTCTGGCCAGTTATCAAACCTTGAGTTAAGTGGGTAAGTATGGTGGATGAAAACTTGGTAGTGGTACCTCTATCTACCCTCGAGTACTCGGATGGATTCTCTATGTCTCTTGTGCTCCAACGGCTCGGAATATTCATTTCCACCTGAATCACTGTTACAACGAATAATAGTTAGTTGTCATGAAAGCAAAACATTTATTTTTCTTTTGAAAACATCGTTCATTAATCCAAAGATTATGAAATGATGGGATTACTTACACGGGTATATACAGTGTTGCACTAAGTTTAGTTTACTTCCGCTTTGAAATGCAAATGGCCTTTTAGCAATAGCTTCTAATGGCCAAATTTTAATGTTCTTTGTTTTCTCTGTAACCAATAACGGAAACCTTTTTATGAGAAGTAATGCGATATCTGCACAAGTAAGACTTAAATTAGTTGGATAGGTAGTTACACAAAGATTATGTCAGAGAAAGGTGATGATCAGTGGATTAAATGTATATACCATAGAAATTGGCGTTTATTATGTTGCACAGCAGTGAAGCGCCATCAGGACCAGACAAGGGACTTGGTTCCTCGTCTCTTGTAACGGTGCAAAGATACTCTATTATCTCTTTCTGTCCCCGTGAAAAAGATACAGAAGCAGTTAGGAGCGGCACTGCATCTTTTTTGTTACGTATTTGTGTTACATTAGGATTTTTCTTCACTAAAGCCACAGCAATTTTCTTGTTTCCTTCCCTAGCTGCCACATGAAGCGCGGTGTTACCGTACCGAGTTTCTTGTGATTCAAGTGCCTTTGGTGACATAAGCTTTACAATTTCTTCAGCAAACCTCCATTGTTTTTTGTCTACAGCTATCAGTAGTGCAGTTTCTAAATCAGTTGTTATGGGTGCTGTTAATGATTCTTGATCACCCTCTATCAACTTTTTAGCTTCTTCCCAATCTCCTCTCCTGGCTGCTTTGCGAAGCGGAGAGTAGTTACTATTATCTTCAATGTCACATCAGATATAAAGAAAAATTCATCAATATGAAGTTTCTGAAATTGATTACGAGGGAGAGAACTCAGCATACTTAATTGGATGAGTTTATGGTAGCATACACGGCTTGTAAGGCTTAGTCAAGTGGCAGTAAGAAAACCATATGTCATGCACTTCAGATGGATAAAAATAATAATGTATGTTCTCACTTGAGTATGGCTGAACGGTGGAGGAATATGCGACCGAAACTCCAATTGAGTCGCTGAGCGGTGGATGAAGGTCAGCATTAGACACCTGTGGTGGAAACACAGGATGCAAGGCCTCGTTGATAACATCTTCTTCCATCTCTTGATCTGCTTCGTGATCGGGCACCTGCTCATTCACCCCTGACGTAGCTTCTTGCCGCACAGTACTCATCGCTGCCTCAGTCCCTTCAATGACATAATAGTGGGTGGCAGAAAAAACAAAAACCAGAAGAAAATTATCATGAGAAATCCCAGAGGGTTCCGGTGTGCAGGGAGGCGGCATCGTTAGTAAACGTAAGTGAACAGTTGTGTCTTGTACTATGGAAAAAATAACCATTTTGGATTATGTAAATAACCATTTTGTTAACTGACATTTTGGATTATGTATTTGGTACACGTTAGTCAACTATGGAAGAAAATAACCATAATAATAATAATTAATCTTTCGGCGTATAAGATAAAAAAAATTACCATGCGTGACGTGATACTAGCTAGCATAACATGAACTCACCGGAATTAAGTTGGACTGTGGAGGAATCTGTAGTCGGAGTTCCCGTAGAGTCGCTCAGTTGCAGTTGTTGTGGATGATGTTCATGTTCTTGCTCACTCGCCCAAGGCGTATTTTCCTCTAAAACAGAATTTATCGCTGTAACGGCTCCAGTGACAGGAGAGTTACACCGACAAAAAACAAGATAAACGACTGGATTAAGCCAAATTATAAGAAGATGAACTGAAAATAGTACCAGTAAAATAATAATCTACAAATAAGTAGCAAATAATTAGATATACCTTGTTTACAATCTGGTTGTGGCAGTGATGGGACGGCAACCAAATTTTGGTCTAGTGCTTGTATAAGCTTGGTTAAACTTGTAGTTAGCACCTCCAGTTGATGCTGATTTTGTGCTTGATGTTCGACCAGCCTGCAAAATCTTGACTCAAAAGAATCACCATCACCTATGATTCCTGGATCCGTAGACATGGTTGGGGGACTTGAGTTTGGTTAAATTTGTGTCTGCTTTGCTCAATTATTGATCTGTTTTCTTAAAAATTATGGTGTTGAAAGATGGAGAAATTATGGAATACATAATTAAGAAAAAAAAAATGCAAGTGGGAGAGTGATGGCGACATCTATCTACCCTTGCCGGTTTTGTTTTTTGTCGTCCAAAAATGTAGAGTTTTCTTTTTTTTATATATAGAAAAAGCTTAGGCCTATAAGGCACTAAGAAACATACACAGGGTTTGTGATGGCATTGGTAGCAGTAGTGCTACTTATCCTGCCAGCATTATTTCTACACAATAAAGCTAAATTGAAAGCATCCAAGTTTTGTTGTCTGTGAATAATACTAAGGCTAAGCAAAGTAAAAGATAAAGGATAGATTCCCATATGACTACTCCTTTCTACTTCTTCTTGTTGATAGTTGCTTTTTTCATGATAGCTAAGATGAAATCTTCCTTTTACTACTGCATGATATAGGAGTTTGAACTGAACTAGTGTCTCATTTTCTTAAGCCGATATAGTGACATTAGTGTGCTGCAATTCTTTGGCCCATTGAAAAGCTAGTTTTGCTCCTGTTGTTGCTCCCTCTGCTCCATGGTATCCTGGATGTCCTCTCGGTTCCAGGTGATGTTTCCCGCAAAATCTGTCATTATTAGAGCAGTGTAAAGGAGAGAGGTTGCAGGGTCTTGTATTGTGCATATTTTGATGTTACTCCCAAACTCAGCATTGAAATCCTGATGGTGGGGAGTAATATTATGTGGGGATGTTGTATCAGTTTCCTCTGGCAAAAGAGGAAAATTGTTCATAACATGACGATGCATATGATGTATTCTATTATGCGTGCACAAGTGCTGTTTAATCTTACGGGTAGTTATTCCCACATTTGGTTGGATTTGTTTAATGATGTGGTCACATCTCGCCTTCCAGATATACCAGCTGGTTGTGGCATAAATGTTGCAATTGGTACTAGTAATTCCAGGTTGAAACCAGGAAGTTAACCATTCAATGAAGATGGTGGTATTGTCAAAATGGGTATTAAGGGAGCCCAAAACCTCCGCCTGGACCGAATAGCAAACTGGACAATTTAAGAACATGTGAGACATTGTTTCTGCTTCACCACTGTTGCATACAGTGCAAGCAGGATTGATGTAGTGAAGTATGCTAGCTGTTTTAGCAGTGGTGGGAAGACTTCCATGAGCACATTTCCATAGGAATATTCTAATGACTGGTGCCACATCCATATTCCAAATTGCTGCCCAGTTCCCTGTAGGAATGTCATTTCTGTAGAGGTTTTCAATTTTTGCCTTGTAAAGCTCTTTGACAGAGAAAGCACCTTTATCATTGAGATCTCATATTATTATATCTTCTTCATTAGGATGTGTCTACAGATTGACAATGGTTGCTGCCTTAACATTGCTAAAGAGTGTAAGAATTAGATTTGCATCCCATTTGCCATCTAGAAGAAGAATTGACTCTAACCTCTCAACATTATGGGGGCAGTTCTGTGGTTTTTGCAACTTCTGAGATGTGTTTGGAATCCAGATGTCTTCCCAAATCTTTATCTTTTCCCATTTCCAATTTTCCAGAAGCAATGATGTTGTATGTTGTTGATGCCCTCTAGAATTCCTTTCCAAACCCATGAGTCTCCATCTTTAGCTTTTGTATCCATGTTGAGGACATTCCTTCCAAGTAGAGGGAGTCTTGATCTTGTTCTAGTCTCCATCCAATTTTTGTAATCATTGAACTATTAAACAGTTCCATATTCATAAATCCTAGCCCCCACCCCCTTTTGAGCTCTTTGGGTTTGCACTATGGTCATCCAAGCTTTAGGTAGTAGCCAATAGGATTTTCTATATTTTTCCCTCAGAAAAAATCTCTTTGAAGGTTGTTGATATCTTTGCATGTTTTCTTTGGCACCTTGAAGCAGTTCATCTGATATATGCATGCAGAAGAAGTGACAGACTTTATGAGAATTTCCTTCAAATAGGATATAAAGGGATATTCTTCCAGGCTAGTGAGTCTCACCTTCACTTTTCCACTCCAGGTTTGAAAGAAATAATTTTGCTTCTATGGGTGAAGAGTGGTGAACCAAGATATTTATCATCCAGTTGAAGAATTTGAACCCCCACAGAGCAGCTAATTTGAGGGATGAGGTCTGGATTGGTGTTTTTGCTGAAGAAAATTCCTGACTTGTTGAAGTTGATTAGCTGCCCAGAAGTGCTGCCAAAGATTTGGAGAATCTTCATAATGTTTTGAGCTTCAGTAAGATTGGCTTTGCAGAATATCATGCGAGTCATCAAAAACAAGGAGATGGCTGATAGAAGGAGCAGCTTTGCATATTTTGAATCCAGTAATTATGCCTATGTGCTCACCATGAAGGAGAGTTAAATGTAGAGTTTTCAGATAAGATTCTAATGTTTTTTTACGTGTTCCAATGTCATCATTTTTATTCGTAAATGATCTCCAAAAATGACGGTCCAGTCTATCAGTGCTGAAGTCGCCCAGACAAATAAAAACTACATTTTGTCATAAAAGCTACTCCCTCCATCTCCAAAAGATAGGCAGGTTTGTGTGTAAATTTACACACAAACCTGCCTATCTTTTAGAGACGGAGGGAGTACATTTTGAGTACATTTTGTCCGAAAAACAACATAGCACTGGGGTATTTATTTTGCATTTAAGAGTAATTTTAGTTGATTCTTCCTACTCCGGTGGAGTTGTGAATGTCTGAACAACTCGCACTAATTTGGATAGAAACTACCAAATCCTCCTTATTGATTTGTTGTTGCTATTTTCACAGACAAATTGCAACTCAGCTACTATATTCAACAACGGGAAACAGTTCAAAGAGGGGTACGGTATAGGCTCAGACAACTGCCACTGAATACATGGATTTCAAACCCAAAGCATCTTTCTCTGCGAACCTACCTGTTATTCAAGGTATAGAATAGTCACTCACAATAGTCAAATTAGGATGGAAAAAAGGAAGTATTTTCATATCGTAACTGTCAGATCCCCTCCTTCAGCTTTGATCCTTTTCATGTAATCCACTTATTGTACGAGTATTCATCTGCACGACAAAACCAAATAAAGTCAAAAGTAAATCAAAGCAATAGCTTGAATCACGGTCAATAAAAGAAACAAAAAGATACGGAGAAAAAAAGATGCCACGGAACATACTTCTGGCTGAACGAAAATATGGAGTCTTCAATTTGGTTTATGTTTTAAAAGCGAGCAAGAAAGGGCCATGGTATTTCCATCTTTCCTTGAAGCATTAAAAGGTTGCTTGCTTAGAAACAAGAGCTGCAGCATTCAATCTCAACAAGCCTTAGAGAACTCGTAAACAGACAGCATCATTTCAGAAGGTTCTTTATAGAAGAAACATAATTAACCTTGCGAGATTGGGGTATACCCAATTTCAAGGGGACATGATGTGTCATTATTAAAAAGAATGATTTTACTTTAATACCCTTGAACTAATTAAATCTTAAAAATAAACTCATTTCTTAATTTCATTAATCCTAAAATTAAAAAACTAAACAACTCTTAATCTTTTCTTCTTCATCTTCATCTTCCATCAACCAAAGTCATATAAAAATCTTCAACTTTGATTTTCCAAAAAAATTGTTGACTCTACTAGCGAAAAAGAAGACTATAAATGATGTTTAAACTCAAACCTATCATTGTGTTGTGTGATTGATTGTTATGTTAGGTTGGAAATCGAAAATTATGATTTCTGTGTTTTTGGTCGGCAAGGTCGTAACATGCATATCTTGCCGACTTTTCATAACATCCATGGCGACGATTGTAAATTTTTTCAACAATCATAGGTATTTTTTGAAGACCTTACCGACTTATACCACCTAGGGTTTTTTCAACCACCGCGGGTATTTTCTCAACGGTGGCGGGGTTTTTTTGTAGACCTTGTCGACTAATATTTTTCAATAGCCCTCTCCTGTGTGTCAAAAAATAAAGTCGGCATGTTCTTCATTTAAATACCTTTGCCGAGCTTATACCGACGGGGGGCGTGGTATTTTTCACCAGTAGGCGAGTTTTTTTGTAGACCTTGCCGACTAATATTTTTCAATAGCCATCTTCTTCAAAAAAAAAAATAAAGTCGGCATGTTCTTCATTTTAATACCTTCATAGAAGCTAAAATTGGTCGGCATTTTATTCAAACAAAGACCATCTTAGGCCATATATAGCTCGGCACCTTATTCAAACCTCTACCTTGCCGAGCCTTTGACATTTTTGAAAACCAAATTTTTTGATCTTAATCGAACTCACAAGACAGATTAAAATCTACTGAATTTTCATTTTCAAAATTTTTATCTAAACTCAATTAATTAGCTTAATCAGTTTTTAGTGTTAATTATAAAATGACATTTTTGTCATTTTGAAAATATTTGGTTAAGGGGTAACCTCTTTTACTTCAAAATGACCATATTTTATCTTATTGGGTATACCCCAATTAGTTTGGGTATACCCCAATCTCGCCAGGATAATTAAGAGCATCTTCATAGTAAATAACATTTAGTAAGATTACAAGACGATCATTGTCAAACTTGGCCAAGCTCTTGGAAGTGATTTCAGCTTCTGACTCAACTTCTTCGTAAGCTTCAATCTATCAGATGAACGCGCTGTATTTGGTTAGTGTGATCTGTCCAAAGACAAAACCATTTCCTCAAGTACTGGGGCATTCATCAGCAAAAGTCCTAGAAAGTTGATTTCAGCATCGCACCTTTTAACTTCACTGATTTCAATACGCTTGAGGTTAGGCATAATGCATGACATTGATTGTTCAACTGCACCATCATCTTTGTCGGCACTGAAGTCCCACTACATCCGAGATAATACAGTAAAGTAAAACATTTGTGATCTTTTAATAGTTCCTTAAAAATTAAGGGCAATCCCCATGGAAATCCTAAAATTTGTATTTTCCCTAAAAGAAGGACTAAGTTTCAGTTTTCCTAACTAGAAGGACTGAGCGAAATCAGTGGTCCTGGTTGTCTCAAAATCAGTCGGAAATGACCTTTTAGTCCTTCAAGTGGTTAACTTAACCAATCTAGGAATGGTTAAAATAAACAAGTCCTGCCTGTAATATGAACTAGATATCCAACTTCCCTCATCTTATACCATTTTTCTTCTTCTGCTCTCCATCGCTTTTCTTCTTCGTCGTTGTTGATTGTACCGTATTGTTGAGTTTTTTTTGTTGGAGTTGATGGCGGTTGTGTGGGTGATAGGGGTGTTTGTCCGTCATTGAGAGAATGTGCAAAAAAATCAAAATTTAATTTTTTTCTTCTAATTTACGGAATTTGGAGAACGGATCAACAAAATTCATGAAATTGATCATGGATTTCCATCAAATATAATCAATGAAAAAAATTACATATCGAAAGTACATCAAAAAACCCTTTGATTGATCGAGATTTCTTCATCTATTTTTAAAAGAAGAGAAAAAAACAAACTTCATTATCACTTTCCTTTCTTCACTCTTTTTCTTCTCGATTTATTTTTCCTTCTCTTCAACACAAGACTTGGATATCTTCATCTAATGGATATGTTGGGTTCTTCTTCACTATATCTTAGAAGAAAATGTTTCTAATCTCTGATTTTACTATCGTAAACTCTTAATTGTGTAGTCGTTGTTGTTGTTGGTTGATTAAGGAGTGGTTATAGTTTGTGATTAGATTTGTAACTTCGAATTTGCAGGCTAAAGTATTACGGGGAAAGAGCTATATAAGATGCAAAAGAATTTGATTGATCCATCACCAGTTTTAAGCTACAAGATGTTCGACAAAAAGTCCCATAAGAAATAGCAGTAGCCGGAAATGAGCTTTCATAGATGTTTTACATTTAATGGATTGGTGTATATAATGCACAAATGAAACAGTGGTATGTCTCATGTGCTTCTTTGGATTAAGTTCAATTAAAAAAAGAGTTAAAATAATTTGGATTGACAACATTTATTTCAGGGGGAGATGTAGTTGTTCTCTTTAAAGTTAATAGGGGTGATTCTATTCATCAGGATTTAGAAGCCAGCCAGAGTAATTTCTTATCTCTCTAACTTACTTTAATTGATGAAATTCTCTTTTAAGTTATGTAGTCGACTTTATTTTGCTGTAGTGTTTGTTTAAAATAGAGTTTGGATTGGTTTTATTGTTCTCATTAGTGTTGCCAATGCTTGGTAGTGTACCGGTATGGTATTTATTCCTTTGGTTTCTATTATATACAAGCCTCTAACCCGGTGCATATATAATTTTAAAAAATCGAAATATTGATAATGTAAAATCTTACAAATTGGTGAGCGTTATTGGTTGCATAGTTTGACCTTAGAATGATATGTGGCAAACTAAAAATAGTGTTCCATATTAACTTTTTCTTGTGCGCATCTCCAATGAAGAAGGGGCATTTTATAATTAAGCCGTTGGTTACGTAGACATTTACGTTAGATTAAGAAATAGTAATGATAATGATCCTAGTTTGCATAAAAAGGATTAGTCACATGTAAGCAAATTGATATTTGTTTCTTTTGTTTCGTATGTTCCTAATTGTCTTCATAAAAAGGATTAGCACTTATAATGTGCATGAGCGGATGAGCCACCTCTTTCCCAGATAATATATGTATTAATCTAACCTTAATTCACGTCAAAATTGTAGTATAAAAATTGATGACAACTAAACAATCACCCACTTTTGAGTTGTGGCATTGCTATATATATCATCAGTGTTTGGGTATTCGTGGAGGCATGCAAATCCTTAAACTACTTCTAGTGGCACATGGATTCTTTTCCTCTCTACTCACTAACAGGCAGCTACTTCTTTCATTAAGAAACCATTTCCCTCTCTTCCACCTTTATCTCAATTCATCATTGAAACCTCTCATATTGCAACGGACGGACGGGAACAACTCATCCAAACTTGCTATCAAAAGTATAGTTATACCATCGGCTATTGTAGTACTTTCATCCATTGTCTTGGTTTTTCGTTTTCGGATAAGTTATCCCTCAAGCATGATACTTCTAGGGATATGTATGTTGTTTCTTAAAGTATGTTACCTTTCCCAAATTCGATAGTCTTACATTAGATAGTCTTACTCTATTTCTTTGAAACTTTAAACTTTTGTTGTTTTCCTCTTAAAGTTGAAGATGCCAATAATGAGGTTCTAAATTTCTAATTACGAATACTTGCAATTTAACGATAGGTGGAGTAAGTAATGCAACAGATAATTGAAGCTAATAAACTTGAAGATAGTGGATTAGTTGTGTTTATAAGTTTTCAAGTTATCTGATTGTGCATGACATTGCTAAAAAGTATAAATCTGAACAAAGTAAAATGTAGTTAAACTACATGAAGTTGTATTAGGACATTGGAATAAAGTTGACATTGGAAAACAATAGTGTATTCACTACACCAAATCAGACATTTTGTTACACAAATAAGTGTGATATCTGATTTATTATCACACTTATTAGTGTCATAAATATGGTGTTTTTGTTTTGTTACACACCAGTGGTCACACTAATAAGTGTGACTTTAATTAATTTAAGTCACACTAAAGAGTATGTCAAATCTCTGACATATGTAAGTGTAACAATTAAGGCAGTAATTAACAAAAAAAATATATTTATTTTTATTTCACCACCCTGTTTTGGATCCCACACTAACCCACCACATTAATTGTTAGTACATAATATTAAAAAATACCAAAAAAATTAATAGAGATTAAATTAATAAAAGGAAATTTGTTTCAACATCAACTAATATCCTCAATACACTAAACAATAAAACTAAAAATTATTATAAATTAGAACATAAACTTTACTCTACCTAACAGTACTTATCAGTACCAGTACACAAAGTTTAATTTTTAAATTGCAAACGCTTCTTATGCCACACTACCCAACCACCACCAACATACGAAGATAGCTTATAGTAGTCATCACCTTAAGGAGGGTCCAGATTGGTGCATAATCATCGTAGACACATTCTATGCAAACTTTACTCTCGTTTTTTTGGACAATTCTGTGGTGATAGACTTCACCTTTCAAACCGATCACCACATATCCAGCTGCAACTATTTTTCCATTCCTATCCAACAAATTGACATTCTAATATGAAGATATACGACATTTTTCCATTTCTTGTAAAAATATAGCCACACATTTTTCAGCTACTTCCATCAGTCTTTTATCATCTCCAAGGTGAACAACATACGACACCCTTACATCTTAATCCTACACAGAGTAAAATGGCTAAAGATGTTGATTATCCAAGTGAACTCAAACAGAAAAGTATAATCCATTACAAGATAACATCAAATGCCAGCACACTAAAAGAGAAAGTTCTCGAAAAAGTGAAAATGCTGAGAAGTATTAATTAATGAATCAACAAAGCTATGTTTTAGGATGTAACTGACATTACCTTAAACCTGTCGAGTCTTCAAAACTGCAAAGTGATTTGAGTTCACATTACAGGATATGCCTTTTGATTCCAGTTGATTCTCCCCAAAAAATTCATCCAACGTGCACTGAAAGCATCTACCAGATAGAAAGACATGAAGCCAATCAGAAAGTCCCAGATAGCAATTGATTTTTTTTTGTACACTAATGAGGCATGTAATTTTGCCAATATTACTAACTTGGGAGCAAACGATTGTGTGGTTATGATTTAATTAGGAGAGATGCATGCCAGGGAATTAATGAAACCTCACTTACTAACATTCTCCATGTAGTCCTCTCAGAATCTTGCTTGCGAGTAGTTTCGATAAAAATTTCTTCTTGAACACTTACGGAAACAGATCATATTCTAGGAAAGACTTGAAAATAAGTCGATTTCATCTGGAACAACATATATAAGAAAAAACAAAAAAAAATATTTTTCTTCTTCCGGGAATCCTCTGCCCCTACTGTTGTTCCGACTGTTAACACGCTAAACGGTTGTCAAGGACATTTAACTATATAAAATGAGAAGGCTATTTCAATAGATCTTATAATACAGTTTCACCAGTAAGAATAATATTTAAGGGTGGTCTACGAAAGTGAAGTGAACAAAAATACTACCATTACACCGAATCCATGGATGTTCAAATGTGGTGCTTCCATCAAGAACCCTATTGTAGCAACTACTACACCCTGCAAATGAATTAATGGGATGGATGTTAATCATTTAAGAAGAGATCAAAGTCCCATACATGTATTCAACAGCAAGCTACTTGTTGTAGGGTCAAAAAATAAAATAAAATTCAAGAATGATACAAACCTCCGAGTTTGGACCCATTTAAGGTTTGTACAAGATCAAATCAGGATGTGCTTGATATCCATCAACAATATTGTGATGTTTAACAACTTGTCCATCTAGAATTATTCTGAAATTCTCTGGTACTCTTAGATATAAAGTACTCCTGAGGTGTAATTAAAAAAACAACAACTAATTAAGCCTGGCAGGTATGAACGTCCTCGAGTGAACTACAAAACCCTGACTCTTGAAGAGAATACCGGAGCTGGTTAGCGATATGTTGTTTATTATAGATTTTGGACTTCTTTTTTAGCCATTCTGGGGCTCTAGGTAATCAGGAATCCTGCACACACGTAAGACATCAGTAACCAGACCAAGAAATAAAAACTAGAAGAGGCATACTTGATAAAAATTGACCGGGTTATGGCATCATCAATAAACCTCTGCATTTCGGGGGACCAGAGATTTTAGACAATAATTTTTATGCCCTGTTGTCCCATGTCATCGAAATGATCAAGAAATTCAATAGAGAATAGAATTTAAGAAATGTAACAATAAGCAATTACAAAAATCAAGTTACAAGAGCCTTCTTAATATTAATAACTAGTATTGGAAAATTATCCTCTGAACAACAGAAACAATAAGCTTATGCCAATTATGAGAACTAAGGCTTGTTTGTTTCATCAACTAGGGTTTTCGTTTTATAAGGAGACCCATGCAGGAGCATTCAAATATTAAGCAAAAGTGCTCCTCCGTAGAATGTAATAGGTTTTTAAATTTGCGAATGGATGCTGACATTTGATGTCAAAGTATAACCATTATTTACAATTTAAGATTAACATAAGAAGGAAGCAAATCCATCTACTATCAAATTGCTCTAACTCCAAGACTCACCATAGGAACCACTATTCTATCATGACCCGTTTAGCTTAAAAAGGTATAAGAAAGGTGATCCAAAAATTGAGTTAATGACCTGCTTACAAAGATAGTCACCAATTAGATTCCTGAAGCTTGGGATATCAGTACTAGATAAAGGAGTTCAACATCGGAACACCATTATGAATCTTAGCTAAATAGATGTATACAGTGTGATAGCAACTTCAAGTGGATCAATGCAAGGTTAGGAACTGAATCTGCAATAGCTTTTAAATAGAGAATTTTCTTTGTTTCGCAAACGCTGCTTAAGAGAAAACATCAAAATCCAAGGAACCCTTTTTAAGAGAAGTTAAACGAAGTATTATATAATACCTAAATGATATCCATATAATAAAATAGGGAAATCATATTTGAAAGAAAATCCACCATGTTCAAGCAGATCCCTTACCTGTTTTGCGATGGATTCATGAGCAAGAGCAAGTGAGCAACCATATAATCATTGATTAACATAACGCGCATCATCAAAGGTTGTAGATCTTATTGATGCTGCAAAGAATATTAGTCAAAATTTGAGAAACCCCAATTTAGTGTTAAAACGAAATTAATTCTATGCACATCATAAACCCTAGAAAAATTAGATCCCCAAAGTAAATCTTCTAAATTTCCGAAAAAAAAACTTAATTAGCGGACCCTTTCCCATAATCGATACAGGGCTAGATATAGAGTGAGAGAGATTGATTAGACTCAAAGGGAGATGGAGAAACCTTGAGTTCCAGGAGAAGGAAATTGGTTTCTTTTCTCAAACGCGTGCAGTTTAAGCCTACGAAGAAAAGAATGGTGGTGGGGGAAACGTGGGACTGATTTTATTGATATTAAGAAAATAAATTATTTTTATTAATATTTGATTTTTTTTACTAAAACATAATCATATTTGAATTGTTACACTTTTTAGTGTGACATAATTAATAAAATATAAGATAAAATAATATTGGGATATATTGTTACACTTTTCATCGTTGTCACACAAATTTGTGTAACAAAAACTATCACACTTATTAGTGTAACAATTCAGTGTTACAAATTACTCAATTTGGTGTAGTGATTGTAAAACTGACAATTACTGAAATTTATCATATTCTTTATTAACATATTTGAATAGGTACTTCACCGCTGATGTTTTGTTTCCGAAGACGTATGGCGCATGACCATTATTGATCTATGTGTTATTTTACCTCTCATTGATGTGAAAGAAAGCATAGAATTATATGCTATGATTTTATTCTGAAATGTATTGTGGACTCCTCCTTGGTAGTTATAGATTACGTAACCTCAACAAAGGCTTTCTATATATAATGGCAGTTTCACATTTTCATTCGACAATGATTGGAAACCTGGGTTCATTAATTTTTGTATACTTCGATTCTTCTCCTTGTACCAAACAATAGGCTGACATTTAGGGCATGTATGTGTTGGAGTGCCAAAATTGCACACCTTATTGACAAAATTGCACACCTTATGTATGTGTTGGAGTGCCAAAATTTCTTGAAAAATATGACGTTGATATATTTTCTGTTGATATATAACGTGTATATACTAGTTTTCTATCATAAGAGTCTAAAGAATACGTATTTCTGTTGACATATAACGTTTGATCAGAAGTGGTGTTGGCTCAAGTTTACGTCCATATTGTTTGGCTAAGGATGTATCCTTTCCTTTCACTGGAAACCTTTTTCCTTTAGTTCAAATCTACGCATCTTACGTAAATCATTTTTGTGGAGTTATTTTTGAAAGGGCGTGTAAAAATTTGAAGGATCTTCTCTTGAAAGGACATGTGAAGCTGCATTTTGGTGAACTGTTGTGTCTTTTAAGATGTTGATGACATGGTGATGATTTGTCAAAAAGTGATTACATGGCTGATTACGTGGCTTCACCACAAATCAAAATGTTTATAGGAACGCCATGTGGCTTATTGGGGTCTCTTATTATAAAGAAAGATAAGAATTTCGAAAAATCTTATATTAAGATTGGATATGTGAATATATATTGCTCAAAATAGTTTATAATTTGAATGGCAAAAGCTTCATTGAGACCTCAATCATTTTACGAAGTTGGATGTATCTACCTATTATGGAATTTGGGTGACTTTACTTATTTGATCCGAATATTTTAATACATGATATTATCTTTGATTTGATGGTGATCATATTAGGGTTTATTTTCATCGATAACCTTATTATGAATGGTTTTAAGAACTCAAGATTACGATTGGAGATTTTTAGAATTCTAAGAGAAACAATAGCATTTGTATTGTTGTCTTATGAGTGTAGAGCTTTGTGTTTAATGGTTATTGTTTTCTAGAATGATGTAGGACTTCGGGATATAAATTCATGGGCTTATTGTTCTGTATTTATGTATATAGCCACAACTAGTTGCGTGCATGATCCATGATTTCACTTTGCTATTTCATGCCCAAAAGACTAACCTACTTTGATAAGAACGTTCTTTATAAGTAGTTACTCGTGGTTAATTTCTTTTCATCCGACCAATGAGAATGTGGCAAATGGGTTTTGACCCTCTAAAGATCGTACCTTGTAGACTATCATTTGGCATATATGTCTAATCGATATGCATTATTTGTATGAGTAATCTTAGCGCATCTCCACGGTTTTTATCATTTTCAATCAACAAGGAACTGCATTCTAAGTGCTATATAATTTTAGGAAAAGCTTCAAGAGCAAACTCTTTAGAGCATTATCTTGAGTTGGTCATCAAAGTCACTTTGAAGTGGAACAAAGATGCTATTGAAGGACTAAAAGGTCCAGAGCAAATCGTACTGTCATCATTCTTTCACAGCTTGCTTGATACGGCTTCTTTCATGATGATCCACACCGTGAATATGATCGAACTCCGGAAGAAAAGTCTGGTTATTCTCGACTTTGGCCAGTTATCCATCCGTTTGCGAGCTTCGATGAGCATAAAACACATCCTTGTGGGAAAATCCCAAGTTTCACCTTGTCTAATTCCTTCAATTTTCAGAGACCTCTAACAAATCTATCCCCACGGCGAGAAGTGCCTTACGGTACATAATATATGGAAAATACGGAGTATTTGATGCTTAAAGATTTATTGATGACATGCGCGCCTTTGTAAGCTTCATGACGGCCGCTTAAAATGGAGGGTGGGAACTGAATGGATGACTTGGTGTGCCTTATGGGTAAAGGAGTGTTGCAGCTAGTGGAGAATCTTTTGCAAGAAGAACCTATCGATGATAGTGTTGTTTCGTAGTTCTTATTGTTACCCATTTTAATTTATACGGCAAGTGCCGGAGGACCCAACTTATTTTAATGTGACCATCTAGTTTCGTACCCAACTTATTTTGTAGTGCCATGTCCGGGAACGACATGTTTATTTTTTCATGCCATCCAAGTGAAGCGGTTGCGGTGATCTGGTTTTCTCGGGAAATCAAAAGAGGCAACTCGGGCAAGGTTTTCCAAGGTGGATTTTGAGCGAGAATCCAAAGGTTTTTTTCCAAGGAAATGATTTATTTCGCAATTTTTGCTCTCCCTTACTTGAATACCCATATTATATTCGGGTAACAAAAACTATCCATATTACAAACGATTTATGAAGTAACTAGGGTTGATTAATATTAACTATGGTTGAGGGATAAATTTGGAAAGAAAAAACAAAACTTAGGAAATATAGACGGACAATCGATTTTGTCCGTCAATTTCGGGTTTGACCCCAAAAGTTGCTCGTATACAAAACAAAATCCAAACGTTTGGATTTCTACGATGATAACCCAAAAATTAAGGGTCTTGTTAACTTTCATACGGGTATACAAATTAACAGGGTATATAATCGACTTTAATTTGATTAGGGAAGATAATCAATTATTAGGTCAATAATAAATCAGTTTTATCTGTAATCGAGACTTAAGTTCCGTTAATACCTCTAAGTATTAAATAAAGGAGAAGATAGTAAATTTATAACACAAAATTGGTTAAAAAGACCAAAATCAAAATTTTCTGGGTGAACAAGACAGTCAAATTTAAATACTGTTTAAATAGAAAAAAAATTAAAAATAGGCAGGATGTAACCAGTTTCATCCTGTACATTTTCAAATATTTTTTCTTATTTTTATTTTACACAAGATGCATCCAGTTTCATCCTTGCTATTTTTCAAGTTTAAGCCAATATGAATCCAGTTTCATCCTTGCTATTTTTTTTTTGTCCATTTCACCCATAAAATTTTTTACTCGTCCATTTGATCCGTGTTTTAAATTTTTTTGGACAAATAACCCATTTTCCGGACATTTAATCATTCAAATCAAGTAATTTGTTTAGAAACAATAAATCTAACATCATAAAATCCAAAATAACAATTGTTAGTTATCTGTTGTCTTCACATTTAATCACACATACCAATTGATCAAAGTTAAATCTACCAAATATGGGAGATTTTAAGGCTTTGAAGGTGAATGATTTCTTATCACCATTAATGGAAAAATGGGTGAGAATCAGGAACATATGAAATCCCAACCCATAAGAAAAAAAAAAAAAAAAACTAAAATCCATTGGAATCATCATCTCTCTACCTCTATATTTCATTTCTCTTAGCTAATTCATAATTATAGAATCCGATGATACCGATCATCAAAAAGATAAAAAATCTAATCTTGAATATTACAGATTCAATGGATAGTTTTTTTGTTTCTTAAAAAAAGACAATACACATAGATTGGAGAAGAAGATGAATAAATATTTAATCGATGGATTTACAGTGTGAATAAATTGGAGAAGAAGATAAAAAAGGAAAGAGGAAGATGAAGAGGGAAGAAGAGTGATGAGCAGGGAACTTCGTGATTATAAATTGAGAAAATGGGTCATTTGTCCAAAAAAATTTAAAACACGGTTCAAATGGACGAGTAAAAAAAAGTACGGGTGAAATAGCCAAAAAAAAAGCATGAGATGAAGCCGGATTTCATCCCAAGATATACTTAAAAAATAGCAAGGATGAAAACCGGATGCATCCAGTGTAAAATAAAAAATAAGAAAAAAATATTTGAAAATGGACAGGATGAAACTGGTTACATCCTGCCTATTTTTAAATTTTTCCATTTAAACAATATCTTTAATTTTGGCTATTTAAACAGGTATCAAAACCTAAGTGTCTTTTTTTGGATTTGTTGATTTTGGTCTTTTTGACCAATTGGTTAAAGACCAAAATCAAAATTTCGGTGAAAAGGAATGATTTAGATCTTTTGTTTAAATGGACAAAAATTTAAAAATAGGCAGGATGTAACCGGTTTCATCCGTCCATTTTAAATATTTTTTCTTATTTTTATTTTACACAGGATGCATCCAGTTTTATCCTTGCTAATTTTTAAGTTTAAGCTAGGATGAATCCAGTTTCATCCTTGTTATTTTTATTTTGTCCATTTCACCCATAAAATTTTTTACTGGTCCCATTTGAACGTGTTTTAATGTTTTTTTTGGACAAATAACCCATTTTTAGTTAAATGTCATGATATAGTAGATTTCTTTGTTTTGAGGCATTATCTAATCTTAAGGAGGTGATTTTTTCCAAAACGGTGTTTAATTTTTAATGAGGTTCCAATGTTTCCCAGAAAATATAGAGGAGGAAGAAGAACATGCTTGCATTTTGCTTCCACTTTTTAAGGGAATTTGTGGAAAAAATGTACCATTTTTCAAAGCAGTTATTAAAAGTATAAGTGTAGAATTCCATAACAAAAAGTGATATAATCGATATAAAATGTTAATGCTTAACCTATATCGAGGTATACTTTTAGCTTAGGGATAAAATCGTAAAACCGTATATCTGACATGACGTCACTATGCCCAATAGCCCATTTATTAAATCAATCAGCGTATTTATGTAAGAATTACCATGGTACCTTTTTTCTTATTTACATGTGTCATGTTCCACGGCAGAACCCTTAGTATTAACTGACATCACCTCTGTATACACCTAACCCTAATTCTCCCACCGTGCCAATGGCAAACCATGCTAGCCACGTCTCTGTGCCAAGGCATGCCAACCATGCCAGCCGCACCACCGTGCCAATGGCAAACCATGCCATCCACGTCTCTACGCCAAGGCATGCTAATCATGCCATCCACACCAATGGCAAACCATGCCAGCCACGTCTCTGCGCCAAGGCATGCCAACCATGCCAGCCGCACCACCGTGCCATCCACGTCTCTGCGCTAAATCATGCCAACCATGCCAACCGCACCACCGTGCCAATGGCAAACCATGCCAACCACGTCTCTGCGCCAAGGCATGCCAACCATGCCAGCCGCACCACCGTGCCAATGGCAAACCATGCCAGCCACGTCTCCGCGCCAAGACATGCCAACCATGCCATCCGCACCACCGTGCCAATGGCAAACCATGCTAGCCACGTCTCCGCGCCAAGGCATGCCAACCATGCCAGCCACTTATCCACGCCAAAACAAAGGGTTGCAATAATCAACGGCTACCCTTCTCTTTGAGATGCAGATCTCGACCATCCAAGTTCGCCACCTAACGCATATAAACTTGCGGACCAAAGCCAAACACCACAATTTGCACTAAACCCTAGTTTTGGCCGCGCCTATACCATGCCAGCCTTTCCTTCACGTCACTGGCGGCCAAAACGAAGGGTTACAACGATCAACGGCCACCTTTCCATCTAAGATGCAGATATTGACCGTCCAAGGTCACCAGCTAACGCGTGGAAACTTGTGGCCCAACGCCAAGCCTTAATTGTGGTCGCGCCCAAACTACGCCAAGACCCCAGCTTTTGGGCGCGCCTAACTACACAAAAATCCTAGCTTGCCGGCCATACTTTCATGCCGCCAGCTACCAAACGAAGGGTTGCAATAATCAACGGATACCCTTCTCTTTGATATGCAGATCTCGACCATACAAGTTCGCCACTTGTCGCATGGCAACTTGCGTCCCAAAGAAAAACATCACGGTTTGCGCCTAAACCCTAATTTTGGCCGCGCCTACTCTATGACCAAGCCATGCTCAACGCTGGCTGCTACAAATGAAGGGTTGCAATAATCAACGGTTACCCTTCTCTTTGAGATGCAGCTCTCGACCACCCAAGGTCGCCACCTGTCGCATGGAAACTTTCGGCCCAAAGCCAAACATCACGGTTTGCGCCTAAACCCTAATTTTGGCCATGCCTACTCTATGACCAAGCCATGCTCAACGTTGGCTGCTACAAACGAAGGGTTGCAATAATCGACGACTACCCTTTTCTTTGAGATGCATATCTCGACCTTCCAAGTTCGCCACCTAACGCATGGAAACTTGCGGCCCAAATCCAAAACATCACGGTTTGCACCTAAACCCTAATTTTGGACGCGCCTACTCTATGGCAAAGCCATGATCAACGCTGGCTGCTAAAACGAAGAGTTGCAATAATCAAAGGCTATCCTTCCCTCTGAGATGCAGATCTCGACCGTTCAAGTCCGCCACCTAACTTGCGGCCCAAGGCCAAAACATCACGGTTTGCACCCAAACCCTAATTTTGGCCGCGCCTATTCTATGGCAAAGCTATACCGACCCTACCATGGCCACTTGCATGCCAACATGCCACACGTAACACCATGCTACACGTTTTCCCATGAAAACAATCGAGACATCTAACACATGTCACAAACTGGGGGATGCTCATAAAGTGTATTGGTTTGGAGGTTTACAGTGTGCGGCGTACACTACGCCCGTTACACTACGCCCGTTACACGAAAGTGTCATAAGAATAGGGCAGTTAGTAAATACAGGGAGTAATGGTGAAAACTCTTTACTTCATTATGGAACATCAATTCCAGGCATTACTGGTTACCACCTCCTCCCATTTACTCATCAGTTTCTATTTCTTCCAAGACCAGAGTACGTTTCACTTGGACTTGTATAAATAGGTCTTACCTATTTCCACCAAACAACAAGTTTTGGTCGGGGGAGCATATGGTAGGCCTGGAAAGTGTATGAATTATACGGCCTACGGTTATACCGCAAGTGCAGTGCACGTCTATTGGAGACGCGGCAAGTGCGGATCGATCCACGAGACGAGGGGTGCTTAGAATTGATCTAAGGCTTGCTTGACTGAGTTTCTAAGTAATGTATGTAACATAATAGTTTGGTTGTGAAGCGTGAGATTGGAATGGTGACTCTAAACTAAGGAAAAGGTATAAAAGCACTAGGGTGTCGACTTCACCACCTAATCCGAGGCTAATTAGGTTCACCTTCAATAACGTTCTCGTCCCTTGTAATGGCAAGGCTGCCATTCATCCAGAGTTTCAATGGGTAGTCTCATCAACTAAGGTAACTAGACAACCCCTAGTATTAGCTGTCTTGTCATAGTACAACTAATCACTGCATTGGTTTTATTACTTAGATGACTAATCCTATCCTAGAATGGATATCCTAATTGCAATTAGAGTATTTTTCCATAGTACTAATTGTCTTCTCGGGGCACAATTAGTCTAAGGATCAATAATAACAATGAAGTATGAATTTTACACAATCAACATAGAAGTGCTCAATACAATGAATACTTGATAGACATCTGTGAAAGTGATATCTTTGAAGTGTTTAAATTATGTTTATCCTAAGCCTTAAAGCACAACAAGAGCAATTATCGAATATGAACTACAATTAGTAACAGATCATGGGTTTCATCTCAACCCTAGCAAATCAATTTAAAACATAATTAAGATGAAAACAACTACAAATTAACCCTAATTGAAGCCTTTGGCTAGTCCTGCATGAACCCTAAAATCCTCTAATCACTTCTATTTATACATGCAAGGAAACCCCAAAACATCAAAACCTAATTCTTTTAAAATAGAAATTAAATGCCATACTCTCTCATTCAAACGTCTACAATCGTTGTCTCCTCGTCGTGCGGTTACGAGATGACGCTTGCTTTGCTCGAGAAACCCTAACCCTAGTTTTCTCTATCTCGATCTTAGATCCTATGGAAGAAGCTATGAACTAGGTAGAGAGACAGGGATGGTGCATCGTTTTTGGTGGTTGTGGTGTCGGGTGAGGATGGAAGTGATGGCGATGGGCTGCTCTGCAACTTTGGTCGGGAAGAAGATGAAGGTGTTGCGAGAGGTTTTCTTCGGGAAGAGAGAAGAGAAGAAAGAGAAGAAGAAGAGGAGAATGGGCTGTCTCGATGGGGTGTATAGGGTTAGGTGGCATTTTGTTGTGGAGCGAGGATAGCAAGGTTTGATGAGGCCGATGGAGCGAAGCGTTGGATCGTGGCGGTGAAGATCTTAACGGCTCGGGATGATTTGGAGCGACCTGGTGTTGCACGGGAGCATCAATCTTCACGCGTGTGGAAGCAGGCGACCAGAAGATGCAGCACTGGGAAGATCTCGAACGGTTGGGGATGGACGGATCGGATCCTGGTCGCGGGTCTTGGATAGCTTGGGCCCATGTCTTGTAAATGAGTTGCTACTTGTTGGGTTGCAACTGTGCGTCTTGCGCTTTGGCTTTTGCTCCATAGATGCTCGACTCCCAATTCTTCGCTCTTTGGCTCCTCGTTTCCGAGCTTTATTTATTACCTAAAAACACAAAATTAATTAATACAAATATTTATTCTTGAAAACAAAGAAAATACGTAACTGCGGGATAATATCCGATTTCTAAGCGCAAAAAGATGAGTAAAATGCCAATAAAAAGGTGTATAAATATGCACTATTTGGCACTCATCAGCATACAACACTCAGAAACCACTTGCTAGCTTTCCCATCTGTTAGCTTTCACTTTCTGATACAAGTCAAAAAACTACTCTTAGGAATCAACTATTCTTGGTCTCAACACTTTCGCTTCCCTCCCTAAAACCAACCCTACTCCTTTACTTTGTGGCCAGAAGCAAGTCTGGAATGGCCATTTTTTGGTTTAGGCCTAATTTGGCCTGATTGGTCTCCCAAATCTAAAGTACTCCCTTGCGGTACATTGTTTAGGGTTTAGACTCGGTTTCTCACCCACTCACGCTGAAATTACCGAAATCGAAACCGTTTTCATCCTCAAACAATTGGCGCGACCACGGTGGGAGGATTGATATTTCGATCATCTTTGTCAATTTTCAACTCTCAATCTCTTTTGTTTGACTTAGATCTCGGAGCAGAGGGCAACAAATGATCCGCTCAGGGATCAACGACCCAGTTACCAGTCGTAACAGTTATCAGGCGTAATAAAACAAGAGCCGACTGGGGACTTCCAAAAAGAAAAAAGAAACAAACGATTAGCTTAGGATCGACGGCCCAGATATCAATAATCACGCGACCGGCAACAATGGGACTTCATCTGGCAATTCGACATCGCGGACTTGCGGGGTTTGGGATCCGTTTGTTGAAGTAGGTAATAAAAACAAGTAATTCCGCCAGATACATAACCAATTACTATAGGTTTCCACGTTGAAACCAAACACCATGTTATTCCCAAGTTTCATCCCATACTTTCCCCGTCATGCAACATTCACGGTTTCACAATTTTCCTAGATGATTTCACTACCTACACTCGCAACTCAGACTTTAACATATCAAAAGACCATTAAACTAGGCGTTTCTTTTCCTTATAAAAAACAATCATCTATCAATCCAAAAAGAAGAAAAAAAAAACGAACCATAAACTAGGCGTTTCTTTGCCTTTAAAAAAAAAAAAAACTAAGGAAAGGAGTTTCAGAAAAGTAACACGCTCAACAAGGGCTCGTTCTTCTTGGAGAAAACGTTCTTCATACTTTGAAGGGCTGCCTGCTTCAGCTTCAAATCCTGAGATAACTTCTCCAACTCCTGAGACAACTTATCGACTTCTGCCGCCTGACGATTAATCGAATCCGCAGAAGGACCATCAACCGCTTCAACCTGCAGTCTTTGGATTTAGAGAAAAGCCCTTGCAGAACCCGGAGACATTAAACTTAAAGCCTACAAACATATCCGGTGAAACTTCACTTGAGCATCTGGAGATCACATATGTTGAATCGAAGAAAAGCTTCTTCCACACGCTTGACTAATGCAAATAGGCAAGTAAGCTTCTTTTTCGTGGCGATATGTCCGTACTTTTTCCATATCCTGGTATACAACTCTCGCATGCTTAGATGGCACGTCGAAGCCTCTAATCAACACATGATCTTCGTGAGGAGTCAAATATGGAGGCACAAAAATGGCGCCGCAACCGAATCTTGGATGTCAAAGGATTTCGGACTACAATTGCACCCGGACGGTCGCCAAAGTACTTTCCATCACCTTAAGTGCTGTCAATATCCATTTCCAAATCACTGTGGGCGCGGTTTCCACGATTGGACCTTCGTTACGGGTGAGTCTCCACCTCAAGGCCGTCTCCGAAACACTTCCTCCCAGCAACATTACATTTAGTTTTGTTCCAAAAACAAGAGGAAAAGGAGGAGAAGAACGCGTAAACTTACTAACTCATTTGCGGGCTCGCTTGGAAGAAGACTCAACATTACCCTCGAAACGTTTTCAACACTAGATCATGAACCCTTTTTCTTCTTCAAACTCTCCTTCATCTTCGGGGACTTATTCGCGATTTCTTACTATCGAAGCCTAGCAAATGGGCTTGCGTCGTCAAGACCCTAAGTTGGGAATAAAAGGCGTTTAGCAAAAAAAAAAAAAAAAGAGAGGGGGAGAAAACGGCGAGCTAGTATGAATCGAGTTGAATTTATAAGGAGCCATGCGTACCGTGTCTTTGAAGGAATGAAAGTCACGAGCCGACGAGCCCAATCAAAACCACCGCACGGTCCTTAGGCCTCCGTTCCTTTTTCTTGGAGCAATCCGCGTCCGGGCTAGGGCGCTTTCGTTTGTCAAGGAAAGATCCTCGGCGGATGCTTCGCCAGATTGCAGTGAAGGATTACTACGGGTATTCTCTTCTGCGGTTTCAAAAATTGTGGATGACGAGGAACTCACTGCGCGGAATGCGTTATACTAGGAGGTAGTCAAGGATTTCTTTCGAAGGCAAGAAAGGGAGACTTTACCCGACATGAGAACACTAGCATCAAGGATAATTTGGTAATGAGTCCCAGGGGCTACCGGGTGATGTACGCAGTACCCCACGGTCGAAACCCATATGCCGAGACGCCCGACGTATTATAAGAGACATCAGACACATGAGCCTCGAAAGAAAAACGGTATATAAACTTGGCATACAACTTCGCATGAATACAACCGCTCCAACGCTCATATTCCTTTCCTCGCAAAAGCAAAGACATGTTCGCGGCGAAGCAAAAGTATTAACCTTAACTATGGATGTACACACCGGAGCCCACAGACGAAAGTTGATCGTGTACGAGCTGTCGAGGAAATCAACCAGTCTTGAACTAGCTCTTGGGCGCCGATTTAACCAACGAAGTATCCCCGAACCACCACAAGAATCGGGAAGTGGAGCTAACGGCTTAGGAGCGTATTTTTCGAAGTTCAAATCAACAGATTTGTTGATTTGAACATCCATTTTTCATGTTTGTTCATTCCATAGTGGGAGCAAAATGAACAAACACTGAGTTTTTTCATCCCATAGGAAATGCTCTTAGTGTTTAATTAGCTATGTTTTTTTGTTTGATCGATAATTAGCCTGGTTTAATTGGTGGCTATAAAAACCAATTGGGGGCCATTGATTTCCATCCCCACCCATGGGAGGTGGATAAGGGGTGACTAAATCTAGTCAAAAGACTAGATTACCCTAAGCCTTAGAATTGGGACACGTGTCATCCTAATAATATATATATATATATATTTTATTTAATTAATTTTTTTTTAAAATTATAATTTTAAATAATTTTTTTTTAAAAATTACAATTTTTATTTTTTCAATAATTTATTTTTCTAATAATTTTTTATATTTTTAAGGATTTCATTCTTTAAATTCAAATTACAGAGCCTTTGGTTGGCAAGTAGGAGCAACAAGCTGAGCACCAACCCCTTTCGAATAACAACACCTAGTCTATGGAAAATAAAACTACTAAAACCACTACCAAACGTCATTGTTAACTAAACAATTCTTCAAACGCTTGAAAAAACAAATAAAATCTTCACTAAGTTCCCTAATGTAGTGAAAGCTAAGACGCCTAGACCATAACCATGAGAACCACATTGAGACAAATATTTAGTACGTTTGCGAGAAATTGCTCTCGAGATAGCACGGCCCGGGATGAAGGCACCGAACTCCATCCCAAGAAGGGTGAGACACCAAATGACATCCATACACACATCTTGACCGTTCTCCCAATTGAGCACAAGGATATCCGCTGGACGTAAATCCTTGTTATCTCGATAAAATACCCAAAGCCGCTTCTTTGCGCGTTGTGTACACTCCGCCTTTATAACGGATATCAAGAACTATATCACGAACTAAGTCATGGCGAAACTTAATTCCAACATCCTTAGCACAATGAAGCGCATGATCCCCGTGAATGTCCATTGGTTTATTGCAACAAGAGCATAACCCGCCTTCGACAAACAAAGGAATACCAAGGCGATAGCATACTACGTTTCTCGGTTGAGGGCAAGGCATTGATCAAGCCCACTGATAGGAACAGCTAAAAGGTAATCTTGAGCATGTTTGAACTGTTTGCCTTGCCACAACATTGAATCTCTTGCGATAATGTAAACTGGCAGGGATTATTTCTTGACTCGCGTCAAAATAATAACCGCCATAACGACTCTTGTAAATTTTGATCCATGATGACTCTTGATCCATGATGACCATGACGACCCACTTAAATTGTGGAAAAAATAATTAAGTAATCAAAATTCTATATTTTAACAATGACGACTCTTGTAAATTTTAAAATTGATATTAACCATAGAGGTCGTCACGGTTCAAATTTATAGGCCATAACGACTTAACCAAATCGTTATAGTATAAATTAATCTATCATAACGATTCTAAATGAAAAATTTAGAGTCACCATTGTCTTAAATTTTAACCATAATGACTCTTGTCAATTTTGAAACAAAAATAGACTTCTATAAATATTATTACAGTCGTCATAATTATGTATTTTAGTCATAAGGACTCTTAGCTTTTAAAATAGAAGTTGATCATAAAAAAATTGTCACGGTTCTTATTCATCAACCAAAACAACTTTCTTAAGTCGGCAGGGTGCAAATATATCGACCTTGAAGGTCTTAAATTTCAATCATGACGATTCTTCCCAATTTTATTTTGGACGAATATTTAATTTTAAAACAAAAATTGACCATGAAAAGTCGTTAATGTTTAATTTATAGAAGATGACGACTCTTTAAAGTCATCACTGGGTGAATTCAAAGAGTCATATTTATTTATAATAATTTGTTGACACGATGAGAAGTCGTCATATTTGTAATTTAATACTGTGACGACTTTTCATGTAAATCTAGGTAAAAATAAAATATATTTTTTTCAAAAAAAAATTTACAAAAATAAAAATTGATTAAACCTTAATTGAATTAGATTAATACTAATTAAGTAAAATTATCCTTAATGAGAGAAGGACAGATTAGCCATTACATAAAAATTTTAGGTAAGAAGTTCAAGAAATTAGGTTTTGGTGACCATTTTTGTCCTCTAATACAGGGCCCGATTGGTTTTCAGGGACCAATTAAACGAGAATAATTAGTTGTGTTTTACTTGAGATAATATGGATCAAAATCAATGAAACTACAAAACTATTAACTTCATCCGAATGGGGTTGAAGGAAGGGAGCATACTATCTCAAGTGGCCATGATTGTCTGTTTGTTTACAAAAAGAAGTGGTGTTTGTGCATGCCGGATGTATCCACCGTCGAAATAAGCATATTATCGCTGGGATCGACCGATCAGTCGGAGACAAATCCGAACATTCATTATACATATAAATACTCGCACAGTTTATTGTTTTGACTGTCTAGTTAACATATAAGATATAAATGTAAAAGGTGGTGGGCTGGTAGCTAGAAGAAGAAGCTGTGTTTGTTATTATAAAAACACTAAAAAAATGGAAACACGAGTCTCCACGACGCCAATGAGCAGTAGACCACTAGACTTCACGATCAAAGAGGGGTGGGAGTCCAGCTTGTCTACCAACCAAGGTTCTATATGAATCTTGAATGCGATATTAACTTGTTCTAAGAAACCAATGCAAATAATATATCATAATTTTTTTTTTTTTCATTAATAAAAAATGGAAACACGAGACTCACGACGCCAATGAGCAGTAGACTAGACCTCACCATCAAGTAGATGGGGAATGAAAATGTGGATACATGCAAGATGGTGTAGGTAGTGACGGAGAGTCTCTTGTGTTTCAACGATGAATAAAACAATGGTGTCCCCAAACACGTTTACGTTCCGTCTAACATAGTCTATACTACATTTGGATACAGGAGTTATTTTTTTCACAAAATTGGTTAAAAATACCAAAATCAACAATTTCTGGGTGAAAAAGACACTTAGGTTTTGGATCTTTGTTTAAATAGCAAAAAATTAAAAGATATTGTTTAAATGGAAATTTTTTTTAAACAAGGCGAGGATGTAACCGGTTTCATCTCGTCCATTTTCAAATATTTTTTTCTTATTTTTATTTTTACAATGGATGCATCCGATTTCATCCTTGCTATTTTTTAAGTATAAGCCAAGATGAACGAGTTTCATCGCATTTTTTTTTTGGCTATTTCACCCCGTACTTTTTTTTTTTACTCGTCCATTTGAACCGTGTTTTAAATTTTTTTGGACAAATGACCCATTTTCTCTATTTTTTTTAAAAAAATTTAGTGACAATTTTATCCCAATATGAGCTGCTACAGGGACCGTCTCATATCAAGAAGATATGCAAAAGCTAGCTGACATTACAGACAAAAAAATACATTATGTCTAGACGGGACCATTTAATCACAAGTAAAACAAGCTTAATATTTCACTAGAAGTGTCGAGTCGACAATGGGTTCGTTTCCACTCGAGTATATCTGAACTAAACCATTTACAAAGGCTCAGTTCCACCGGTTTCTTACGTTTTCGGGTCCGGTTCCTAAAATTAATTGAATCAAAAACGCAACATGTAAAACTTCTGGTTAAGTGATCTGTCGGGTACTTGAAGAAACAATTTTCCCCGGAATATTCATCATTTCAGTTCGAATGTAATTTATTTTCATATGTAATTATTGTTGGTCTCTTATCAATGCTAGCTAGCTGAAAATTAAATTTATACCAAACATGAGAAAAATATCATCCCAAGTCGAAACTAGGTATTTGGTTCTTGTGTAAAATGCACGGATACTCGGTTCACAGAAAGCACAACTACACGAAACCGAGTTTCCATGCTATATACTTTTCCTACAAGGTGGATCTGATCTGATCTGATCCATTTTGACTAGTAGGGAAGGGATAAACCATCTTAAAATATACTCTATGCATAAAATCTATCTATATACTCTATGCATTTTCTGCAACATGTTTTAAACATGGAAATAAAGTAGTACTCCCCCCACCCACCAATATATCTTCAGGTATCAGTTCGCTTCTTAAATTATAAATACTGGGTGCTTTCTGTTTCCCTCCTCAACTCTGTATCTCTCTCTCTCTCTCTCTCCCATTCTACCCCAAAAGATGTCACAACAAAACTTGGGATCCCCACTGATGGGTGGTTCTCTTAGTAATCAAAGAAGAAGAAATTGGTGTCGCATTGTTGTTTGTATTTTGGTGTCCACTGCTGCCATGGTTGTAATATTTTGTAAGTTACCTTAGCTTGATTCTCATATTATAGGCAAATACCTTGTTATATCCGTAAAGAACACGATTCTGACGACGTAGACGGAAGCAGTCATAAAGACTTTGGAGGGTTGCTTGACTTGGATAGTTGCTTTGACGTGGCACGGTTTGATAACGTGTTGTTGCCGGGCGGACCAACGCGTTGACGTGGCAGATGACATGGCGTTGTTGATGTGTACGTATTTGCCGACGTGTCATCTGTTGAGTGGACGATCGTTGCGAGGTGGACCCACGTGGCTGAGAAGCCTTTGGATCGCTGGTGTTCAGGCTGGACCAGATCATACGGACCGTATCCAATTGATCGACGGATTCGGTTGGCCGACCCGTGCGCACACGAGGATGGACCTATGTGGCCGCACAAGATAGATGCTTTTGTCACCTTTCTCGCAACACTCATGTTTGTTACGCTTTCGTAACACCTTCGATTCTCGGGATTCGCAACGGTTTATGCTTCAATTCGGAACAGACTTCTTCAAGTTTGAAACGGTTTCGCTGTAAACCCTAATTTTTATTTTTATTTTTCTTTGATTTTTTTCTTTGGAATTCATGCGGGCTTTTTCCACAATTTTCTCAATGGTAAAACACGATTGTTTTCACGAATCCCCTTAGTAGGCGCCAATGTTTGTACCCAAAATAAATTATAGGCGAGAAAACACGATTGTGATGATGATTTGATGTGAAATTAAGGCTAAAAAACACACAAAAGATAAATAGACACAAAGAATTTAACGTGGTTCGGCCATTGATTCCTACGTCCACGGATGAATCCCCGTAGGGAGAAATATTGTATTAAGATGAGATTACAATATTTCCATAATAAACCGTATTGGGCTTCCATAGTAAGCCTTGTGGTTTTCCACAATAAACCCATGGTTGGTTTCTTTAATAAACCACCGAGACTTCATCAATAAGTCGGTCTAGGCTTCCTCAATAAGCTCCCGTGGGTTTCCTCAATAAACCCACGGGTTGGTTTCCTCAATAAACCCACGGTTTGGTTTCCTAAATAAACCATATTGGGCTTCCATAATAAGTCATGTGGGTTTCCTCTATAAACCCACCGATTTACTCAATAAACCGTATTTTATTGATATCAAATAGTTTGTGCGGTGCGCACGTACACTATTTTATTAGGGTACAAACATCTTCGTTGTTAACAAGGACTCCAGAAACAAGGTTTTCACATATATCTGAGACATGTAATACATTGGTAAGGGTAACAATTTTTCCGAAGTAAACTTGATTTCAATAGTGCCTTTGCCATGTACTTTACTAGAAAGACGATTTGTAGAAATCATATCTTCTCCGACAACAGGCTCATATGTCTTGTAAAGATTTCGGTCTTCTGAGATATGAATGGTTGCACCAAGCATCGTCACGACCATCCACTTCCATGATCTGCAAATGATATTGGCCTCTTGCACAACAATAACAAGTTTATAATCATCGACCATATTTGCTTCCTTATTCATTTGTTTCTTCTTTTGACGACAGTCCACGAGCAATATGGCTCGGTTTCTTACATAAGTAGCAAGGGCCCTTCTTATTACCATTCTTGTTTGGAACTTGCTTCTTAAACTGAGAATCATTGGAACTTTCAAAGAATTTGAAGTTTTCGATTCTTGCACATTATTAATCATAGAATGATTTTAAGTTTGCTAAATATCCTTAATCTCACGCTTACGAACATCTTCTTCAATGCGAAGATGACGATGCAAGCCTTCTAAGTCATAGTCGGCCAAAGATGTGCTTAAGTTTCTTCTTGTAAATATTCCATGAGGGGAGACGAGAAATAATAACCCCAACAATGAATGAACTTACAAGATCAATACCAACATCTTTAAGATGATTAACAATAAGCAAAGATCACCGGCACAGGCAATGATAGACTTATTGTCAACCATTTTCCAATCCATAAAGTTGCAAATCGGGAACTTCTTGATGCGGCCTTTAAAATCTTATATTTATTCTCCAATGCATTTCATAGTTCCTTGCCAGTTCCATAAGTACGATGAGCATTATAAACATTCAACCCCAAAGAGTTCGAATATCACCATGATACATGAAATCATCTTCTTCACGCTTATTTTGCTTTTCTTCAATTCCTTATCGTCATTCTCGGTAGCGGCAGGAATGGCCTCTAACCCATCTACTAGAATGTACCAAAGTTTCAGAAACATAAGATTAAATTTGAGAGTTTCCTTCCAGCGAGTAAAACCCTCTCCTTCAAATCGTTATAACCTATTAAAAGTATGATTCATGACTTGTAGTGATTTGAAAGACCATTGAAGATTCACCCTCCATGTCGATTTGACCAGATGGAAAGTTGACACTAAAAACAGGGTGAAGAAAAGAATGTTGTATTAGGGTTCAAGGCTCTTATGAAAGATTCTTTTCGACAGTTATTCGACCCTTTCCCAATTGAATTGGCAAGTACAAACAGGTCAGTTGAATATCGACGTTAAGATACTTGAAGCCCCACAACAGTGTTGGATTCAAAGATTGTACGACCTTGATCCAACCAAGAACACACTGGTTTTGTTTCTGATGATGCTTGTAAGAAAGAAAACATAGAGAGTTGAGAGATGTCTTTTGAATGAAAACAAGTCTCCCATTTAAAGAGGAAATCACACCCTTTGGAGATGACTCTTCATCTCTATAGGCATCTTTTCAGAGTGAACAGGCGCGTCTCTTCCTTCAATGCGTCCATTGGTGAAACGAAATTTTTGTTCAGTTTTCTAAGCGACAATAGAAGAACCTAGAACATAAAATTTCTGCCTAAATCCCTTCAATTCAATGGTTTGTTAAAAATATCCAACATTCTCCCCTTATTTTCAAAAACCAAAATAAGGAAGAAAAAGTTTTTAAAAACTGGAGTGGCTGCATCACCTAAGTGACTGCCTACGTACCGAGTGGGATCAAGCCAACATAGTTCAAGCTAAGTTGAGACAAAGCATCATCGTGGAAACCAATACATAAATGATAGGTACCTTTTGGGTTTGAACCTCCACTTAGTGTAACATATTCAAAGCTTCATCGAGGTCCTATGGTGAATTTTATCTTGAACCAAGTACCCCTTGTGATAAAGGGAACCTCCACACATATTGATTTTAGGAAGTAGTGTGTTCCGTAGCTCGCACATTAATGGCCCCCGTGCTTTCTCCTGGATTCATGAGTCTTTTTTCGAGAACGGTCTTATTCTTATAGGAAATGGCCCGATTTACAATTACTCATATAGGTAAGTCTCGAAGGTGTTTTGCGAGAGACCTTGTGAAAATAGTTAGACTTATTAAGGATTTTCATCTATCCCTAAGATCATGCGAGAATCACTACACTAAAAGGACAATGGGAAATTTTAGTTTAGTGTACCATAACCTTGTAATAACTTGTTAGTACCACATTGAACTTAAGTTTATCTTTTCAAAATATAACATAAGTTGGGTTTCATTTATTGGTGATCAAACTTCTTTCACCGACCTCGAGTCCCTTCTCCTTACACTTTATTGAATGTACATCCTTTGGTAGAAACTTTGTGAAAGGGTCTGCCAAGTTCTTTTTCGATTCAATATAGTTTACCGCAACTACTCCCCTTTTGAGTAATTGTCGACAATCCGATTTCTAAGACTAGCATGTCTTGACTTTCCATTATAAGTCTCGTTTAAGACCTTATAGATCGTAGCCTGATTGTCACAGTTAATCATAAGAAGGAGTTGACTCCATCCATAATGGTATTTCTACTAGTAAATTTCTAAGCCATTTTGCCTCCTTACATGCATCCGTAAGTGCAATCAATTCTAACAACATTGTTGAATCGTAAATGCAATCTTGCTTCTTGGAACTCCAAGACACCATTACCTCCCAATGTAAATATCCATCCATTGGTAGATATGGATTTGGATTCTACATTGTTCCAGTTCGCATCTTGTATCCTTCTAATATAGCGGGATGTCTCTGGAAATGTAAACCATAATTTATGGTTCCCTTCAAGTAAGCCAACACTCTTGAAATTGCTTTCCAATGTTTAATTCCATGGTTACTTAAGAAACAACATAGCACTCCCACTGCTTGGGCTATGTCCAGTCTTGTGCAATGCATAGCATACATAAGACTTCCAACAACATTGGAATACTCAAGTTGTTTATGAGCTCTATTAGTGTTCTTTATTAACTTCACACTAGGATCTAGAGGGCTAGGTGCTGGTTTGTCATCAAAATGACCATACTTCTTGAGAAATTTCTCAATGTAATGAGATTGGGTTAATACTAATTAACTCATCTCCCTTTCTTAGGATTTTAATTCCTAATATCACATCAGCCTCCCCTAGATCTTTCATTTCAAAGTTTGAACTAAGGAATTTCTTAGTTTGTTCCACAATAGACAAGTCAGACCCAAAAGTAAGCATGTCATCAACATACAAACAGAGAATCACACACTCAAATTTATCTTGTTTACTATAAATATATTTATCAGCATCATTCACAATAAAACCATATGACAAAGGAACTTTGTCGAACTTCTCATGCCATTGCATGGGAGCTTGCTTCAATCCATAAAGAGATTTCACTAGTTTACACACTTTCTTCTCTTGGCTTGGCAATATGAAACCTTCAGGTTGTTCCATATATATCTCTTCTTCTAAATAACCATTTAGAAAAGCGGTTTTGACATCCATTTGATGTACAACTAGCTTATGAATAGAAGCTAGTGCAATCAAGCAACAAATAGATGTGATTCGTGCAACAGGTGCATATGTATCAAAGTAATCAATACCATGTTGTTGTTTGTAGCCCTTAGCAACCAATCTGGCCTTAAATTTATCAATGGTACCATCAACATTCAACTTTCTCTTGAATATCCATTTACATCCTATTTCCTTAGCACCGGAAGGTAAATCACAATATATCCAAGTTCCATTTTGTCAAATGGGAATGCTTTTCATCGTTGATAGCTTCTTTCCAGAAATTAGCATCTCTGGAGCTTATTGCCTCAGCATAGGTTTTAGGATCACCTTCATCATGCATATTATACGTGGTAGTGCTAAGAATTTCATTCTTATCAACCTCTACAAGGTAATATTTAAAAACTAGGTCAGGCTTTCTCTCTATTCTTCCTCTCTTACTTCTTCTAGGTTCAATATCTTCAGTAGAAACTGGGATATCATTGTTCTATGTAGAGGAGGAAGGTTCATCATTGTTATCAGTCTCCATTGGTTCTAGACTTGGTAACAATGGGTTTTCAGTGGGCAGTGTCTGAGAACTTGTCCTTGTCATGCTTTCAAAAAATTCTACATCTACGATTCTATAATCTCAAAAGTGTCAAGGATTAAACATCTGTAAGTAATACTATTAAGCGTGTATCCTATGAAATCACATTTATAAGCTCTATTTCCTAACTCTGGTCTTTTAGGTTCAGGTTCTCTAACATACGCTAGACAACCCCATGCTTTTAGTCTTTTAAAATTAGGTTTTCTCTTAAACCACAATTCGTAAGGGGAAACATTTTTCTTTTTCAAAGGTACTCTATTAAAAATATAGCATGCAGACAACATGGCTTCACCCCACAAAAAATTAGGCAAACTAGAGCTAATAAGCATAGCATTAACCATGTCAATAACTATTCTTTCTTTCAGCAATACCATTTTGTTGAGGTGTATATGGTGCGATAAATTCATGTATCAAACCATGCTCTTGGAGAATCTGATAAATTCGAGTAGGATAATATTCACCACCACGATCACGAACGTAATACTTTAATTTTCTGTTCTAATTGTGTTTCTACTTCAGCTTTGTAAATTTTAAATTTATCAAAGTCTTCATCCTTAGATTTCATCAAGTAAGTATAGGCATATCTAGTACTATTCTCAATAAAAGTGACATAATATTTGTTTCCACCACGAGTAACATGACTTTTCAAATCACCAACATCACTATGCACTAATTCAAGTAAGGAAGAATTTCTTACAACAGACTTAAAAGATATCCTAGTTATCTTTGCTTGCACACATATTTCAGACTTAGAAACATTATTAAAATTGCAATTGGAAATTAATCCTAATTTGTTCATGTTTCTAAGAGAACCATAATTCACATGTCCTAATCTAGCATGCCATAAATCAATAGAGTCAACAATATAAGCGGAAAAATTATTCATTAAATTAATTTTAACCATTCCGTTACAAGGGTATCCTTGTCCAATAAACTTTCCGTTTTGGACACTACAAACTTATCGAGATCCAAACTTAACCTCGAAACTCGCCTTTAACAAGAACTCCCTTAAAACAAGGTTTTTACATATATCTGGGACATGTAATACATTGGTAAGGGTAACAATCTTTCCAGAAGTAAACTTGAGTTCAACAGTGCCTTTGCCATGTACTTTACTAGGAAGACGATTTGCAGAAATCAAATCTTCTCCGACAACAGGATCATATGTATTGTAAAGATTTCGGTCTTTACAGATATGAATGGTTGCACCAGTATCGTGCCACCATGCACTTCCATGATCTGCAACAATATTGGCCTCTTGCACAACAATGAAAAGTTTAGAATCATCGACCATATTTGCTTCCTTATTCTTGTGTTTCTTCTTTTGACAACAGTCACGAGCAATATGGCCAGGTTTCTTATAGAAGTAGCAAGGGCCCTTCTTCTTACCATTCTTGTTTGGATCTTGCTTCTTAAACTGAGAATCATTCTAAACTTTCAAAGAATTCGAAGTTTTCGATTCTTGTACATTATTAATCTTATAATGATTTTCAGTTTGCTGAGTATCCTTAATCTCACGCTTACGAGCATCTTCTTCAATGCGAAGATGAAGCTACAAGCCTTCTAAGTCATGGTCAGTTTCAGCATGCTTAAGTTTCTTCTTGTAACTATTCCATGAAGGGGGGAGACGAGAAATAATAACCCCAATAACGAATGAACTTACAAGATCAATACCAGCATCTTTAAGATGATAAACAATAAGCAAATGATCACTGACCTGGGCAATGATAGACTTAATGTCAACCATTTTCCAATCCATAAAGTTGCAAATCAAGAACTTCTTGTTACTGGCCTCCGAAATCTTATATTTATTCTCCAATGCAGTTCATAGTTCCTACGCAGTTCCATAAGTAAGATGAGCATTATAAACATTCAACCCCAAAGCGTTCAGAATATGACCACGACACATGAAATCATCTTCTTCACGCTTCTTTCGCTTTTTTTTTTTTTTTTTTTCAATTCATCATCGTCATTCTCAGTAGCAGCAGGAATGGCCTCTAACCCATCTTCCAGAATGTACCAAAGTTTCAGAAACATAAGATTAAATTTGAGAGTTGCCTTCCAGCGAGTAAAACCGTCTCCTTCAAATCGTTCTAACCTATTAAAAGTCTGATTCATGACTTGTAGTGATTACGCAGCACCCATTGAAGATTCACCCTCCATGTCGATTCGACCTGTTGGAAATTTGACACTAAAAAAGGGTGAAGAAAAGAATGTTGTATTAGGGTTCAAGGCTCTTATGAAAGATTCTTTTTTGACAATTATTCGACCCTTTCCCAATTGAATTGGCAAGTACAAACAGGTCAATTGAATATCCCCGTCAAGATACTTGAAGCCCCACAACAGTGTTGGATTCAAAGCTTGTACGACCTTGATCCAACCAAGAACACACTGGTTTTGTTTCTGGTGATGCTTGTAAGAAAGAAAACAGAGAGAGTTGAGAGATGTCTTTTAAATAAAAACAAGTCTCCTATTTAAAGAGGAAATCTCACCCTTTGGGGATGCCTCTTCATTTCTACAAGCATCTTTTCAGAGTGAACAGGCGCGTCTCTTCCTTCAATGCGTCCATTGGTGAAACGAAATTTTTGTTCAGTTTTCTAACTGACAATACAAGAGCCTAGAACAGAAAATTTCCTGCCTAAATGCCTTCAATTCAAGGGTTAGTCGAAAAATCCAACATTCTCCCCTTATTTTCAAAAACCAAAGTAAGGAATAAAAAGGTTTTAAAAACTGGAGTGGTTGCATCACCTAAGTGACTGCCTTACGTACCCGAGTAGGATCAAGCCAACGTAGTTCAAGCTAAGTTGAGACAAAGCATCATCGTGGAAACCAATACATAAATGATAGGTACCTTTCGGGTTTGAAACTCCACTTAGTGTAGGATATTAATTCAAAGCTTCATCGAGGTCCTATGGTGAATTTTATCTTGAACCAAGTACCCCTTATGATAAAGCCGGAACATCCACACATATTTCAGGAAGTAGTTTGTTCCGTAGCTCGCACATTAATGGCCCTGTGCTTTCTCCCGGGATTCATGAGTCTTTTTTCTCGAGAACGGTCATTCTCATCCCGATTTCCAATTACTCATATAGGTAAGTCTCGAAGGTGTTTCTGCGAGACACCTTGTGAAAATAGTTAGACTTATTAAGTATTTTCATCCATCCCTAAGATCATGTAGAATCACTACACTAAAAGGTCGAACCACGGAAGCTGCCTAAATGCCTTCAATTCAAGGGTTTGTTGAAAATATCCAACAGTTTCGCCTGTTGCTAAATTGGGTTCAGCTCCACCTAGACCAAACCATTACGGATTTATAAGTTGGCCATTAGTAAATGGGAGAGCCTACAGTCGAAAATATTCCAAAAATAGAATTATCTTTTTATTATTTTTATTGGAGGACACATCTTCATTTGTTTTTTTAACCTCCAACTACTCGGATCTGAATCTGAAGCGATAAATCTGACTCAAAAACCATTATACAGATATGTTCTCAAAGAGTCAGGTATAAGATTGTACTTGATTTAAACACCCTGACTCAAATGTATCAGATTATGTAAAACCTCGATTAGTATGAACTATGATGAGTCCGATGACCAATCAGATCCAAAGAAACAAGGAATAACTAATTCTTCAATGAACTTACATTTTAATAGCAAGTAGCACATTTATGTAGAATCAGTTGGTATTTGTGTTGTGATATTGGGTCATTAAGATTACTGATTTATTGAGAACATTAATATGCCCGCAAGTCAAGGTGATAACATCCACAAATGAAGTTAATAAAAAAAAAGTCAAACCTGATTAACTGCCGGAGGGATATTGGCAATGGACAGTAAATTTTGAAGCTTATTGCAAGAGAAATTACTGACTCCTATTAATTTTGTGAAACCAAGTTTTTGGCACTCTTCCATGACAGACCATACATTCTCATAATCAATTGGAAGTAGCTCTTCTTTCTCCAGTGGGAACATAAAGTTGCCTGGATTCACTGTTAATGGCCAATGTATCAAGTATAAATCAAGATACTCCATCTTCAGATTCCTCTGCACGCCTCTTCCAACCTTCCCTAAGTTATATAAACTCTCCAAACTCGGTAACTAAATCCTGGCAGAATCATATCCTCTCCAAACTTGCACGTAACTTCCAAAAGAACAACCAAACTATCCCGTGTATCTCTCCAAGACTCTGTTTTGTATAAACTCGAGGAAACTTCTTCTTTTTCGAATCTGGCCGCCATACCTTCCCTGTTTTGGGCTAACAAGATGATATCCATTATATTCCATGTCCAACTCAACAAATCTGCTCCAAAAACAACACAGAGGGCCCGAGAAGAACTCTAGCCCCTGTTTCCTCGTAAATGACCATAAATCCCTTCTTTTCGAACTGAAACCCATCACCTATCCTGTTTTGTCCTAACAGGGTTACAACAAAGCTTTCCCGTGAAAATCTCTGCCAAATCTCTTCATATTTCTCGCCTGAAAGTCTCGTGATATCCTACTCCCCGTTTTTGTCGAGAACCGATTATCCACCAATTTCATTTCAATCGAACACCCTTACCAAATTTGTTTATCCCATTGAGTAAACCCAATTGATCTCAACGATTTAGTCTCATTAAAATTCATCCAAAACTCAAACCCTAATTCGGTTCTCTTAAAGTTATTTTTCCCGCCAAATTTGATTTCAAATTGGGAGGATGATGAATGCCCCTTATCCAACTGCCGAGTGCCTTTAACAATTGAAGTGTCTTGTGGTGTAAATAAAAAGTGGGTAACCCTTAGTAATTGAGGTGCCCCTTATCCAAATAAGGGGTGCCTTTAGTGATTTTCTCCAACGAGCGTAAATACCACTTTTTGAGCAATTTTCCACGAATGTTTATTTCTCCAAAACACCTACAAAGACACAAAAAGCCATAATAAATACAAAATCGAGCACTAAAAATATATACAATTGAGATTATATCGACACAAAAATGTGTCTATCACTTGGTTTAGGCTGGACTTGTACCGATCTCTCGAATCTAAAGTACTCCCTTGCAATACATTGTTTAGGGTTTAAATTGTTTCTCATCTGCACACCAGCAATTACCGAAATCAGCATAAACCATTTTCACCTACAAACACCATGCTATATACTTTTCCTCCAAGGTGGATCCGATCGATCCATTTTGACTAGTAAGGAAGGGATAAACCATCTTAAGTAGGGATATGGAAGACCGTAGGAGATGGATTTTGCGATTGATCTCTACATATAAGGGATAGGGAAGAGATAACCCCTTGCATAGTGCTTGGCCTTGGAGCAATTCTATGACAATGGCAAACACAAAAATTTGTTCATTCAGGTGGATGGCCAAACTGGGTTTTCCACTATGGAAAAGCGTAGGGCGCCATTACAATAGACGCGCGATAGGACCACATACTCGGGCGTTCGGAAGCATGACTCGGGCGTTTGAAGGCATGACTCGCGTCATTAGACATGACGCCGACGCTTTGTGTGTTATCTCGGGCGTTAGGAACAATGTCTCCAACTGGCCGACTCCCTAACGCCCATATTTCCAACAGTCGATTTTTGAACCCTATAAATTCCTTCCATTGCTTTCATTTTCAGTCACACGACTTCCATTTCCTTCTTCTAAGACTCTTCTAAAATCAAAATTTTCGAATACAATATGAACATAGCGAGGAAGAGCGATGAATAGTATAAAGAAGAAAAGAGATTGAAAAAGTGAATCGATACCGTTCCATCACACAGATGTAGATTTTTCTCAAAATCGAGAAGCGAGTTTGCTAAACCAAATATAGTTGTTGCTCCATTATTAGTTCCAGGTCATGTGTCGGGGCATCGTGAACGATCTGAGAATTATCATGTCACGAGAGGTGGATTTTCAGAATTAAATTTTGTAGCCGTTAGATCAACAGATTTTTCAGCCGTTCAGATGGAGCCATAGGCGCCTTTGGATCAGACGCTAGCGTTTCTAGTGATGACTCTGGCGCTTGAAGTAAAAACTCGCGTTTTTACTGAGAACGCAGGCATTATTGGCGATGACGCCAGAGTTAGTAAGGATGGCGCGCGCCATTACAACAGACGCGCGCCTGTTGTTCCGACTCAATGTTCAAATGAACAGATCAGTTCATTTGAACATTCATTTTCTTGGTTTTTTCATTCCATAATGGGAGCAAAATGAACAAACTTTGAGTTTGTTCATCCCATAGGAATTGCTCTTAGTATCCGCCCGTTTGCCAGCTCTACTACGAATCTAATCTATACGTTGGAAAAATATAAATTATTTATAGTTCATCAAGATTATACGATATGTTGGCCCTTCCCAACATTGGTAGTGATTCGTATTTTGCGAACACAAAATTGGTTAAAAGACCAAAATCATAATTTCACGGATGAAAAGGACAATAGATTTAGATAATGTTTAAATGGACAAAAATTTTAAAATAGGCAGGATGTAACCAGTTTCATCATGTCCATTTTCAAATATTTTTCTTATTTTTATTTTACACAGGATGCATCCAGTTTCATCCTTGCTATTTTTTAAGTTTAAGCCAGGATGAATCCAGTTTCATCCTTGCTATTTTTTTTTGTCCATTTCACCCATAAAAATTTTTACTCGTCCATTTGAACCGTGTTTTAAATTTTTTTGGACAAATGACCCATTTTGCGAAACAATAAACTATGCGAGTTTTGTTTGGCACCCACGTTCCAAGTAAGCTGATATATGCTACGAAAATGCTTCTTCACTTTGTTGTCCATTTGACTTGTTTTGATAGCACGCACGACGGCATCCATATGTTTTGATGAGTCGCATTCTCTGAGTACACGTATTGCTTTATGTATCCACATGAATCACATGAAACTTTTCTATACTTTTTTGATGGCTTGATTGATCTAGAACTTCGAATTTGGTACACGTTAACCGAAAATAAGAGATATGGAATAATGGAAGAAAGTAAACCAGCTAGCTGTTTCCACAAATTTGGCACCTAAAACTCAATGTCATATTGTTTCACTTTCATGTGGTTCGCAAAACGGAAAATGGGTCATTTGTCCAAAAAAAATTAAAACACGGTTCAAATGGACGAGTAAAAAATTTTATGGGTGAAATGGACAAAAAAAATAGCAAGGATGAAAACCGGATTCATCCCCGCTTAAACTTAAAAAATAGCAAGGATGAAATCGAAAATCCTGTGTAAAATAAAAATAAAAAAATATTTAAAAATGGACATGATGAAACCGGTTACATCCCGCCTATTTTTAAATTTTTGTCCATTTAAAAAAAAGATCTAAATCGATATCATTTTCACCCAGAAATTATGATTTTGGTCTTTTTAACCAATTTTGTGTTATTGTTTTGACTGTCTAGTTAACATATAAGATGTAATTGTAAAAGGTGGTGGGCTGGTAGCTAGAAGAAGCTGTGTTTTTTTATTATAAAAACACTAAAAAATTGGAAACACGAGACTCACGATCCCAATGAGCAAGAGACCTCACTATCAAAAAGGGATGAGAGCTCAGCTTTTGCTTAGGCTACCGACCAAGGTTCTATATGAATCTTTAATGTAATATTAATTTATTCTAAGAAACCAATACAAATAATATATCATATTTTTTTTATTTTTTTTCATTAATAAAAAATGGAAACACGAGACTCACAATGAAAATGAGCAGTAGACTAGACCTCACCATCAAGTAGATGGGGGGATGAAAATGTGGATACATGCAAGATGGTGTAGGTAGTGACAGAGAGTCTCTTGTGTTTCAACGATGAACAAAACAATGGTGAGGTCCCCAAACACGTTTACGTTCTTTACTACATTTGGGTACAGGAGTTAATTTGTTTTAAATTTAGTGACAATTTTATCCCAATATGAGCTGCTACAGGGACCGTCTCATATCAAGAAGGTATATGCAAAAGCTAGCTGACATTACAGACAAAACAATACATTATGTCTAGCGGGACCATTTAATCACAACCAAAACAAGCTTAATATTTCAATAGAAGTGTCGAGTCGACAATGGGTTCGTTTCCACTTGAGTATATCTGAACTAAACCATTTACAAAGGCTCAGTTCCACCGGTTTCTTACGTTTTCGGGTCCGGTTCCTAAAATTAATTGAATCAAGTACGAATGTAATTTATTTTCATCTGTAATTATTGTTGCTCTCTTTATCAATGCTAGCTAGCTGAAAATTAAATTTATACCAAACATGAGAAAAATATCATCCCAAGTCGGAAACTAGGTATTTGGTTTCTGTGTAAAATACAACGGATACTCAGTTTCCGTAAAGCACAATTACACGGAAACTGAGTTTCCATGCTATAAACTTTTCCTACAAGGTGGATCTGATCCGATCCATTTTGACTAGTAGGGAAGGGATAAACCATCTTAAAATATACTATATGCATAAAATCTATCTATACTCTATGCATTTTCTGCAACATGTTTTAAACATGGAAATAATAAAGTAGTACTCCCTCCCACCCACCAATATATCTTCATGTATCAAGTTCGCTTCTTAAATTATAAATACTGGGTGCTTTCTCTGTTTCCCTCCTCAACTCTGTATCTCTCTTCCTCTCCCATTCTACTCCAAAAGATGTCACAACAAAACTTGGGATCCCCACTGATGGGTGGTTCTCTTAGTAATCAAAGAAGAAGAAATTGGTGTCGCATTGTTGTTTGTATTTTGGTGTCCACTGCTGCCATGGTTCTAATATTTTGTAAGTTACCTTAGCTTGATTCTCATATTACTTGTCAATTTGCTGGAGTTGTTGGTAACCATTCCGTGTATCTACTTACAAATTAATTTGCGACTTAAAAAAAAAACAAAAAAAAAGTCTTCTTGATCGATAATAACAACACTTCTGGATTGGCTTTATCGACTCTATGTAGTTGTAGGTTTGAAGGTTATTCGTGATGGTAAATTAACAGCAGTTCTAGAGTCGGAAACCGGGGTAGTTGCGGCAGATGATGGACGTTGCTCCGATATTGGCCGTGACATGTTGGTAAAAGGAGGTCACGCGGTTGATGCAGCTGTTGCAACATGCTTGTGCTTGGGCGTCGTGTATCCAATGTCAAGTGGAATAGGAGGTGGCGCATTCATGGTGGTTTTGAATGCAGCTGATTCAAAAGCCCAAGCAATTAATTCCAGAGAGACGGCACCTAGAGCTGCATCTAAGGTTCAATCTCAGTCCCTCAGTTCCATCTTAATTAGCACTATCTATTCAGCGATTCCTGATCACCATGTACTGTTAAACAACATAAACAGGATATGTATGCAACTAATCTGGAAGAGAAGTCCAAAGGTGCGAAATCAATGGGTGTTCCAGGTGAAATAGCTGGGCTTCATAAAGCATGGTCGATGTATGGTAAATTGGACTGGCCTGATCTTTTTCAACCTGCCATTAAACTTGCAAGAGATGGTTTTGTTGTCTCTCCTTTCCTTGGACTGGGTATCATTAAGAGCAAAAAAATGATCGACTCTGATCCAAATGGATTAGGAAAAGTGTTCAGTCGTGAAGGAAGGTTGTTGAAAGCGGGCGAAACTTGCAGCAACACAAAACTTGCTGATACTTTAGAGATAATAGCCAACCAAGGAATTGACGCATTTTATCAAGGGGACCTAGGCAAGGATTTCGTTAAGGATGTGCTGGCTGCTGGAGGAATTATAACAGAGGATGATTTGAGGGACTACCAAGTTAACGTAACTGATGTAGTGACCTCTGATGTCATGGGTTTCACCATACTTGGAATGCCTGTTCCTTCGACTGGTATTCTGGGGCTCTCTCTGGTATGCAAAGTACACTTTCTTTGTGTTTTTCCTCTTTTTCTGGAGAGATTAAAGCATGTGGCATGTGTACATGTCTACATGAGCAGTTGAGTTTTGCGGTAGCTAAGAGCATCTCCAATGGAATACGGGTGTCAAAAAATAGTGAAGCCACCTAGGACTTTAGAAACTCTAAACAAAAAAATCCTCTCTAGTGGTGGTTGGATATTAAAAATTTAATCTGATATGGAAGTTTGAGTTTGGAAGAGAGTATGGGTTTTTAGAGACTCTCATCCATACCCACGTCATCACTATTTGTTTTTATTTTATTTATTTTGTTAGATTTTGTGGATTAACTTTCTACAAATAAGTGACAAGTGTTTCAAAATAGGTTTGGATACAACTACCACTAGAGATGCTTATCAAAACCATAAAAATTACTCCCTCTGTCCTAAAATTTTTGTCCTCTATTCTATTTTCGTCTGTCCTAAAATACTGGCCAATTTCTATTTATAGTCATATTTTTTAGTCAAACTTTCAAATATACCCTTTAATTTTTTATAATTATAAAATTATTTTTAAATATAACCAATCTATAATCTTTAATGATATCTTCCTGAATGGGAAGCACATCTACTAAATCAATCCATAAAATTATTTTTACATATAACCAATCTGTAAACTTTAATGATATCTTCCTGAATAGGAAACAAATCTACTAAATCAATCCATACATTTTTTTTTTATCTTCTATTTAAATATTTTTATAAATAATAAAATTATTGAATATGTATTCTTATTACATACTCAATAATCCATATACTCTTTTAATTTTGGTAATAACATAACATTTAATAGGGATAGTTTTGTACATTCCTCTAGTCTCCTTAATATCTTGACTTAGTCAAAGAGAACTAATAATTTAGGACGGAGGGAGTATTTGATTTTATGTTGTTAAATACTCCTTTTTTAGGTCTCCACATGGGATAAATATCCATACACCATTGGAGATGCTCTAATATGGGTTGTTGCGGATACCTGCAGGTTCTAAATATTTTAAATGACTACGGGTCATTGAAATTTATAAACACGCCGTTGGGCCTTCATCGATTAATTGAAGCATTAAAGCATATGTTAGCGTATCGAATGAATCTCGGTGATCCAAAGTTTGTGGACATAAGAAAATATCAAGACAATATGCTTTCTACATCGTTTGCTGCAGATCTTCGAAAGAAAATAAAGGATGATACTACCTTACCCTTGAAAGACTATTTACCCAAGTAAGAAATTAAGATTTACATAAACATAACATAACATAACAAGCCTTAGCTAACTGTGTACTGCCACCGTAACTTTTTAATAGGTCAGTTTCTATAAATAAATATTTCAAAAAAATAAGCTGGTTTCCTAATTGAGAATGTCAAATGTTACTTTAATTTTGTGGGACCATTTTTCTTTTAATTACTTCTTTGCTTGACAATTGTCATGGGACCATCTCACTTCACTTCTTTTATTGACAAGTGTCTAGAGAACCACTTTTAATAATTAGTTCTCTTAATTTTCTTAAATTTCTCAAAAAACAAAACTGGCATATTAAAAAGTAACGGAGGGAGTATGTAAATAATGGTCCATGTTTGGTGATTTGATAATCAGATGGAATCAGCTAAATGATCATGGAACTAGTCATTTTTGCGTTGTCGACAAAGACAGAAATGTGGTATCAATGACAGCAACCATTAATCATTATTTTGGAGCTGGCGTACTCTCCCCTTCGACAGGTATCATTCTCAACAATCAGATGGATGATTTCTCTGCACCCAACGAGAAATATGACGAACTTCCTCCAGCACCATCAAATTTTATCGAACCAAACAAGAGACCCTTATCTTCTATGAGCCCTCTAATAATTCTCAACAAGGTATAACTCTTGTGATTCCAGATTAATTTATTTTCACATTCATGCGGACACCTTGTTGACAACCTTTTGTTATATAGGAGAAACAACAACTGGTTGGAGTTATCGGTGCTAGCGGCGGGATTAACATAATCCCCGCTGTTACTCAAGTGTTTCTAAACCACTTTATCACAGAGATGGAACCTTTGTATGCTGTTAAACAACCGAGGGTTTACCATAAGTTAGAACCAAATGAGGTGTTGTATGAGAACTGGACAGTGGTTACCGGTGAACACATAGAACTGTCGCTGGAAAACCGGTCATTCTTGAAAGAGAGAAACCATAAATTAAGTGAAACGGCAGCAAGAGCGATTTGTCAACTTGTTGTGCAATAGGACGGAAAACTTACCGCTGTTAGTGATCCAAGAAAAGGTGGAATGCCTGCTGGGATTGAAGAAAATCCAAACAACCGCAAAATAAATAGCGGATTTCATAATTAGTCATTTAAATTTGATTAGGATTGTTTGTTTCATTGAAATTGGTGCCTTTCTTTTCTTGATTGAATAATTGCTAGTTTGAGATTGTAATTCTCCTGCTTCTTAGTAATTTTCCAATTTGATTGGCCATTGTCCATTAGTCTGTACCAATATAAGTACTCAATGTATGATGAAGAAAAGGGGCCAAAACAAACTCCTACTAGCTTTTTTCCGGAGAAATTAAACCGATTCGGTCGAAGAGTTCACACTCCAGTCCTAACTAGCATGGGGTGTACCCTGCACAAAGTTATTTACCAAAAATGTCTAGTTTTTTAAAAATTCCATAAAAGGTATAATGTGCACATATTATAGGCGTGGATTCATCATATTGGGTACACAATGTCAAGCAATGGGTACACATTCAAACATTTTGGTAATAACTAATTAAAACTAGACACCTTTGGAAATTTCCTCACCGTTCTCCTACTTCTTACTTCCATCCCATCCTTAACCGTATATTTATTATGTTCATGAAATTCTTCGAAAACCTTCGTCCGATCTTCTTTTAGAAAATCCCAACAAACAAGAAAGAACTTCATAGAAAATCCATCCGGATCGGGAGCACGATCAATCCCCAAATCTTTAGATGTATTCTTAACTTCTTCTTCATTAATCGAACGATCTCTCCAACCACATGTTTGCATTCTCGTCAATACGCTTTAGACACGTATTTTTTATTCTTTGACGATTGTTTGAAAATTCTTTAAACGTTAACTCAAAATGATTTGCAATACCCAACTTAATTTCTTCTTTTTTATCGGTCCATCGACTATTGATACGGAGGTTATTGATGTTGTTAAGCCCGATGAAAATGTTGGGTGTTTCTATCTCCAACTCGAAGGTATCTAATTCTTGATTTTTGCCACATCATTATGATTTGACGACGATGAGCCACATCAAAATCCACTTTTGCCATCACAAGCATGTCTTCTTCACCTTCGGTAAAACCCCTTTCATCATCTAGTTCATTCAACATCAGGGTAAGTGCCAAGACAATTTCCCTATCAATGTTCCAAAGACGTCTCGATTCCACACCTTCAATTTCTCCTTCAAAGCATGTAACTTCTGTGAAAAACATTCACTTGTCGTGCCTATAAAAGAAAACGATTCCCACCATTCTTTCATTAAACAAATTATTTTAGTTCCTTCAAGTCATGCTAATTGAAAATCGAAAAGGGAAAGCACCCCAGTCCAACATACTCCTGCTCCACAACCGCACGTATGTGCCACAATGGACTGTATCAAGAAACCGAGAAAACTTTTGATGGGGGCATGGGGGACAAATAAGATTTTGACACATGTATTTCCTATTAATTGCTTCCAACAAATTTTGTTTCCAAAAATATAAAAAAATGTATTTTTGGAGAAAATCTTGCTTATCTTAATTGTTTATATTATGGGTTTAGTATTTTTGGAAACATGATTTGTGAAAACAATTAATATGAATGACACATGTCTTATTTGTCCTCATGCCACCATCAAAAAACGCCCCATCAAAAAATTTCTCCAAGAAACCTGCAAGAATTCCGGTAACTGAAATAAGTTTTAAGTTGTTTAGAGACACCATTTCTTTACACTGGTATTTATAGATTTTATTATAGTTTCAAGAAATTGGTTTTTCTTCTCACACTTAATTTTGTGTTCCAAAATTCCATTGAGTGCGCCAAGTCAACTTTCAATGAATGATTCCAGCAGATACTCTTAGGAAGGGGAAGATATATAGGAGTTCTTATTATGTTGGCATATCGTCCAGTCCATGTCCTGCGACTTTACTGAATGAAGAGTAGTTACGTATGTGTCGACATTTCACTGTGAATTTTAGTTTGATGCAGTTAAAACTAATTGCTTGGTTTTCCGTTTTTATTTTTGCTTTTGGAAATCAGTTAAAGATGAGAACCAAGCGTGGGATACAATGAATATACATTCAATCGTGCGAAATACTAAATTCAAAAGGGAACTTAACTAGAGAACGATCGATCATCAGTTTCAGAAACTTGGAATATTTAGTCTATTGTGCCAAGGACAATTCATCCTCAAATAATATCAGATCCAGTGGCGGAACTAGACATTCGATACAGGGATGGCTTGAGCTTTTTTTAGGGCTTGCTTAAGCGTAAAACTCATACACCAACTATGGCCCAACATGAAAAAGGCTTTGAAAAAAATGACTTTTTTTCTTGTTGGGGCTGGCTTAAGCTAGCCCTAGTCACAAGGTAGTTCCGCCCGTGATCAGATCGTGACGTCCTAAGGTCCTAAAAGTTCTTGACCAATTAAAATAGGGGAAAAATATCGTTTGGTCCTTTTAAGGTGGACCCATGTCAGTTTGGTCCTTTGGGAAAACGTCTTTACTATTTGTCCATAATTATTTAAAAATATTAAATGGACAAAAGTACTCTTTCGTGTTAATTTCAACTTATTTTTTTTTGTAGCAGTTCATTCTTCAAAATGAAATCAATGTTAATTTCTACTTAGTTTTTCAGAATTCACCTAAAAAAACCAGATTTCATTAATGAACTCCATATAAAAAGCTAAAAAAAAAAAACAGAGTTCATTCAAAAAATCAACTCCATATAAAAACATAAAAAAACAAAGTTCATTCCAGAAATGAACTCCTGATAAAAACCTATATAAACCAGAGTTCATTCCAAAAATGAACTCCTTCAGAAAACCTAAAAAAACAGAGTTCATTCCAGAAATGAACTCCCGATAAAAACCTATATAAATTCCTGATAAAAACTTAAAAAAACAGAGTTCATTCCAGAAATGAACTCCTGACAAAAACCTAAAAAAACAGAGTTCATTTGTAAAAATGAACAGCAGCATCATCATCATCTTCACTTTCTTCGACGTCTTCAACAGCAGCAACAACATCGTCGTCTTCAAACACCAGCAGCAACATCATCTTCCATCGTCTTTAAAAACACCGGCAGTAGCAGTAGCAGCACCATAAAATATATCATCGTCTTCTTCAAAACAAAAAACTAATTGGAAAAAAAACAGCAGCAGAGAAAACCTAAAAAGATCTTCATCGTCTTCAACACCAGTAACAACAAACATAGGAGAAAAACAGAGTTTTAATATATGAACTTCACCATCATCGTCTTCAAAGCAGCAACAGAGTTCATTCTAATCAAAAACTCCATAATCATTCTTCGTCGTCTTCATCATTTCATCGTCTCCACCATCTTCAACAGCACCAGCAAAAAAAAAAAAAAAAAAAAAAAAAAAAACTCACAAATATTCATTGTTCATTGTCCTCTTCGTCTTCAACACCATCATCTCCATCAAAATCAAACACCAGCAGTACGGAGAAAAGAAAATCAAGAACAGAGAAACCAGATCTGAAAAAATTAGGGAGAGAGAAAACAAATCAAAATAAAGAAGAGAGAGGATGTAAATTTACGAATGAGATATTTTTTAGTGATTTTTTCTATATATGTGGCCCCAAAAGGGTATTTTTGCCACAACATGATGACATTTACATCATCTATGACGTCACCCATGGAACAAACTATAATTTATATTTCCAAAAAGGACCAAATAGACAGTTGACTGAGTCAAGTGGACTAGACTCATCATAATATATTATTCCTAAGACCATATGGTATTTCCTACTTAAAATAGTTGTAATCCTAAAAAGCCACCTGAAATTTATATTAGATCCTCGGAAGAGTTGGTTTACTGCTCGGGCTCATTTTATAATCAAAGGTTGCTATGTGCCTGCTTCAATTACTTAATTTTAAGTTGAATATTCGAGTAAACAAATGGGATTCTGCATTAGTGTCAGCCCAATCTCAAATATTACCCACCTCTATGTAAAGCTCGCATTAATTAACCACCATGCAAATGTACTTCCTTTTCAAGTTTAAGGATGTCAAATAAGTCACAATGAAGCACTAAACTACCTGGCATTTTTAGGGTCGCCCCTAAAAAAATTAGGGGCGACCTAAAAATAGGTCACCCAAACATAAATCTAAGGTACTTCTTATCTTCGATTTTTTGAAATGGCCAATATGCCCTTATATAATCGGGAGCCTACACCATAATCGGTAGGTTAAAGGTGAATCGCAGGTTAAATTGAAACTATACCTACCGATTATTGTGTAGATACTTTGACTAATAATCCCTTTTATAATCTAGTAGCTTATCCAACTTGTAAACTACCGATTATAAGGAGCCCCATATTCAACCTTGGCCAAATTCCATAGGTTTTGAGGGTGCATAGCCAACCATAACCACATGGCTTGAGTTGTGGATGTAGCCATAATCGGGAAGCCTAATAGGTTACGTACACTACCGATTATAAGTTGCCCCAAAATGAGTTTTTCTAAAATCCTTCACGTAATGAATTTTGAAATCTACCATAATCGGTAGGTTATATAATTATATAACCCACCGATTATAACAAGCCCTAGATCCAACCTTTGTCATATTTCATAGGTTTTGAGTGTACACACTAACGACCATAACCACTTGGTTCGTGTTTTGGATGCGGCGTTAATCGAGAGTTAAATATATTACCAAACCATCCGATTATGGGTTTCCCAAAATGAGTTTTCTATAAAATCCTTCATGTACGAATTTGAAATATACCATAATCGGTAGAGTTAACAACTTAACAACCTACCGATTATAAGGAGCCCCGATTGAACCCTTGCCAAATTCCATAGGTTTTGAGTGTACTGCATCCGTGCATAACCATGTGTTTCATGATTTGGATGTAGCCATAATCGTAAGACAAATAGGTTCCACAACCTACCGGTTATAGGTTGCCCCAAAATGAGTTTTTTCTAAAATCCTTCATGTGATAAATTTTGAAATCTACCATAATCGGTAAAGTTTATTACTTCTTATTGTCCGATTATACGAAGCCCCAAATCCAACTCTGTGCCAAAATCCATAGGTTAATTTAGAGGATACAGAGCCAGAGCATAACCATGTGGTTCGTGATTTTGATGTAGCCATAATCGGACGTCAAATTGGTTCCAAAACCTACCGATTATAGGTAGCGTGAATTTTGAAATCTGCTATAACCGGTAGGGTATACAACTTATAGACCTCCCGATTAAACAAATAATCTAAGCAAAATCCCGTGTCGGTAGTCCGGGGTCTATATATTAGTGTTTGGAAATTGTTTTTGGGTCATTGTGAGATATATATCTTCCGACCGAGTGAGAGAAGAAGAGGAAAAAAAGAAGAATAAGGGGTCATTTACCCGTGTCGGTAGTCAGGGTCTATATGTCAACTTCGTTTTAGTAAAAAGATTAGACACCCGGTGTTATTTAAAATAATGAATTTGAGCGTTATACTTACAAATTGTTGGATCGACAAGCTTAAGTGGCTAGTGTTAAACATCCTCTTTTGAATCGTTATGTAATCATTTACCCCTTTTGGACAAGTCGAAACGATCATGAACTTGTTGGAGTGATCTTTGCTTTGGATTTCCATACTCTCGCACAAATTGGCTATATACCCGCCCAAAAGACTTCGGGTGTTAATCTTCCCGCTATGACATCTTCACGTCTTGTTTCACGATACCATGGTTTCACAATGACCAAATCTTAAGCCGCGTCAAAACGTTTCCATGCTTGTAAGTTGAGATATAGAATGAATTCACAAGAATAGACGATGGAAAATCTATTTGTAGAATACACGATGCTATATATGTGTTGTTTGGTGCATAAATAAGAAGAGTTTACCCTCCTTATATATAGATGAGAGTCCCAACGTCTCTTTTTTTTTTTTTTGAAAATATGGCCGTTGATGCGTACTTTTACAAGACTGTACTGAAATTACGTACAATTATTAAGAACAATCGGTAGGAAATGTTTGAACAAAGCACTCGATTATGCGTAATCGGTAAATATTTATTGTTATATACTTCCGATTATAGGATGTTTTGTCAACATAGTTCTCAGTTTCATTTGAGTATTATAATCGGACGTTTATCAATATGTATTATCAACCGATTATGTGTGGTTTTCGAGGCATGGCTAGTTTCTTTTGAACGAACTAGCCGTTGGAGTATAATCGGTAGTTAAATCAACAATCAAAACTTCCGATTTTCATAAATATTTTGAAATTCATAACAATATCACCTACACATCATCATAATTTTACATTGAACTCCCGCAATTATATTACAAGGTATTATGATTAGCGTCGTGGACGTGTTGGACGAGTCCTAAACGGATTAAATCTTTCCATCGCCCTAAGGATTCTAAAATGAGCTTCATAACGGAAGCTTGATCTTTTCCATCTCCGTCATTCCCCGAGAGATCGTTCTATAACCTCATCATTGGTTTCACCCCTCAATCGATATTAATTCACAAGATAAGTTAAATGGACGAATTCTTTGATGTGTTCCTTTATTGAACCAACTCGGCAGAAAAGATCAGCGGAGTAACGGTTGTTTGAGTTCACGGTGTCGGTCTGAGAATTTTCGTGAATTTTCCCCAAATAACTCATTCTCATTATGCCTCCTTGCCTACTTTCTTCTCCTCGTCTCGGATAGAATTGAACATAGCGCCTACATAAAGATAAATCTTCTCCAATCGTGAACTCTGTAAGATTAATGAATGGTTGGGCCATTATGTTGAAGATGATGTTGGAGAAAGTTTAAAAGTATTTGTGTTCCATAGAGAGTAAAAGGATACAGTCCTTATATAGAGGTTAGAGTTCCAACGACTCTATTTTTTTGGGGCAACTGTATAATCGGTAGTCAAATGAAGTATTTTCACTTCCAATTATACAATTTCCCCAAATTTTGTTTTTGCAAAAATCTCAATTTTTTCGAATTTGAGAACTATATTAATCGGTAGTTAATAAGACTTCCGATTATACTGATTGCCCCAAATTTTGTTTTGCAAAAATGTTATTTTTTTTGAATTTGGGAACATGAATAATCGGTAGTTAATATGACTTCCGATTATAAAGTTGCCCCGAATTTCTTCCTTGACGAAATCACCAATTTTGGGAATTTACGAGCTACTATAATCGGTAGTCTAGTGAGGTTCTTGTTCCTTCCGATTGTTATAGAAGCAAGATACATGTTTGGCAAAAAATCGATATTAATCGGTAGTATAATATCGTTACTAAGCTTCCGATTTCTTTATAATAATCGGGCACAAAATAGCTTCCGATTATGTAAGGGCATTAACGTATTCTCCGCGTTTTTGGACATCCCTTAACGGTGTATTTGGGTTGGGAATAAAAAAAATCGCACCTAATTTTTTTGGGGTCGCCCATAAAAATGCCAGGCTAAACTATGCTCACAATTGTTTTTATTACTGGCCGAAACTGCCTGATGCCCACCATGAGCTTAAGCTGAAAGGAAGTTCCTGCAGTCCACGAAACTGCCTCAACCAAATAACCAAAAACCAACCGACTGTAACAAATAACTCTAAAGAGAAGTTTCTACAATTACAATTGAATTAGCCAACAGAACTAAGCCAATTATCCAATTTCCATATTGTTGATTGTTTGTGGAAATATTCTATTAACCATGAGTATCCCACAAACCCAGTTTCTAGGAATTGTAAACCTCATCTATTCAATGAAGGGATAATGACTGGGAAAATCATCCAATCATAAGATGACTTGATTTCAGACCCCAACTGAAGAGTACTACCTAGAATGTGCGTTTAAGGGTGCTTTTTAAGGGATTAGTCCTTAGTTATAATACTTGCAATCACCAGATTGACAGATATTTTTACATTCAATCAATCGTAAGAATGAAACAGAGGATTGCTGGTTCACTGCAAACCAGCCAGCATAATCACTCTTACACTAAATGAAGAACAGAAAAGAAGAAATTGAAAACAAAGAAAGGTGTAGTATAGCCTAATGCATTTAAAGATAGTACATAGTAAATCAAAGAGTTACACATTCAGGAGATGCACCAATTTCAAATTCAGAGAGTGGCAGCTTTGAAATTGGTGCAGAACGCATACAATTGTTCTTGTTTAGGTCTATTTCGTTAAACTTGCAAATAGTCTTGAAGAGTTGCTTTTCTGCCCAAACTACGGCCTCTGCTTTATCAGATCCGCTACTGCGGGTTTGATCCTTTTCATGTAATCCACTTGTATTGTACTATTTAACTGCACAAGAAGGCCAAAATCAAGTCAAAAGTAAATTAAAGCAAAAACTTGAATCGCAGTCAGTCGAAAAAAAAAAAAAAAAGGAACATACCCTGCAGGCTGAACAAGAGGATGGAGTCTCTATTTTGGTTTATGATTGAAGGCGAGCAAGAACGGGAACGGCATATAAGGTGCTTAAAAAGAACAACAGGAGCATCCAATGACAACAAGCCTTGGAAAACTTGTAAACAGTAACTAGCAATTAGTAAAATTACAAGAAGATCATTGCCAGACTTGGTGAAGCTCTTGAAAGTGATCTCAGCCTCTCACCCAACTTCTTTGCAACCTGCAATCTATCAGGTGAGCCTGCTATATCCGGTGAGCTTGATTTGTCAAAAGACAAAATCATTTCCTCCAATACCGGAGCATTCATCAGTAAAAGTTCTAGAAACCTGACTTCAGCATCACACCCTTTAAGTTCTCTGATCTCGATTCGCTTAAGGTGACACAATATGGACGACACTGATAATTCCACTTCACCATCATCTTTGTCGGCTCTAAAGTTCAACTGCATCCAAGATATTACAGGAAATATTAGTAAACATTTGTGATCATGTAATAGTTCCTTAAACATCAAATGCAACATAAAAGTCTAGGGGTAATTATTACCTCCGCTGATGTAAGATAAAGAGATTCTATACAAGGACAGGTCTTAAGTAAGGATGTTTGCTGCCAAGCAGCGTCTTTTAAACCATATATTCAACTTCAAACATCGAAGATTACAGAATTGAGGGGATCGACCTTCTATCAAGTCTGGAGATCCTGCGAGAATCTTGATAAACAATAGAAAATTCAGTATTTGGATAATGCTGCACACCAAGGATGCATTCAAAAAGGCTGAAAGTATATGAACAACAGTTTAATAAATAAAGATGAAAATCTAATTAGTATCTTAATATACATGTATATAATGTCTGTTCCTCTACTTATCAATATACAAATTTCTTAACCACTAATGCACTAATTTGTTAGTTGTCACATCTAAGGAACTAGTTGAAGTAGCGCTCTTAAAAGCTAGTTACGCAAGAAAAGAATAGTGAGTACATGGTTACGAGATAATATTGCCATATCCAAGGTTGGTAAACATCCAGTTAAGTTTACTTAGACCTGTCATCTTAGATTTTGAGTGACCCCAGTTTGACCAATTAATACATCTATAACCGAACAACAAAGTCAGCCACAGTAAATAGGACAATACGTATTAAAAGCTCGGGTAGCAATCAACTGATTCCCAAATATTAAATCATACTATAAATGTTACACAAGCATGTCAGACTTTAGAAATTGATTTAACCGATGTAAATAATTTGTTCAAGACGTGGATTCACCAATCTGCCTGAGATACCAACACACACACTGTTTCATTGTTCTCAAATTCCTACCAAAACACAGACCTTTGACTACAAAAGATATACAAAAGTAATACTAATAACTATTGGAAATTCATAAGAAAGTCAAGAATTAAAGACTAAATCTAACAAACCTAACTAGCTGACCTTAGATACCTACTTTACAAATTTCAAATAACCTCTTTACTTACTGTGTAAAATCTAGTACTCTCTCAAGGCTTGCAATCCTAACCTTACATGTTCCTCATCGCTAACACTTAATTGTAAGCACGTTGAATTAGCTGTCTTTCACTCTTTCTTATCCACAGACAAAACTGGAGCACCCCACAGTGACGAACTAAGTCAAATAAATTCCCGACTTAACAGTTTCTCTATCCAACCCTTAGTACTCGCATATATATTGGTGTCATTACTAGTAATAGTCAATACATGTATCTGTGGGACCACTCAGTAGTAAATCAAGGACCTCCTGCAACACATAGCGCAAAACTCCAGTTACCACTGGGATTTCCAGAATGAGTAGACTCTCATCGGTTACTCGTTGGACTCAATCTACCTAAGGAAATCAATTAGAAACAACTTCGCGGTGAAGTCTCCTCTGTACCTCAAATTAATTAGGCTTTGTAAATGTGATTGTTCTAATAGGTATGATCAAGTTACCCAAAACAAGAGGGCACCCAATCCATTCCTAGTATAACATCATATGTCATCATCTCTAACACATAAAGATTCAATATATGCTTTAAATCTCGTCCCAGAAAAAAAAAACTTCTTTCAAGATTCATATCACTAGTAGTCAGATCAGCATTCACTACGAAATTCTTACCTGTGGCAACTTCACAACCTAAAAAGAATAAGCATTGGGACAGATCCCCTGTTACTACAAAGGCCATCTCTCTCTCCCTGACCCATATTGAGAACAATTTAAACTAAAGGCATACACAAACCTCTTTAATGATTTACTAATATCACCAAAATGATAATGCTGAATCACCATCGAAGCGACATACCTCAGAATAACAGAATCAAGCAACAAAGAGGACGGCCTAATAACCAAAAATATAACCCACATGCAAAACATAGGACTGGCGCAGTTGACAAAGTTTGTTAATACTAGAGTGGATCCAACTCATCATCTCTTATTACCCTTACAAAGTTACCATACGGCAAACCACCTAACACAAGGTGCCATCATAAAATTTAGCTACCTAGGCAGTTGATAGCGATGCCTAATTTTCAAGAGTTGCAATATAGCAGCACCACATATTACACAAGAGTTCTTCAACTAGCAGAAAAGACATCCTTTATTATCACCCAAAAAATCAGTACTACTCCATACTACTAGTACAGGTCCACAAACCTATCATCCATAGCATTTGCTTGTTAAGAAATTAAAAAGAGCCATATCAATCGAATTACCAAAACAAAAACGTCCTAAACTCGCCCCTCCAGTCCTAATCATCAAAATAAAATAAATGTATCCGAACCATGGACTTAACAACTGGGGTCACTCAACATCTATGATGTACAGAGGTCCGAACAGTGAGTAACAACAACCTAATGAGAAGCTATTTTCTATCACTAAGATTAGTATTTGTACAAAATAATCTTCCTCTTCAAAACAATATCCTTTAAGAATAGTGAAACAGTAATGAGCAAATTGCATGTTTACCATTATTTAATAAGGTTGAAAAAACTGAAAACTAACAATTAGATTTCATAATAGGAAAATCATGTTATAATGGTTATCCATATTAGGTGGAACAAAGAGAAATAGAAACTGTAACCAATACGGCCAGGAATAAACATACCTGAAGCAATCCAGGTGATGAAATTGTCAGCTCTTTCACATTATGAAATGCTTTCATGAATTCCATCATACGCTTAGGATATAATATTTCTTTCTCTTCTTCTGAAATCTCCAAAGCGTAATATTCAAAAGCTTCGTATTCATCTTCTCTGACAATTTCAATATCAGCAGTGACTAGAGAAGAAACATTCTCTAGACGATACTCTTGTAACATGTAATCTTTGCAGATGAATGATGTCAAGTTCGGAGCTGATAACTTAATAATCTTCGCCAAGTTATAATGGGACCAAACAAGCAAGTTATTATTGATAATTTCTGAATGCTTCAATTCATCTGACTCAATGTTGACATTCATTTCATAGCCATCTTCAATCCAAACATCTCTCAAGATCAGTGATTCAAGAATTGGACAGCTTGAGATCAGTTTATTAATCGAATCTCCATCCTCAACATGAAACGAGCACAGCGACATAACTTTGAGCCTAGGTAAATCCATCAACTGAGGAAGAACAATTAGTGATTCATAATTGCGAGTCATTTCTAACACCAACTCGATAATGAATGAGAATTAAACAGAGAATGTGGAAGCCTGATTTGCAGATCATAACGGCCGTTCTCATCACCTTCAATATGAATAGATAAGTCTTGAACATTAAACTTTAATGCAACAAGTATCCAGGCATTTAGATGTTCGTTTATTATTTTATCTGTCTGACAATTCCCCCAATGAAGATGAAACTTATGCATATCATTAAGCCCTCTTAGCATAAGTACCTTATCAACAAACTTCCTAAACTTCTTCAGTTGTTTCACTCCACGTTCGCCAAAAGCATCGCCTCTGAAGACTAAATTCGACACAGAAGGCCATACATACCTTCACCTTTTAGACAAAACACATGTTTGAACCACACATCTCATATCAAGGAAAGACAGAATGTGATGAATTAAACCTTCCGGTAAATTACTGATTCTATCAAAATCTTCATTGTCAACAATCGACGAGCTTTTGGATTCCTCCATGGTTTTGTGTAACCCTAAAACCAGAAAGATAAATCCTATAGTGAACTAAGATTTCAAATCAAGACCAAAATTAACCTAGAAAATGGTTGTGCAACCTAAAGTGAAATCCATGAATTGAATCAAGTACTCAACTTCTAATGTTGAAAACCCCTAATTTCAAAACATTTTCAATTCAGAACAGAAATTAATCAAGATGCAGATTACCTGATTTGAGGATTGTAACTTTCACTGATTTGAGGTAGATTCTTCTATGGCGATGATCAAAGTAGATATTCAAAAATTTCACTGATTTGATTTCGATGCTTCTCTAGGGCTTTATTTTGGTTAAACCCCTATTCGCAGAGTGATCACGCTCACCTTAGCGAAAAAGAAGAGTTTCTCCAATCGATGATGAAAGTAGGGATTAGTGGAAATTTTATCCTTTTCTTACGCTTTATTTTGTATTTACACTTCCTTTACACTTGTCTTTCGGTAAGTTTGGGTTTAAACGCGAAATTGGGGATATAAAAAGGGGATCGGGGGATATAAGAAAAAAGAACAAAAACTAGATCCAGATATCAATTCGGGGTCACCCCTTATCTAAGTATTTTTTTAAAATCCTAATCTACCCCTCACTAATCAGGTTTAGTGGTTAATAATAATTAGTAAAAATCTTAAGTATTTGTTAAATGATTAGTGTATATTTGTATTTGGGTGAATGAGATGAGAGTAGAAAGATGGATTTTTTTTTTGAGAGGGAACTTTTTTTGGTGAAAGTGGAGGATGATTGTGAAGAGAGAATTGCTGCTAAGAGGTTGAAAATTTGATTTTTTTTTTCCTTGAATCCACCATTGTTGCAAAAACCGAAATAGCAAGTCAAGCATTGTATTCAACCAAACAACCATGCCGGCATTTGCTGGAAATTTTCATAAATTGTTTGCCACTATCCGGGGGGTTCGCTCGTTACAAAATTTTTCAGGTTTTGATCTTCAAAACCTATTTTTTCTGGTTGTAATCAGTCTACTTCCGGCACAGTTATCTGATTTTCGAGCATGCCGAAACTATTTTCCGCATGGTTTTTGCTTAGATTTCTATCTTAGGAACATGATGAAAAGTATCTGGTGAAACTTCAATTTTTTCACTTGACTACTGGCATTGATAGATTTCTATCGAGCATGCCGGCACCATTTTTCCGGCATGGTTCTTCACCAATTCCGGCATGGTCTTCATCACTTACGCGATGTAAAAATATTCCGTTTTTGAGTTTTTCTGGTTTTAATCGGTCCACTTCCGGCACAAGTAGTTAATTCTCGAGCATGCAGCACATGGTTTCCGGCATAGTATGTTGCTTAAATTTCTATGTCGGCACATGATGAAAAGTATCCAGGAAACTTCAAATTTTTTGTCACTTGACTACCGGTATTGATAGATTTCTATTGAGCATAAATTACTTAGTTCAGACATTGAATGTTAGTTACCAAGCATGACGGCACCATTTTTTGGTATGGTCTTCATCAATTCCGACATGGTCTTCATCACTTGCGGCATGATCTTCATCACTTCCGAATTAAAAAAAATTCGTTTCCAAAGTTAGAGCGGTAGAGAAGGAGAAGAGAATTTGAAAGAGAGTGGGGAGAGTTTAGAATTTGAAAGGGAATGGGGAATATTTGGGTTTCAAAGCTCTAACCCTCAAAGTGATTAATAAGAAGTGGAGATGGAAATGGGGGATATGATTTTGTTTTTTGATTTTAAGTTTTTAATTTTTATTTCGAGGAAGGGTATTTTAGTATTTTCATACCCAAAAGTCACCCCTTATACGAGACACCACGGGTTGGGAGAAGTAATCAATATCCCCCAATTCCTTTTTATATCCCCAAAAGTCACCCCTTAACAGGCATCATGGGTTGGGTTTTCCCTTTTTACCGTCATCCGGTTAAAATAAGAAATAGTAAGCCCCATATTTTATTTTTGTGGGAATGTTATTTATGCCCCTACTATCCATGGGTCATGTACAAACACCCTTATGGGTCTTTACAAATACCCTAATGGCATAATTGAAATTATGGATAAAAATAATTCACCTAATCCCCTTTTTAACCTTTACTTCATATACTTCATCTTCTTCTTATTCTCACTCGAGAAAAATAATGAAACTCTCTCCATCTCCATCTCCGTCGCCACTACAACCACCAGTACCATCTTCGCCTCCGCCACCACCATCTTCATCCCCGCTACTTCATCTTCTTCTTATTCTCACTCGAGAAAAAATAATGAAACTCTCTCCATCTCCATCTCCGTCGCCGCTACTGACCCACTGACACCATCTTCGCCTCCGCCACCACCATCTTCATCCCTGCCATTATCAGCTTCGTCACTACCTAAACCACCACCTATAGCACCACACCCAACTCTTAATTAATCGATTTTGATTTAGATACAAAACTAATCTGCAAATCAACGAGAAAATAGTCTTCAAAACTTAGATCGAGGTAGTGAGGAATCGACGATAAAACAATCTTCAAATGAGAAATCAACACCACCACCACCGTTACAATGACGACCTCCATCGTTTCAACAACAACAACTTCCTTTTCCGGATAAAAATGAAAACTAAGGTATGATTTAGAGATTTGAAATTAAAAATCAAATCGAAACTAATTTTTCATTCGGCAATTTAGAGTTAATGTTTCAATTTCGAAATTTTTCGATCTTTGTTACTGATTTATCAAATGGAGATGGATTCTTCATGGATCGATCTTAATCGATTGTGTATTGGTGATTTTTACATTACAAAGGTCGGATTCAAATCATGAGGTGGAGTTTGAAGACAAAAATCAAGTGCGAAATGGGTTCTCGGGCGGCATATTCAAATAAAGTTAAATGGATTTTTGTGGTGGATGTATAGGTCTGGATTATGAGATGGAAGATTCTTTTGTGTTTGGTGGTCAAATGGGTGTTGATTAGTTTGGTTTTGAGTTCGAGTTGGTGGTGTTCTCGGTGATTTTGGGATAAAAAAACAAATGAAGGAATGAGATGTTGCTGCTACGGTTGTGCTAGTTGTTCGAGTTTGGTTTTGAGTTCGAGTTGCTTCTAATATTTGGAGACAACTTGTGCTAGCTGCTTCTAATTTGAAGACCAAGTTGCTTTCACTTTTGAGGCAACTTGAGCTAGTTGATTCGATTGGAGGCAACTTAAGCTAGTTGATTCGATTGAGGCAACGGGTTATCTTTGGGTCCATTTATTCATCTCGAAATTATCTTATATATATATATATATATATATCTTAGAGTATTTGTGTGGGAATTTGTGGTGCCAATGGTAACACATGGTTGTGTTGAGTTGGCGACGATGGTTGTCTTCTGCTGGTGCTCATGCTTTAAAGTCAAGAGAGTAGATGAATGCTTAGGAAGTTGAAGGAACTCAATATGAATCTGCATTGAAGTTATTCTCGCTTGTGTGTTGCTGATGGTGTTTGAGTAGGGGCATGGAAGTGACTGCAGTTATTGGCTCATGTTGCAAGTGTGCATAAACGGCTGTGGTCATGAAGTCACATACGGGTAGATTTGCAAAGAGCGAGAGATGGATGGTGTGGTGTTGTATGGTGGTTGTTTGAACATTGATGGGGTGGCGAACCTGTGGTGCAATGGTAGCACAACTGACTATATGTCAGAAGATGTGTGTTCGATTCACACTAGGTTCACTTATTTGTGTATAATTTTTATTTTTTTAGAGAAAACTTGTGCAAGTTGCCTCCCATATATGGAGACAACTTAGGCTAGTTGCTTTCACTTGTTAAGACAACTTGAGCTAGTTGCCTCCTATATATGGACACAACTTCGTTGCAAGTTGACTCCACATGGTGGTGGTGGTTGGCGGTGGTGGTGGACAGCGGTGATGGTTGGCGGTGGCGGTGGGTGTCGGTTGTTGGCGGCGGTGGTGGTAGTGGACAGTGGTGGTGTTCGTTAGCGGCTGCGGTGGTTGGCGGTGGTGGTGGACGGTGGTGGTGGTTGGCGGTGGTGGTCGTTGGCGGTGGTGGTGGTCGGGGTGGTGGTGGTCGGTGTGGTGGTGGTCGTCGGTGTGGTGGTCGGTGTGGTGGTGGTCGGTGTGGTGATTGTCGGTGTGGTGGTGGTCGTCGCCGGTGGTGGTGGGAGGCGGTGGGCCAGTGGTGGTGGTTGGCGGTGAAAGTGTTGTGGGATTAGAGATTTTTTTCATTTTTTTATTTTTTTTGAATAGTGTTGGTGGTGGTGTTGTATATATACTATACAAAAGAGGGTATTTTAGTAATGTATTAGGCTTGGGGGTATTTGTAAAGTTCATAAGGGTATTTTTGCAAGGGGTCTCATAGTAGGGGTATATAGATAATATTCCCTTTATTTTTTGTGCCTCACACTTCTTGGCATCTATTTCACACCTGGATAAATGAATACCCTTCCGATGGGAAGGGAAAAATATTCATTTAGCGAGGTTATATACTTATTGATAAATGCATTTACCGGTAAATGAATATTTACATGTTCAGAGAATTATTTTAGTTTTATACAAATTTGATTTTTGATGTTTTCGGATCAGAAGTCGGATAATTAAAAAAAAAAAAACATCAAGAATTATTTGATGTCATTTCTAATTTATAGTATAGAAATGTGATGGATTTCAAATATCTTTTGAACTATACTAACAAGAATTACAAAATTAAGGAATTACGCAAGGACAAACTAGAGTTTTTATAAAATTCACTCAAGATCAAATTTAACCTAGTAAAATAAATAGTACAACTTAAAGTGAAACACATGAATTGAATCAAGTAAAGATGTCAAATGTTGAGATTATTTTCTTCAAGAATCCCTAATTTCAAAAGAAATTCATTCAAAATGATAATTTTGAGGTGACTTGTATACAATTGAATACTTCACAGTAATTCTAGTGATGATGATACGACCCTCATATGAGTGAAAACTGAAAAAAGAAAGAAGAAAATGTTCGACCATGACTCCTTTTCAACAACACTATATTTTCTATTTAGTATCTAAATTTTCCTTACAACTTGTGTTTTGGTAACCTTATGTTGTTTTTTACCCGCTTTTTTACCGTCCTTCGGTCAAAATGAGAAACATAAATATTCAACTTTCACCCGATTATACCATTGATTCTACGGTCTAGCATAACCATACACAAAAAGTTTCCATCCAAATAAAGAATCTCTAGATGGGAATGAAAATCTAGATACGTACTAATACACAATTGGCGGTGTAAACCATGCCACAAACGTGCCAAGGTCACTATATGTTAGGGTTCTAGTCCTTTAACACTGGAGAAAAAGCTTAGCACAAGGAAAAGAACCGGATAAACCCTTTGAATTGGGTGTTATCCCCCAACTCAGAAGAAAACTAAAAATAAACTTGAATTGTTATTGATTGATAATTAATACAACGTAATTCTAAGTATTTATATTCTACTAAACTTGTTGATAAAGTAATTAAGATACTGAGTTTTAAGAAGTTCAACTAAACAAGGAAACCGACTTAGATAAGTAAACTAAATAAGGAGAACCTAAGCAGACTAAAAAGGAAATAGAAATCAAATGGTGTTGGTGGCGTAACATCCCACCCTGCTCGAAAAATGGCTTGTCCTCAAGCCTTAAACTTTGGAAAAAGGATGACAATGTCATCTGCATCTTCTCATGTTGCTTCATCTTTAGGATGTCCTTTCCACTGAACTAACCACTTGGTGTCGGCTTGATTATTTTTCTTGTACATTTTACGCTCCAAAACAAGTTGAGGTTCCCATTTGTCGTAATCAATTATACTTGGCAAGGTTTGTTCAACACTAGCGGTAGCACCAAGTTTCTGTTTAAGCTGTGAAACGTGAAAAATTGGATGTATACGGCTTGCAGCAGGAAACTCCAATTCGTACGCGACTTCTCCAATCTTCTCAATGACACTAAAAGGACCATAGAATTTAGGAGAAAGGTTTGAGCAAGGCTAACTAGCAATTGATGGTATTTTTCGTATGGTTGAAGACGTAAAAATATCCAATCATGAATCTCAAACTTTCTTTCATTGCGATGCGCGTCATGATCAGTAGTAATCTTCATTCTTGATTTTGCATATTCAAGATGGGATTTTAGAATCTTCGTGTATGATCTCTAGCTCTCAGATTGAGATCAACATCATGTACAACGGTAGAGCCAGGGAGATAGCTAGAAATTGTTGGAGGAGTTCTGCTATAAATTGCTTGATACGGTGTCATGTTAATAGATGAATGATGACTGGTGTTGTACCACCACTCTGCCCATGGTAGACATTTAACCCAATCAGTTGGTTTCATACCTGCAAAACAACGAAGATAGCATTCTAATGTTCGATTTGTCACTTCTGTTTGCCCATCAGATTGTGGATGATATGCAGTGCTACGGCATAGCTTGGTATTATGCAAGGCAAAGAATGCTTCCCAAAAATTGATGATAAAAATTGGGTCTCTTTCTATACTCCTTGGCATGCCATGAAGTCGTACAAACTCATGCACAAAAACTTCAGCCACAGAACTAGCAGTATATGGGCGAGTGAGAGGTATAAAATATGCGTATTTGGATAGTCGATCTACTATGACCAATATAGAGTTTTTCCGATTAGAAATCGGAAATCCATCAATGAAGTCCATCGAAATATCCAGCCCAAATGTCAACAGGGATCGGAAGTGGACTCAAAAGCCCTAGTGGAGATACAACTTCAGACTTATTACGTTGACATGTATCATAATGAGAAATAAATTCTTTTACAGTTGGAATGTGTATGTCTGCCTGTTCTTAGCAAAACTCATTTTGAGTTAGACCTTTTGCATGATGTACCGTTAAAATTGCAAGATTTTGTGCTTTCAAACACACCCCGTTCACAAGTTTAGGTTTGGGGAAACTCATTCCCATTTCTCTTACTTGCACTCTCATTTTATTTTTGTGTAAGGTTGTTAATGTGTGTACATATTTTCTATTGGGTTGATCCTCAACTCTTTAGATTGTTGGTTTATGGTGCATTTTCATTGTATATATCCAGTAGGACTTGTTAAAATTTTCTTTTCTTGATTCGGTTGAGTCTTCTTGCACATATATTATGCTAATCCGATATGATCTCCGTTGAGAATATTGGATTCTAGCCTTGACGAATGAAGCTCAACTTGCTCTTGCCGACATCCCAGTAATCTCTTCCTTTTCTCTTTCAGCATAGTTCTCATGGTATGTGACTGTTTAAATTTTTTCTATATGTAGACACATTGAGGACAATGTTTGATTTAGGTTTGGGGGTACATTTGCATTTGCATTTAGAGTTTTTAGTCTTTTTAATCATATAGAGTTTTTAATCTTTTATTTTCAAAAAAAAAAAAAAAAAAAAAAAACTTTTGCAAATAAAAACCTCCAACTTTTAGAGATTTTAGAGTCACTAGCATGCTTCTAGCCATGTTTACATAGAGAGTTTTGACCGAAATAACAGTTAGAAGTACCGGAAAACGCAATCGGGTTTCTTAGTTGATTAGAGCGTTAAAGTTGGATTTAACCATACCTGAGGGCGAATTAGGTGATGTTTAGATATTCGGTAGGAATTGTGATCACCCATAGTGGAGACTACCCATTTTACATCAAGTGAGGCACCAACCTTCAATTTTTTGCAACTTTCTAGAAAAGCTGTTAGAGTGTGTGTCACCGTACGTAAATTCCGGGTAGGAATGGTGAGCTACCCAACTTCGCACCACTTTCAGCACTACTTTTGATCTCTTGCACTACACCAAATTCCTGGAATCGTAACAGGCATTCGTAACGGCTATATGAGCCGTTACAAATTTCCCGTTACAAAAGGCCGTTACAAAAAATTCGTAACAGGCTTAAGCCGTTACTAAATTTTTAAAATTCGTAACAGAGCTAAGTCGGTATTTAATTTTTTTTATATAGCGTGCCACTCGCACGCTTGGTCACACTTGTGTCGTCACACCTTGTGTATGTGCGTGTGCCACTCACACGCCTAGCATTATATTTCCACCCACGATTAGTTATACGAGAGGATATTTCCTCCCACGAGTGTGCCATTCACATGCGTGAATTCTATGGATAAGCCAGCAGAAATCGAGTTTGATTTTCATTTTCATTTTCTCTTCTGCACTGCTTCTCTTCCTCCTCTCAGGCGATTTTTCTAGGGTTCATCACTGTTTCATCACAGAGATTGTTTTAGCCAAGAAACATCATAGAAAACTCTTTAATCTTTTCAACACCTTTCAATCATCGATCTATGTAAGTCTTAATCGTTAGAAGTTTTTCGATTTTTAGGGTTTCATCTTTTTTTTTTAATCGATCTGTTTTAGGGCTTGATTCATCTTTATCTTCCAGTTTTTCATCGATCCTGTAAGTGTTAATCGTTAGAGTTATGTTTTGTTAATCTTCTTCATATAAATCTAATTCTATTTTTTTTTCTAATTTACTGTTAGGGTTTGAAGAATTTTGAAGAGTTGAAGATTGAAGAATTTTGAAGACTTAGAAGGTATAAGTTTCGAAACATTGAACTGATTTTAGGGTTTTATGTTAATTTCGAAATTTTCTATTTTTTTTTTACTTTGTAACCTAATTTCTAGTTTGTAATCTAATTTCAATAAGTTCTAATTTATAAGTTTTGTGCTGATTGACATCATTAGCTTCACTTGTCAGTTCTAGTTTTTGATCCACTAGTCTTGTGTAAAGATGCATTGCTCAGCGTCGGACATGGTGTAGTTTTTTTGCCTTAGAAGCATACTAAGTTGAGTAGGCAGAGTGCTACCTGATAAAGTCTTATATAATCTTGGAAGGTTTGATGAGAGCTAGATAAACTTGGACCTAGCTAGTCTGTGTAACAACGGAGCGTGTGTGGGTATGGCGAGCGTAGTTGATTAGTGTGTGTTGTTGTGACATATGATTCAAAGTCGATGCATTTTAAAAGTTTGGCTAATGTTGTTCTATATCTTGGTCTTTGCAAGAGCAGGAGAGGATCCTTTTGGCAAGAGACAAAACAGAAAAAAGAAATTCAGCTATTAATCTATTAAGGTAGTAACCTAAATTCCGGTTGTATGTTCTATAAATATGCTCATCATGATTTGAACTTTAGTTTCATTTTAAGGTAGTTTTTTTAAGTTTAAATGAACTAAAGTTATGAAGTTTTGTTTTTATATTGTATGATTATAAGTGAGCATGATGATAACCTGGGCCCTCGTGGTGATTTACAAAAGCTACTTGTAGCTCATTCTCTCTTCTTTGAGGGGATGTTTATGTCGCTAACTTGCGGGGCTTGGCAACCTCGTACCACTAGGACTAAGTTATTTTATTTTGTATGTTAAGTTGTGTATAAACGAGTCTGGTTTTATGTGTACTGTGAGCATGATGATAACTGTCCTAGTGGTGATTTACAAAAGCTACTTGTAGCTCATTCTCTCTTCTTTGAGGGGATGTTTATGTAGCTAACTTGCAGGGCTTGGCAACCCTGCACCACAAGGACTAAGTTATTTTATTTTGTATGTTAAGTTGTGTATAAACGATCCTGGTTTTATGTACTCTCATGAGCATGATGATAACAAAGCTAGTGGTTATTCGCAAAAGCTACTTGTAGCTCATTCACTCTTCTTTGAGGGGATGTTTCTGTCCGCTAACACGGGATTTCAGCAACCCCGTACCACTAGGACTAAGTTATTTTATTTTGTATGTTAAGTTGTGTATAAACGATGCGGTTTTATGTACTCTGTGAGCATGATGATAACGGTCCTAGTGGTTATTCGCAAAAGCTACTTGTAGCTCATTCTCTTCTTTGAGGGGATGTTTTACGTCGCTAACTTGCAGGGCTTCCGGCAACCCTGCACCACTAGGGACTAAGTTATTTTATTTTGTATGTTAAGTTGTGTAAAGAGTCTCGGTTTTATGTACTGTGAGCATGATGATAAGGTCTAGTGGTTATTCGCAAAAGCTACTTGTAGCTCATTCTCTCTTCTTTGAGGGGATGTTTCCGCGGTAACTTGTGGCTTCAGCAACCCTGCACCACTAGGACTAAGTTATTTTATTTTGTATGTTAAGTTGTGTATAAACGAAGTCGGTTTTATGTACTCTGTGAGCATGATGATAACGGTCCTAGTGGTTATTCGCAAAAGCTACTTGTAGCTCATTCTCTTCTTCGAGGGGATGTTTCTGTCGCTAACCTCATGGGATCCCGCAACCCTACCACTAGGACTAAGTGATTTTATTTGATTCTTTTAAATATCAATTTTGAAGGGTAATATGTCATCCGAAGTGATCAAGAAATGGTTGAAGTGTCCTCGTAAGTCTTTAGAATTAGACAAGGTGTGAAGTCATTCATAGAGTTTGCCAAGAATAATGGTGGTGGGAGTCATTTATTTTCATGCCCTTGTCGTCGTTGTATGAATGGTAAAGGCTTAGTTGCACCGAGTGAGATCTCATTGCATTTGCTCAAACATGGTATGCATGAGGTGTACACATTCGGGCGCTATCATGGGGAAAGTTCAGTACAAGAAGACAATTAACACATAAGGATAATATTATAGCTGAATGTGTAGCGAGATAATGATGATGTTACAGCAGGTTTGAATGAGAATATTACCACGAGATGTGGATGAGAATGTTAGGGAAGGGATGGATGAGAATGTAGAAGTAGGTGTTGATGAGAATGTTACAAAGGAGTGTTGATGAGAATGTTACAAGGGGGTTGGATGAGAATGTTGGAACCAGCAGGTGTGGTGGAAAAAAGAGATCGGCCAAGCCTGAGAAGGCAAGAGAACCATTATATCCTTCATGTCCTAATGGAAAGTCGTAATGTACTTATTTGCGATAGTGATGAACAACATAAAAACTCAGTATGGAATTTCAGACAATGGTGTTACTGCAATATTAGAATTGATGAAAGAGTTGCTTCCCGAAGGTAACACCCTGCCATGTAAGTATCCAGATATCAAGAAGATTATTAAAGAGTTTGAGGGATGGATTATGTGACTTATGATGCTTGTGTAAATGACTTTGTATACTTTATTGGAAGGATAATAGTTCATTGGTGAAGTGTCCTCGTATGTCAAGAACCTCTGTACGTAAGAGTTTTTAATGATGAGAGAAAACTTACACAAGTTGCGCAAAAAGACTTTAAGGCATTTTAGATAATTGCAAGGCTGAAAAGACTTTATAGTATACCATGGATAGCGAGAGGCAATGCTTTGGCATTCTAGAGCACAGAGAGAGATGTTAATGTCATGCGTCATCCAGTGGATTCTACTACACTTGGAGGTGTGCGGATAATTTATGTCCGAATTTTGCTAAGGAAGCACGGAATGTTACTCTTGGGATAGCAACGACGGCTTTAATCCAAATGGATGCTTTGGTCTGAATTACATGTTGTTGGCGGTGATACCGTGTCCGTACAACCTTCCTCCTTGATGTGTATGAAGCGCGAATTTTCCATGTTATGTTTGTTGATATCGAGTCCGAGAGCACCAGGTAAAGATATTGATGTTTACTGACCATTGATAGAGGAGTTGAAAGAGTTATGGAATGATGGTGTTATGACATTCGAGGCCTTCACGAACTCGATTTTCTTTTGAAGGCAAGGTTGTTATGGGCCATTCATGATTTTCCAGCATTGGGTACGCTAAAGCTGGATGTGTGACTCATGGGTATTATCGTGTCCCACCCGTGGTGAAGAAACTTGATTTGAGTGGTCGCTGTGTATAATAAGAAGATATGTTATATGGGACAGAAGATGGCTGCCATCCCAACACAAGTACAGATTTGACAAAACAAATTTCAAAAGGAGGGTAGAAGATGGTAAAGCTCCATGGCCACTAACAGATTGCAAGTTCAAGAGATTGTGAAAGATATGAAAAGTAAACGAGTGGTAAGGGTAAACCACCAGACAAAGAAACGTAAAAGAGGAGCGAGGCGGATAGTTTGCAACAGGTGTCGATGAAGATATTTCGACAGCTCTCTATTTTCTCAAGGTCCATACTTCATGATTTGTCAATTGGGGATCGAACGCAGTCCGTCATTGTACGGGGATGTTATGCATAATTGAAAAAAGAACATAACTGAGCATATTGTTAACACTCTCATGGGTAATAGTAAGTCAAAAGATGGTGTAAATGCACGTAAAGATATGGAATCTATGGGTATTAAAAAGCGTTATGGGTGAAAGAGGATAGTGCAATTGGTATAGAGTGGGCAAACGGGCGGGTTTGGTCGGCATGTTGCGGGTTACACGGGTTTCGGGTTAACACGGCCAAAACCCGCGGGTCGATATTCTTCGGGTAGTCATTTTCTTGAACCCGTGTCTGCACTCGTGTTAAACTTGGGTTCACGGGTTTGCCCGTTTCGGGAGTCAACTCAGGTCAACGTAAGTCAAGGGGTCAAGTGGAAGATAGTCGGTTGGTCTTAGTCACGAGTCGCCAGCGACTCAATTAACCGAAGTTCGGCAGAAATCCAATCTGCTTCCTCGGCTAGTTTCAGAAGCTATTTTTTTACAGCTCTTCCCGCAATCATTCAACATCATTCAACATCCTAAACATACATCTAGTTCAGGTTCAATCAACAACGAGAGTCGCTTTCACTCCGCAAAGTGCAAACCTTCACAAACAAAACAAGGCTTCAAATCCTTATTAGCAATACGACACTTAACTCAAAATCTGAGATGACCCATCCTTTCCAATGTCAATCAAATCTCGAATTAACTCAAATTATTCCTTTTCGATTGGCCAACTGAACTCAGGAACTTCATCAAGTCTCATCCACAACTTCCATTTGTTACTGTCAAACCCTAAATCCACCACAAACAGCTCAAATCTTCATTGATTTCTCATAATTTCATACCCTAACTCTCAATGAATCGATCAAACCCTATATATCAACTTCCCTAATTCCTGACTTCTCGATCTAACTACCACAAGTCCACAACCATCTCTTCCATATCAACCGAATCATCAACAGATTCTCTATTTCTCCATCGACCCATTAAATCTTCTAATTTCTTCAATCTCCGCTTCATCTCTATTTCTCCATTGACTCCGATTCAATCTTCTAATTTCTTCAATCTCTCTGCTTTCAATTGATTTTTCTTGTTCTTGCATAATCTAAACAATTTCAAGGTCGAAGTCCAAGAGATTCCTCGATTTTTTTGAAAGGGAGAAGAATAAGAAGATTAAGAAGGAGAAAGAGGTGGTGATTGTGGTGTCTCGGATTTTTGGCTACCATTTGTGAGTGAAGTGAAGAAAAAGAAGAAGGCCGAACATTCATCTTTTACGCTAGGTTTTTTAGTTTTATACCTAAGAGACACGATGGGATGGGAGGGACACGGCGTCATAATTTAATAATTATGGTTTCGGTACAACCCGTGGTTTCATGGTCCGGGCCGGGAAGTTAACCTGTTTACTCACAAGCCAGCATTTCTCCAACCCTAACTCCGCTTGTTTAGATACCAGCCGAGCCGGCACTGAGTTTTACGGCGGTCCGGGTAAACCCGAAGGGTTTTGGCTTGTTTGCCACTCTAAACCGTAAAACAACAATGGAAGATGGATCGTTTGCCTTAACTAAAGATGAAAAAGTATCTTTTTGTACAAGCTGAAGAACTTAAGAGTGCCTTCTAGCTTCGTTCCAATCTTCGTAGAATCGTGGAGCATTAGTCCACGTGAGTCAAGAATTTCAAGTCACATCGATTACCATGTAATGATGCAACTGATCTCTGTTTCCATTGCTAGTTCATACCGCGACTTCATTACCTAAAGATCTGCTGAGTTTCTCTCCGTATTAGTATATTTTTCAACATTTTGTGCGCAAAGGTTATCATGGTAGATGAACTTCTACAATTGTAAATCTCTTTGGTGGAAGCAATATGCGTAATGGAAAAGTATTTTCCTCCATCTTTTTTTGTTATTAGTATCCACTGATGATTCATCGCCGATGAAGCTTTAACTGCGGGTCCTATTGATTTAGGTGGATGTACCCTTTGAGAGGTAAATACAACCTTTGTTGTTTAATTTTTAAGTTGAGAATTACTATTATTGAACTATTAATCATCCTGAGGATCTGTTAACTTTTCTTGTAGGTTAATGAAAGGTTTTAAAGGATTGTTAAATAAAAGGTACATTGAGGTGCGTTGCAAGAGGGTATGTTTATGAGAAGCTAGCTTATACCTTATGGAGGACATGTCGAGATGATGGTGGTGGTACTCATAAACATACTCTGGGCGGGCTTTTTGGATGATGACTATGATGGTGCCGATGAGATGCCTCTTAGTTCCGAATGAGTATTACTCGAATCGAGCACAATTTGAACAATGCATAAATCGATCTATCTAAGTATGTTGGAATAGATAACGGCAAAGGTAACTTTTACTTAACTCTTTTATGTTTATTCAAGTGATCGAATTTTGTTTAGTCCTCCTCGTGAGTAAATGAAAATATTACAAATTAGAGGGATGTAGCATGATGGTGACTTAGTGCATTTTAGTAGAATGTTTTTGTTAGTTAACATTGAGTTCTTGTCTGATTATTATGTTTGCATCATCCGATAGTCTTTGAATTGGTATTAGTTTGTAGGAAGTATGATTCTTATGTTAACGGTGACACGTCTAATGGTCGACCTCAAAGAGTTTTCATCTATGGTTGCGATGAGGTACTGTGTTACCCTAAAGCTTTTAGTAGTGGTTTGAATACAACTTGTTATGGTTTTATTTGTGATACTAACTACGCCATCAGATAACTTGATTTATTAAAAGCCAAAGAAACTGATTCAACACTATGGAGACTCGTGCAAGGACCACTCTTCAAGGCACAATCATATAAGAAATACCAAGTAAATGGGTTTACTTTTTAGTAAACAAGAACAGGGTGAAGAATGTATCACGAATAGCGGTGTGTCAATGAAAGTCGTTACAAGACTGCAAAGTCAAGTCGGCCGAGGAATCTGAAATAACTTATTATGCGTCATTAAAGATATAATCAACTTGAACTATTTGGAATTTGAAGAAATCTTTTTACGTGATTGGGTTAGTGTTGGAGATAAGAATGCTTGCAAAGTTGATGCGGTTTCAAAGGTTGTAAAGGTCAACTTGTCGAAAAATGAAAAGCATAAATAGAGTGGTGGATGAGCCGTTTATCCTTGCATCCCAAAGCTACTCAAGTGTTCTACTCCAAAGGATCTTCTCAAGAGGGATGGTGTGGTGTTGCACTCACGACAGGGGTTAACGTCTTGGTAGATAAATTTGAAGTTCCTACATCTTTTCAGTCAGTTCATCGACAATGAGAATTTGAAAAGCCGCTCATTATCGATTCATTTTGAACTCAAAACGATTGCGATATGTTTTACCTTACCCAATAATATATACAATGACGCCGCTTTTAGCTCTTTTTTTCGTGAATTGTTTGGTTTTATTTGTTTGATCACTTATTTTTTGAGGTGTTAGGTAGCTTTCTTTTGTTAAAGTGGATGCTCTCTTTTAGCTCTTGTTTAGTTTTCCTATTTTGATGTTTGAATTTCACAGTATGGCAGCAGAGAGGTCAATGAATATGGACAACTGGTTTCCAGAACGCAACAACATTAGGTCACCGAAGAGGCGCCTTGGCTGTTACACATGTGCCTATTTCATATAAAAGCTGGATGTTGTTGATGCAAAGTATAAGGATGATATTTGGAAAACCACGAAAGGTACAATACTTACTCCGAGACATGATTTTTCTTCACTCGTCATTTAACTTCTTTTATCGTTATTGCAAATAAGTAAGGCATTAATTTGTTCTATCTTTCCAAAGCTGAATATGATGTACCCGAGACATCAAAGGAAAATATTCGAAGGCTAGGTTTCTGGTCCATGGAGAGATTGAAGAGTGAGTTACGCCATGCCTACTATGACTTCATCCCTACTCATGAAGAAAGGATTCTAAATGTTCCACCAAATGTCAAAGAAGAGGATTGGATAAAATTTTGCGAAAATGAAAGAGAAGAAAAGGCAAAGCAAAGTAGAGATCGAGCATAAGAGGAAAAGACAACAATATGGCTACACACATTGTAGTGGTCGAAAATCTCATGCTATGGTGAGAGCTGAACTGCACGTATATTCGCAACTTACAACTTTTTTTATATTCACAACTTAGTCAGAACTCAATTATATTCACAATTTGCCTCAACATCCTTATGGAAAACTATATGATTTTACATTGTATTTGTAAATTTAGGAGCGCAAATCTTGATGCAAAGTGATAACTCCCGAGGATGTGAAGTTAAAGCTCATACACAAGAAGGTGGTTCTATTTTACCTAAGCGGTGCCATTCTTTGTGAGTCGGTTTACTTTTCAGGTTATTTCAACTCTTTTAAAAACATGTACTAGATATTTAAGATATTAGAATTTACTTGGTTGTTATGCTCGACACTTTCGGGGAGAAGCTCAAGAAGGCCCAAGATGAGATCAAAGAAAAGCAGGATGCGAGTCTTCCAAAGAGGAAGAACCTAGTGCAATGACTAAAGCTTTTGGGGCGATTCTAGAGGACGGGTTCGTTCGTTGGTCCTATATCTCGTACGCAAATCAATCTTTCTGCTCTCCGCGTCACAAGGTAAAAATGAAAGCTAAGGGAGGGGGTCTTGGTGGGATGGTGGAAGAAATAGGTGGCAAGGTCTGTGTTACGATTGATGGCTTTGTGAAGTTGTGGTGTAGTGGAAGAAATCAAATCCGCAATTCCGGTATCGGTTGGCTCAAACGTTCCCAGCACCTCAAGAGTTGTAGCCTCGCATACTCCATGCAATGTTTTAACTTCACCTCAAACAGGTTCACATCTTTGCAACAAGTTCACTTGTTGGGAATCTTGTATCACCAGCTGCGACAAGTTCACCTGCTGGGAATTCTGCATCACCAGCTTCATCAAGAGCACGTGGTGGACCGCTTTATTCGTTGCTGAACTTCGAGAATGAAGTAGTTGCAACTGGTGAGCTATGTACTGGTGCTTTAGCGGAGATCGGTTTCACGGAGATCTTATACCTATACATCTTGCCAAGGTATGTATCGATGATATTCTCATGCCGGATGCAATCACGGCGAAATCTAACAAGTATGCAGCCACCTTCCGAGAGATGTCGGAATCGGAGGATATGTGCTTCATCCAAAGATGTGCCTCTCAAGCAAAGACACAGTCCCTTTCTTTTTGAGCTAATCAATCTCAGCCTTTTTGAGCATTGCCTAATATCTGCCTTGGACTTATACCAGATCTTTTTGTTATACTTTGCGCAGATTCAAACTTTTGTACGATATCTTTGTGACGCGCATACTCCTAGGATCTTTTTTGATTTTTTGGCAGTTCACACTTTTGTACGTATGCTAACCGATGCGCATACTCTTATGCAGCTGTGCATAAAAAGAGCTTTACTTGAAGCAACTTTTTTGGTCCAATGTAACTTTTTCTATATATGTGAACACAAACCTATTTTTATGAATGGATATTTTCTTTTCGGTTCATCATTTTTTGATATATATGTAGGTGGTTTTTGTTATGTTATATGTAAATGCAAGGGACTTCACACAAGGTCAGTTGAAACGTGTAGTAACAGTCAGGAAATATCAATCCCTGGTAAGTACTTCACTTGGTTATTATACTTAAACTATTAAGTTTAAATTTGTGGCTTTGACACTCGGTTTATACTTGCGTAGGTATTGCGCTGGTGGGAAGAATCAACGTCCTCGGTTGTGTTGATAACTCTCTGGCAGCGTTCCCGAGAATCATCGAACTCTCTCAAGGTGAATCTCATTCTTCTTCAATTTCATTTTCATGGAGATTTCATCCATTAAACTTCTTCATGGATTTTGAAATTAATTTACGGTGGTGTGATTTTTGGGAAATGTATGTGTAGGTTAAGACATAGAGGTCAGTTGGAGTGGATTACATTGTCATCAAGATTGTTATCTTGCTCATCAACGTTTGGCTATTGTAGATCCCGCGTTGGTGATCAACCTCTTTACAATGAAGACAAATCTATCGTCGTCACGGTATATATCTATCTATATCTTCGAAACTTATCATATCCATTTTTGATTATTACTCTATTCTCCAGAATTTGAATGACCTCGAGACTTATTTGAAATTGATATTGTTGTTAAGTTATTTTGAGTGTTGATTCGACTTTGCGAAACACTTACATAGTTCATTATCTAGGTTAACGGGGAGATTTATAACCATGAAGAATTGAGGGCAAAGTTGAAGAATCATAAATTGAACCTAAGTGATTAAGGGTTATTGCTCATCTTGTAAGTATTTGTTCTAGGTTTTGATTTGCTCATTCCCGGGGGTTGTTAGAATTTCTATGAACTGATACTTAGTATCCCCCTAGTATTTCATACTTAACAAAAATTTTGATACTTAGAAGAATTTAAGTTCTTTTTTGTATTAAGCTATTTGAATGTGATAAGAATTGATTGAATGTGAGATGAATTTGATTGAAGAAAATATTGTTGATTGTGGAGGATGAAATGAAAGGTGTATCCTGTGTAGTTTTTTGGAATTCCGCTTATTTCCTAGAAAATGAATCGTGGTCAGCTTTGACAGGTCAAAATTGGTCAGACTGACCAATTTTGACCAAAGTCAAGGTTGACCGGCGAAGAATTTTTTGTTACATAAAAAGTTCGTAACGGCCACGAGATGTTACAACATACCTGTTGAAAAATTGTAACGGCCTCTGAATGTTACCACGTGGCAAATTTGTAACTACCTCTAAATTCATAAATGCCCCGTTGCAAAAAAAAAAAAATTCAGAACGGTACCCGAGCTATTACCACGTGGCAAATTTGTAACGGCTCAAGCTCATTTTACGAGGGCCGTTACAAAAATAATTGAACGCCACAAAGCCGTTAAAAAAATGTAACACCCACTTTTGCAAACAAAGTAGGCCATTACAACCCGCTTTTTGTAACGGCCTGGCTCGCTTTCTAATCCCAATTTGGTGTAGTGTTGGAGTGCTAGTTTTTGTCAATCATGAGGTGACGTCTAAAGATGAAAACTCCTTCTAAATACCGATTTGCGCTAGCATCTCTCTCTCTCAATCAAGAAGACCCATAGAAACACATCATCAAGCAACCTGAGCAGAATCGAATATTGAAAGAAAAATTGATATAGTCCAAGGTTTATGTGCAACAAAGAAAAGAAAATAGGATGAGAATTAATAAAATTTATAAAATCAAGACAATACAAGTTGTGAAAAAAAAAAATGAGTGATAAAGTCCTTTGTCCATGGAGTTAGTTGTTTCATTATTTGTATTTTTATTTTCACTTTTTGTAAGCAAAAAAAAAATTCAAAAAAAAAAAAATTCAAAAAAAAAAAAAATTCAAAAAAATTCAAAAAAATTCAAAAAATTCAAAAAAAAAAAATATTGTAGTTTATTTTTGCTACCACCATGGTAAAGAAGAATTCAAAAAGAAAATCCAAACAACAAGGAATTGAGTATAAAAGTTAAAAAAATTGTCAAGTTTTGTGAAGTTTAGAAGTTCGTCATCAACATTGAAGACCGAAGATTGAAGACGTTTCTATGGTTCTTATGAGAGAGTGATATTAATTGCCGATCGGGTGAGAAGTGAGTGAGTACTCCACCCCCTTGCTAATGGTTGATTTCCTTCCTTAGAGATCATCAGAAAAAGATTCTTTTGTCCACACCTCCGTGGAGTCTCCAGCATTTTATTTCGGAAGGTTATCCTTCTTACCTACAACGTGTGCGAGGATTTCTCTTTATTCCCGCTCGCACACATGAGAGACTAAAAGCGATCTTTTTGAGTGCAAGTATCATAAAACCCTAATAGTGAGGCAGAAGTCGAGGCTTATGATCACAATCGAATCCGAATTCTTTCATATGGTATGGTTACTTCTCGCTCATTGACTTAAGGATGAGAATGCGTTCTTCGATAGTTCTAACTTTTTGTTACTAGCATGCAGAAACTCTATGTCCTCATAGCTTCTGGATGCTTGAGACTCTTTACGCTCCGAAGTTGGAGAAGGTTTTGTGGGTACACCTCCGGTAAACCCTCACGAGACTACAACTCGTCCACTAGGGACACCTAGGGGTTTAAAGGCTTAGTGCATACGCTAAATGTATCGAGAGACTGCGACAGGGGTATAGTTAGGATTTCTTATTTTCTGTTTCACTTGAGGACAAGTAAAATTCAGGTTTGGGGGTATTTGATGAGTGCCAAATAGTGCATATTTATACACCTTTTTATTGGCATTTTACTCATCTTTTGCGTTTATAAATCAGATATTATCCCTGCATTTCGTGTTTCCTTGTTTTTCAAGAATAAATATTTGTATTAATTAATTTTGTGTTTTTAGGTAATAAATAAAGCTCGGGAGAAACCGAGGAGCCAAAAGAGCGAAGAATTGAGTCAAGCATCTATGGAGTAGATAGCCCAAGCCCCGCGCGCGCATCGGGCCGCAACCCAACTTACAAGACATGGGCTTAAGCTAGCCATGACCCGGATCCGAGCCCGCTCACTCCGAGCCACCGAGATCTTCCTCGCCTACATCCAACGGTCGACGCCTCCACGCGCATCGAATTTCGCTGCTCCCGTGCAACATCGAGGATCATGCCAAAACCGCATACCATCCCGAGCCGTGCGATCTTCCATCCTATGCATCCTACGCTGGCTGCGCCTTCCTCATCGAGCTTTGATGTAACCGCTTCACACCACAACACCTATATTCCCATAACCTAGCTAACCCTAAACTCATTTCTCTCCTCACTGGCTGCAGCTGTGAGAGCTCTGCTCTTCCTCGTCTCCACCATCCCTTCACCACCTTCACCCATACAGATTCACGGACCCATCATCACCTTCTTCCATCACCAACAACCCCATCGCAGTACCGCACCAGATTTCTAGGTCTAGTCATCTCAATCATAGCTTCTCTCAAAACCCTAGAAGCTAGGTTTGAGATAACTAGAACTAGGGTTTCACCACAATCGAAAACAAGGGAGTTGTTGGCCTTAATTGTGAGTGGAGAACAAACGTTTGAGTATGGGTACACAGTTTTTAATTTGTTTTATCTTTAATTTATGTTTTGAAATTAATTTAGGGTTTGGGTGTTTTTCAGTTCTTGCATGTATAAATAAGAACTTGCCTGTGTGTGTGAGGGTTATGCCTGGATTAGCCAGTGTATCAATTAGTTTAATTTGTGTTTTTAATTACTTAAAATTATGTTCTAAGTTCTTAACCAGGGTGTTGTTGAAACCCCTGAGATTATGTTAAGTAAAAAATTCATATTCATGTTGTGTTAATTGTCTGTTTTTGATTAAGATAGAACTGCCATTGCTAGCTAATTGATCTATTGCTCCGTGATTGGTCTGTCTTGTAAGAAGACCCAATACTAGGGGAGAACTAGAGAATGAAGTTAGGCAATTATCCAATAGAGACTCGCCATGGAGGAGATATGTGCTTAACAATGCAGAATTGATGCTTAGTTAGTTAACCAAAAGCCCCGTGATCAATTGTCTGTCAAAAGACAAGTTGATACTAGGGGGATTGGTTTGATTAGTTGACACTTCATTCATTAGAAGCTTCCTTGGGTAGTTACAAGAACACAATATCAGTTGAGTGCCTTAGATAAGATCGTGTGGTAGAAACCACCCTTGTGCTTTACAATTTACCTTGTCACTTGTCTATACCTTAGCTTAGGACTACATTTCACTTCACCGTCATCGGCACAATCCTTGTTTGTCACTTATCACTTCATAGAAAACTCGCTTAGCAAAGCCTTAGATCACACTAGAGCACCACAAGTCTCGTGGATCGACTACGCACTGCCCTTGTCTCACATACTAGACGCCGTGCACTTGCGGTATTACATGTAGGTCATAAATTTAACTATCTTCCGGCCTACCAAGTTTTTGGCGCGTTCTTCGGGGACTTGGCGCGTGCCCTGTTGTTCAATTGCTTGCTTTATCGATTTTCACCCCGTACATATTCTATCCGTTTTTTGTTAATTGTAATTTTATTGTCTTTCTTTCTTAGTTTTTATTTTATTAGTATTGCATTACTTCTATCACTCGTGCATATCATCCATCCATCCCTACATATTCACATTTTGTCATTGTCATCCCCCGCATTGTAGTTAACTTGGCTGTATTCATTGCATCATCGCCTGTGTCAAAGCATATTATAACTTAGCATATTGTTACTCTTGCATCGTGTAACTTACAATTGTTAACCATCATCATCTCAAGCCTGCCAACTGTTGCATTATAGGCATACCATTTGTATTGCATTCTTGCACTGTCTCAGACATCCTCGCATATCATTTGCATCTCAAAGCAAACGGCATTACATAGGCGCCACGCTTTATTAACAATCGGCATTTGCAAACTCGAGAACTGAATTTTCCTTCTAAGCAACAGGTACCCTCTATGCTACTTGGCTGCCAAAGGAAAGAAGCCAAAGGAAAAGCCCAGATCCTGGAGCCTATCTTCTTGTGCAACCGTTAAGCCGAGCCAACCTGTGGAAAGGCTCAAGCAGAGCAAAACAGCCATTTTGGGTTTGCGGTTGGTTGTTCTCAAATCTTGTTACAATCTATACTTGCATGAATGATCTGTGTGCAAGCATTTGTCGTTATTCGAAGTTTCATTTTGGACTTGTTATTTGTGCATTCATGAAACTATTCCGAGATTTGGAATTCTTGTATAGCCGCTATGACCTCGTGAGCCAACTTTGTTAACCCCGAGCCCTCGTTTGCCATTTGCCGGAACTTTAGTGAGCCATTTGCATGAGCCCTAAGCCCCGTGAGCCTTCTCCTCTCATGTACCAAGTTGTGCCAAAACCCCCAGCCCAAGCCGTTAAGGGTGATTTGTAATCAGGACGACCAAGTTGGTCAGAACCCCAACGAGCCAAGCTCCGCCCCGAAGCTGCTAAGCTTGTCACAGTAATTTGGATAGCCTTAGCTCCCTGCCACCCGTGCACAGCTCCAGCCCCTGAAGCTGTGAGTTGAGCTGTAGAATTTTAGCTCCCGCGTCTTTGTGGTTAACCTAAGCCGGACAAGGAAAAGCACATAATACGCCAATCTTTACTGTGTGCTCGATTCAGGAGGAAGTGTCTTGTGTGAATTCGTGTTACCCTGTGTGTTCAATTGTAAATCCTGGCACAAGCTGTCTAAGTTGTGGCTGTTGTATAAGTTGTTGAGCAATCTAGGCCTCTACAGGCCCGTACTTTCAACCCAGAGGCCTTGACAAACCTTGTGTTCACCTCCAGCCCGTAGCTATGAGAATGAACTTGGATAACTAGGTCGGGTTTGTAATCCCAAGTTGAAGTCAACCGAGGGAGTTGATATCAACTCAGCAGAGTTGACACAACCCATTTGCCCCACACCTTGTGTTCTTAAGCCCGCTCATTTGCAACTGTGCACACTTGCGATTGAGCACATAAACCCACCAGTGCATAGACCAAACTTATTACTTGCTCGGGTGGTGTGTGTTGCTCGAGTTTATGATTGAGCACATAAACTCCGCTCACTTAATCTCGTCCCGCACAAGCAGGCCGTGTTTAATTCATTTGGCCAAACTACACACACCCCGAAACCTACGGACCGGGTTCACAGACAACCCGCACAAGAAGAACCTGGCCGCATAAGCCGAAGCCCACCATCTGGGCTAACCATTCTAAACTTTCAGCCCACATCAACCCACAACCTGGGCTGCGAACTGAAATTGGGCTTTGCACATAACTGAAGCCCACGTAACCTCTGCTGGGCAAGAACCAGTTTCACTGAGTCACACCATCTGGGCTGCTTAGGCTAAACCTATTAGCTGGGCTGTGCAACCAATCTGGGCCATTTAACCGTTGGGTAACACCTTCATGGGCTAACTCAACCTAGGCTTTGCACAACCACTTGGGCTGCAACCACACAACCTTGATTTCACATAACTTGGCTCAGAGAATGGGCTGTCAAAGAATCAATGTATATCCCAAACAAACCAAAGCCCAACAAACCAAATTGAGCCCACAGCAACTGGGCTTCCCAAATAAACCAAACTTTCCCAACAAACCAAATGAAACCCAATAAACCAAACCAATCCCACTAAAACCAAACTTAGTCCACTACAATTGGGCCTTGAGTTCAATTTGAGTACTAAATCATGTCAGGATTTTGGTCTGCATCTGGGGATTCAAACAAATCCCTTAGAGAGCTTGCTTACGGGCATCTTTCACAGGATGAACACCCCACATACCATAGTGACTTTAGGAATTTTATGGGCCTTCTCGGGCCACGACCTCACATACCCTAATCACTATGAGCACATGTATCATCCATCACAGGTTGAGAATGAACACTCTCCTCATACCCAGTCATCACTTCTAGACCAATTAGAAGCTCAAGTTTCTGCTTTAGAAAGGCAATCACATGAGCGATCTGTCAAATCTAATTCCCTAGGCAATATAAAATGCATGCTTGCACCTTATGTGGTGGCTTAGACCACCTGCCGAAATCTTGTTATATTTTGCATGCTTTTAGACAGTCTAGGAAAACCATGATAATCCAATGTACGAAGTGTCTAGAAGTGACTATTGGGACCATAATCAACTCTGCACACATGCATCATTCACCACAGTGGGGAGATGAACAATTTTATACTCCTCAACTCCTAGTTTGCAATCAACAATGGATACACTCATGGAGCAAAATGCTAGGCTTGAAATGAATGCAATGCATGACCATCCACATAGCAACATGTTTGAACTTCCCTTCTCTAGTGAACCTAATGCACAACCATACAATGAATATCCATATGAGGAATGCATACCCACTAGTGAAGACTCTCCTTCAATAGAACAACTCAAGATGATTCTTCAAAGGAACCTAATTGAGTTACAAAATGATATGATTGAAAATAGTGTTTCTAGTCTTACTCATGCAACGAACATTGAATATGAACCTAATCTAGAGGTAGATGAGTACACTAAAAATTCTACATTTTTGAATGGAGAGATGAATGCTTGCTATGATGATGATGATGATGAATATGAAGAGCATGTGTATTTTGAAAATGTAGTAGAATCTTTAGGTTCAGAGACGTTAGGCGTCTCTTCTGTGAACCCTATGAATGATACTTCTTCTAACATTCATACATGTGATCTTAACTATGAGCTTAGTTTTGTGAAATTCTTCAGTGAATGTGAGCATGCTTCACAACTTGTTTGTGACTTAGGAAAGGATGAATCTTACATTGACACTAATGTTCTTTTGGATCATGATATTATTGTTGTGTCTGATTCCCTTCCCATGTCACAATATGTTGCCTCCTCTGATGAATTTGACATGGAAATTGATGAATTATCCTGTGAAAATAAACATGATTTACCCTCTTTTGACTTTATGAAAGTGTGTGATGGTACAAATGATTTTAAAAATGAAAACAACCTAGATGTACCTAACCTCTCTCTTGAGTCACAAATTGAAACTCCTTCACCCAACCTAGGTGTAGTTTGTCACAAAATTGCAAAACCAACTTTTCTAAAAATGCCTAACTTAGGCCTAGAGCTTTGTGCTTCCCAAGTCCTCTTGGACTATTTTGCATCAAAGTATAACACTTTTAAAGAGCCACAGTTGGAATGTGTATGTCTGCCTGTTCTTAGCAAAAATCATTTTGAGTTAGACCTTTTGCATGATGTACCGTTAAAATTGCAAGATTTTGTGCTTTCAAACACACCCGTTCACAAGTTTAGGTTGGGGGAAACTCATTCCCATTTGCAGTCTTACTTGCACTCTCATTTTATTTTTGTGTAAGGCTGTTAATGTGTGTACATATTTTCTATTGGGTTGATCCTCAACTCTTTAGATTGTTGGTTTATGGTGCATTTTCATTGTATATATCCAGTAGGACTTGTTAAATTTTTCTTTTCTTGATTCGGTTGAGTCTTCTTGCACATATATTATGCTAATCCGATATGATCTCCGTTGAGAATATTGGATTCTATCCTTGACGAATGAAGCTCAACCTTGCTCTTGCCGACATCCGGTAATCTCTTCCCTTTTCTCTTTTCAGCATAGTTCTCATGGTATGTGACTGTTTAAATTTTTTCTATATGTAGACACATTGAGGAAAATATTTGATTTAGGTTTGGGGGTGCATTTGCATTTAGAGTTTTTAGTCTTTTTAATCATATAGAGTTTTTAATCTTTTATTTTCAAAAAAAAAAAAAAAAAAAAAAAAAAAAAAAACTTTTTGCAAATAAAAACCTCCAACTTTTAGAGATTTTAGAGTCACTAGCATGCTTCTAGCCATGTTTACATAGAGAGTTTTGACCGAAATAACGGAGAAGTTAGAAGAAATTAGGAAAACGCAATCGGGTTTCTTAGTTGATTAGAGCGTTAAAGTTGGATTTAACCATACCGGAGGGCGAATTAGGTCTTCATTTAGATATTCGGTAGTAGAATTGTGATCACCCATAGTGGAGACTACCCATTTTACATCAAGTGAGGCACCAACCTTCAATTTTTTGCAACTTTCTAGAAAAGCTGTTAGAGTGTGTGTCACCGTACGTAAATTCCGGGTAGGAATGGTGAGCTACCCAACTTCGCACCACTTTCAGCACTACTTTTGATCTCTTGAGTGCTAGTTTTTGTCAATCATGAGGGTGACGTCTAAAGATGAAAACTCCTTCTAAATACCGATTTGCAGTTAGCATCTCTCTCTCTCAATCAAGCAAGACCCATAGAAACACATCATCGTCAAAGAACCTGAGAGAATCGAATATTGAAAGAAAAATTGATATAGTCCAAGGTTTATGTGCAACAAAGAAAAGAAAATAGGATGAGAATTAATAAAATTTATAAAATCAAGACAATACAAGTTGTGAAAAAAAAAATGAGTGATAAAGTCCTTTGTCCATGGAGTTAGTTGTTTCATTATTTGTATTTTTATTTTCACTTTTTGTAAGAAAAAAAAAAATTCAAAAAAAAAAAAAAACAAAAAAAAAAAAAAAAAAAAAAAAAAATATTGTAGTTTATTTTTGCTACCACCATGGTAAAGAAGAATTCAAAAGAAAAATCCAAACAACAAGGAATTGAGTATAAAAGTTAAAAAAATTGTCAAGTTTTGTGAAGTTTAGAAGTTCGTCATCAACATTGAAGACCGAAGATTGAAGACGTTTCTATGGTTCTTATGAGAGAGTGATATTAATTGCCGATCGGGTGAGAAGTGAGTGAGTACTCCCACCCCTTGCTAATGGTTGATTTCCTTCCTTAGAGATCATCGAAAAAGATTCTTTTGTCCACACCTCGTGGAGTCTCAGATTTTATTTCGGAAGGTTATCCTTCTTACCTACAACGTGTGCGGGATTTCTCTCTTTATTCCTGCACACATGAGAGACTAAAAAAGCGATCTTTTTGAGTGCAAGTATCATAAAACCCTAATAGTGAGGCAGAAGTCGAGGCTTATGATCACAATCGAATCCGAATTCTTTCATATGGTATGGTTACTTCTCGCAAAGACTTAAGGATGAGAATGCGTTCTTCGATAGTTCTAACTTTTGTTACTAGCATGCAGAAACTCTATGTCCTCATAGCTTCTAGGATGCTTGAGACTCTTTTACGCTCTGAAGTTGGAGAAGGTTTTGTGGGTACACCTCTGGTAAACCCTCACGAGACTACAACTCGTCCACTAGGGACACCTAGGGGTTTAAAGGCTTAGTGCATACGCTAAATGCATTCGAGAGACTGCGACGAGGGTATAGTTAGGATTTATTATTTTCTGTTTCACTTGAGGACAAGTAAAATTCAGGTTTGGGGTATTTGATGAGTGCCAAATAGTGCATATTTATACACCTTTTTATTGGCATTTTACTCATCTTTTGCGTTTATAAATCGAGATATTATCCCAGCATTCTCGTGTTTTCCTTGTTTTCAAGAATAAATATTTGTATTAATTAATTTTGTGTTTTTAGGTAATAAATAAAGCTCGGAGAAACTGAGGAGCCAAAAGAGCGAAGAATTGGAGTCAAGCATCTATGGAGTAGATAGCCCAAGCCCGCGCGCGCATCAGTCGCAACCCAACTTACAAGACATGGGCTTAAGCTAGCCATGACCCGGATCCGAGCCCGCTCACTCTGAGCCACTGAGATCTTCCTCAGCTACATCCAACGGTCGCTGCCTCCACGCGCATCGAATTTCGCTGCTCCCGTGCAACATCAGATCATGCCAAAACCGCATACCATCCCGAGCCGTGCGATCTTCCATCCTATGCATCCCTACGCTCGCTCGCGCCTTCCTCATCGAGCTTTGATGTAACCGCTCACACCACAACACCTATATATTCCCATAACCTAGCTAACCCTAAACTCATTTCTCTCCCTCACTCGACAGAGCAGAGCTCTGCTCTTCCTCGTCTCCACCATCCCTTCACCACCTTCACCCATACCGTTCACAGACCCATCATCACCTTCTTCCATCACCAACAACCCCATCGAGTACCGCACCAGTTCTCTAGGTCTAGTCATCTCAATCATAGCTTCTCTCAAAACCCTAGAAGCTAGGTTTTAGATAACTAGACCTAGGGTTTCACCACGATCGAAGCAAGGGAGTTGTTGAAGCCGAATTGACGTTGGGGAGAACAAAGCGTTTGAGTATGGGTACACAGTTTTTAATTTGTTTTATCTTTAATTTATGTTTTGAAATTAATTTAGGGTTTGGGTGTTTTCGGTTCTTGCATGTATAAATAAGAACTTTGTGTGTGTGAGGGTTATGCCTGGATTAGCCGGTGTGTCAATTAGTTTAATTTGTGTTTTTAATTACTTAAAATTATGTTCTAAGTTCTTAACCAGTGGTGTTGTTGAAACCCCGAGATTATGTTAAGTAAAAATTCATATTCATGTTGTGTTAATTCTTTGTGCTTGATTAAGATAGAACTTATTGCTAGCTAATTGATCTATTGCTCTGATGATTGGTCATCTTGTAAGAAGACAGACCAATACTAGGGATAACTAGAGAATGAAGTTAGGCAATTATCCAATAGAGGCGCCATGGAGGAGATATGTGCTTAACAATGCAGAATTGATGCTTAGTTAGTTAACCAAAAGCCCGTGATCAATTGTCTTTGTCAAAAGACAGTTGATACTAGGGGGGATTGGTTTGATTAGTTGACACTTCATTCATTAGAAGCTTCCTTGGGTAGTTACAAGAACACAATATCAATTGAGTACCTTAGCATAAGATCAGGTGGTAGAAACCACCCTTGTGCTTTACAATTTACCTTGTCACTGTCTATACCTTAGCTTAGGACTACATTTCACTTCAGCTGTATCGGCACAATCCTTGTTTGTCACTTATCACTTCATAGAAACTCAGTTTAGCAAAGCCTTAGATCACACTAGAGCACCACAAGTCTCTGTGGATCGACTCGCACTTGCCCTATCTCACATACTAGACGCCGTGCACTTGCGGTATTACATGTAGGTCATAAATTTAACTATCTTCCAGGCCTACCAATGTCTGCCAAGAAAATAAGGATGCCATTTTTGAATTGCTGAAACAATAGCAAGTATCTCTTTATCATAGATGGATAGATTAAGATTTTTCCCAGAAAAATATTTGCTATAGAATGCAATTGGTATTTGTTGTTGTAGTAAAACAACACCAATGCCATTCCTAGAAGCATCACATTCTAACGTAAATTACTTTGTGAAATCTGGTAAATGTATGGAGTTGTAGTGAGAGCTTGTTGCAAGAGTTTGAATGTTGTAGTGGCCTTTTCAATCCACACAAAAGCATCTTTTTTGAGTAATTGTCTCAATGGGGCACTGATCTTACCATAATCCTTGACGAACTTACGATAATAACCAATTAATCCAAGAAAACCTCTCAATTCTTTGATTGTAGAAGGAATTGTACTTTGAGTATGCACTGAATGTTATCATTCTCCACTGAGACTCCTTCAGCAGAAATTACATGACCAAGATAGCCAACCGAGGACTGTGCAAAAGTGCACTTGGATTCTTTGACAAACAAAGTATTAGTTCGTAATATATCCAACACAATAGATAAGTGTTCAATATGTTCATCCATATTCTTACTATAAACTAATATATCATCAAAGAATACGAGAAAAAACCTCCGCAAATGTGGCCTGAAGATATGGTTCATCAAACTCTGAAATGTAGCAGGTGCATTGGATAATCCAAAAGGCATAAATAGGAATTCAAAGTGATCACCATCATGTGTTACGAACGCAGATTTTGAAATATCTTGTCCATAAAATCGGATTTGATAATATCCTGATCGTAAATCCAATTTTGTAAATATAGTTGCGCCGTATAACTCATCTAGCAACTCATCAACCATTGGAATAGGGAAACGATCTTTGATGGTGACTTTGTGGCTCTATAGTCCACACACATTCTCCAAGAGCCATCTTTCTTGCGTACCATAAGTATGGGATAAGAGTAAGGACTTGAGCTTGGCCGTATAAATCCAACTTGTTGAAGTTCTTTAACTATCTTCTCGATCTCATCCTTTTGAAAATGCGGATATCTATAAGGTCTCATATTGACAGGAGCATGACTAGGTAGTAAAGGAATTTTATGATCATGAATTCGTTCTGGTGGAAGAGATGTAGGAGTTTGGAAAATGTCAGCAAACTGTGAAAGTAGTTTTGAAATTTCAGGTGTCAGATCTGTGCCCGATGTTAGGGTTGGAGCTGCATTTAATGAAGTATTCAATGCAGATAGTTGAAGAAAAACTGCATAGTTTTTGGTGCATAATAAACACTTCATTGAATCTGCCTCCATAATCATGACAGATGAGTTGTTGTCTCCAATTAATGAAATGGTTGCGCCATCAATGTGGAACTGCATGGTCAACTTTGCAAAATCCCATATAATTTGGCCCAAACTACGTAACCATTGAACCCCTAAACCGCATCACATCCACTAAGATCAAGTAGATGAAAATCTGTTGTAAAGTTGTCTTTGTTGCAGACAAAATGGAACATTAATACAAACTCCTCGAGTATCTAATTTACCACCATCACCAACAGTCACACTAAGCGGAAGATTCTTGAATTGAATTGAATAACCACATCGTTTGGCTAGAGATGGATGAAGAAAATTATGTGTGGAACCTGAATCGATTAACGCTATAATAGGTTGTGCTTTAGTGTAACCAGTCACCCTCATTGTTCTAGGAAAAGGAGATCCCATCAGTGAATTTCAAAGAAATCGTAGGCTCGAATTCAGATACCTCAACATTCTCAATGATAGTAGTTTCTTCAGTTTGGGCAGCAGTAGCAAGAGGCAATCTCATCAACATACAAAGTTAATATAGGATTCACACAAACATGATTGGGTGTGAATAGTTGATCACAGTTAAAACAAAGACCTTGCGCTCCCTTTCTCTTTGTTCAGCTGGTGACAAACGTCTAGCTCCTGGAGGCAAAGAAGACTTACTGTACGGAGTAGGTTGTACCGTAGCAGCAAGACAGAATGGAGGAGGACGATAAGGTTGTCTTGTCACAGCCTTATTAACTGTTGTATAAGCTTCCTCTTGATGAATTGCTTTAGTAAAAGCCTCAGTTAAGGTTTGTGGCACCAGCAATTTAACCGTAGTACCAATATGAGGTTTTAGAGAACGAATGAAGCTACTGATCAAATAATCCTCAGGGAAATCAACAAAGTTTAATAGATGTTAAAATTCAAGTATGTGTTCACTGACAATACCTTTCTGGTTGATTGTGTTAATGACTAACCTAGCATCCACAAATTTTCAGGAGCAAATCTTCCAGGAACTAAAGTATAAAATTGTTCCCACGTAGTCACTTCAGTTTTGGTTTTCCACCATCTATACCGCTGATTAGCCTCACCTTTAAGATGTGCAGAAGCTACAATAATTTTAAGAGCATCAGAAGAATTGTAAACACTAAAATATTGATCTGCATTGAAAATCCAACCATAACGATGTTCACCACCAAAGGTTGGAAACTTGAGATTAATAGTGTTAGGCTGTATTTATTGTGGTGCACCATTAAGAAGCGGAGGTGGTGGTGGTGGAGGCGGTGCATCATCGGTACGGTGTTGCATCTGAGGTAGAAATTCTCTAAACACAGTGCGTAAAGAAGTTTCCATGGTTGTTGTTATGGTTGTGTTGAGTGCTGTTGTAAGCTTGGTTACGAGAGCATTACTTTCCTGTTCACGTTACAACAACTTTTCCGCCATCTTCTTGTTCTGAGAATCTTCATCATGAAGATGAAGCTTAGTGATAGTGTCCGCGAGATTGTCTATCTTTTCTGCTACACTTTCAAGACTGTCGTGCACGGTTTTTAAATTTTCAATATAAGACATTATGAAGAAAAAAAGATTGATCTGAACTAGCCCTGATCCAGGTGTTAGGGTTCTAGTCCTTTAACACTGGAGAAAAGCTTAACACAAGGAGAAAACCGGATAAACCGTTTGAATTGGGGGTTAGCCACCAGCTCTGAGAAGAAAAACTAAAAATAAACTTGAATTGTTATTGATTGATAATTAATACAACTCAATTCTAAGTATTTATATTCTACTAAACTTGGTGATAAAGGAATTAAGATACTGAGTTTTAAAAAGTTCAACTAAACACGGAAACTTACTCAGATAAGTAAACTAAATAAGGAGAACCTAAGCAGACTAAAAAGGGAATAGAAAACAGATGGTGTTGGTGTCGTAACACTATAACACGATACTCATAAAATGGATCCCAAATTACTGTTAAGTTGACGGACATAATTCTAGCTAGTCTTTATGAGGTGCTAATTGTTGTTGGAGAGCAATTGATCCCAAAAATGCCTCTGTGGATATCACAAGTGCAAAAGCCAAGAGAAAAATAATCTATTTTAATACGGCTTTGTTCATGCGTACGCGGTAATGTATTCGTTAATTCCAATGTTCTGAAAACCGGCCCGGACGTCGCAGAAGGCAAAGCTACTTTAGTCAAGGGTCACATGGTTCAACTAAAGTGGTTCAACCCAGGTTCACCGGGTCAAACAGAGGACTTAAGTCAAAATAAAATACAATAACTTTTTCTATAGCTTCCTAAAAGAGTCGTATATCCTGTAAATTATTCCGCCCATCTCCTTCTCTTTCTTCCTCCTATCCTCCCCTTTGCTTCTCTCTTCCTCCTCACTACGTACAGCAAACCCATAATATATTTTCATTATAAATCTGATCCTTAGGATCATAATAAAAGCATCACAACATAAATCACCACAAACATCACAACAATCACAACATAAAATCATCACCCATAATATTTTTCATTATAATTGCTTGTAATTAGATCTGTTTTATTTTTGATTGATTTTGTAATTTCTTAAATTTCATGTAATACGATTGTTTCTTTTTAAGAATTGTAATTTGATGAGGTCTAATTTTTGATGGCTAGTCAATAATTTTTTAGAGTTAAAGCTCTTGAGTCACGGTTCAATTCCCTTACGTTGAAGATTCGGATGAAATGGGGAGAGATAGAATAGATTTGTCAAGGATAGGGTTTCCTCTTATTTGTATCGACCCATTGAAATGTAAACAATAGATCGGTTGGATCACGAGTCAACCGCCGGGTCACCCCGGTTTACACAAAATAAAGCGTTTTTTTGTGAATTTATCGGGTTAGTAATGGACCGACCAGAAATATGACCGGGGTCACCGATTCTTTGGGCTGACAGGACAGTGGGGCAGGTTTCTAAACACAACTACTTGCAAATATCAACAGTCCCTCAAACTGTGTACACAAAGGTAGGAAAAGCTTGGAGTCGGAAAAAAAAAAAATAAAATATTGTGAGCAAATCAACTTTGTATGAATGATTTCCTCGGATATCCTTAGGAAGGGTAAGATAGCAGTTCTTTGTAAAGCTCAAAGATGTCGACCACCATATGAATAATCTTTCGGGGAAGGGTTAAAGGTTTCTTAGAAAGAGCATTCCATTTCAACAAGCCTTAGAGAACTTGTAAATTAGACAACATCACTTCAAAAGGTTCTCAGTAAAGAAGAAACATAAGAGCATCTTCAAAGTAAGCGGCATATAGTAAGCTTACAAGACTATCATTGCCAAACTTGGCGAAGCTCTTGGAAGTGATCTCGGCTTTTCTCGCTCAACTTCTTTGCAAGTTTCAATCTATCAGTGTGCACGCAGTATTTGGCGATCCCGATCTGTCCAAAGACAAAACCATTTCCTCCAAGATCTCAGGGCATTCATCACAAAAGTCCTAGAAAGTTGACTTCGGCATCAAACCCTTCAACTTCTATGATTTCAATACGCTTGAGGTGAGGCATAATGCATGGCAATTGATAATTCAACTGCACCATCATCTTTGTCGTCTATGAAGTACCACTACATCCAAGATATTCTGGTGAATAATAGTAAAACGTTTTGTGATTGCTTAATAGTTCCTTGAAAATCATAAAATAGTCTAGTTATTACCTTCTCAGATGTAAGATAAAGAGACTCTATACAGGACAACTCTTAAGTAAGGTTATTCATGGGCCAAGCAGCGTCTTGTAAACCATGTAGTCAACCGCAAACATTGAAGATTACAGAATTGAGGAAATCGACCCTCTATATAGATGGGGCTCCCGCCGTAACCTTGATAAACAATTGAAAAATTAGTATTTGAAATTTGTATTCAACAAGGCTGAAAGTGTAAGAACAACTATTTAATAAACAAAGACGAGAATTTAATTAGTATTTCAATGAACAAGGCTGCATTCTATTTATCAGTATACAAATTTCTTAAGCTCTAATGCACTAATTTGTTAGTTGTTACATCTAAGGAACTAGTTGAAGAAGCGCTCTTAAAAGCTAGTTACACATAGAAAGAAAATGGTACAAGTTGACACTGCCATTTCTAACGTTTGTAAGTATCCCATTAAGCTTCTATTGAAACCCGTCATCTTAGACGTTGAGTGACCCTAGTTTTGAAGTCAATCAATCAGCATGGATGAACAGAGATCCAAACATTGAGTAACAACAACCTAATGAGAAGCTTTATGGTATCACTAAGATGAGTATTTGTACAAAATAATCATGCACTTATGAGCGAGCCGCATGTATACCTATATGTGTAATATGGTTGAAAAGATTGGAAATTAAGCAATTGAATTTTGTAGTAGGATGACTATGTGACAATGTCTATGCATATAAGGGCGAACAAAGAAAAAGAGCAACTGTAACCAATATGGCAAAGACGAAACCATACACGAAGGAATAAAGGTGATGAAATTTTTAGCTCGCTTATATTACGAAATGCTGTGATGAATTGCATCATACGCTTAGGATATAATATTTTTTCCTCTTCTTCAGAAATTTCCAAATAGTTGTATTCCAAAGGTTCGTCTTTAACGATTTCAATATCGTGGTGATTAGAGAAGAAACGTCATGTAGAAAATACTCTTGTACCATGAAATCTTTGCGGATAAATGATGCCAAATTTGGAGTCGATAACTTGATAATCTTTGCCATGTTATAATGGGACCAAAGAAGGGTGTCATTATTGATAATTTCTAAATGCTTTAGTTTATTAGACTCAATAGTAATATTCATATCATAGCCATCTTTGATCCGGATATCACTCAAGATCAGCGATTCAAGAATCGGATAAACTAGAGATAAGTTTATTAATCGAATCTCCATCCTCAACAAAAAAAGAACCAAGCGACATAGATTTGAGCCTAGGCAAATCCATTGACTTCGAAGAATAACTTGTGATTCATAATTAGAAGTCATTTGTAATACCAACTTGGACAATAATTGAGAATTGAAGCAAGAGCATGTGGAAACCTCATTACCAGATCATAACTCTCGTCCTCATCACCTTCAATGTGAATAGATAGGTCTTGAACATTGCCTTTTAACGCAACAAGTATCCAGGCATTCGGATGTTCGTCTACTATTTCATCCGTCTGACAATTCTCCCGGTGAAGATGAAACTTATGTATGCCATGAAAACCTCTTAGCATAAGTACCTTATCCACAAACATTCTAAACTTCTTCAAATTGTTCATCTCCGGATTCGCCAAATGCATCACCTCTGAAGACTAAATTTGACACAGAAGGCCATACATAGCTCCACTTTTTCGACAAAACACATGTTTGAACCACACATTTCATGTCAAGGAATGACAGAATGTGATGAATTAGAGCTTCGGCAAGTTACCGAGTTCTATCAATAATGGGGAGCTTGGATTTTTCCATGGTTTTGTGCAACCTAAAACCAGAAAGACAAATCCTATAGTGAGCTAGGGTTTAAGAAATTTCACTCTAGACCAAAATCGACCAAGCAAAATTGTGCAACATAAAGTGAAAACACATGAATTGAATCAAAGTAAAAATAATCTTTAATGATGAAAAACCCTAATTTCAAAACCAAAATTAATCCACATGGAGATTACCTGATATAAGGATTTCCGCAGCGATTGAGGTATATTCTTCTGCTCTGGCAATGATGAGAGTATATAACCGAAAGTTTGACTGATTTTATATCGATTCTATCTCTAGGGTTTTATTTTCATCAAACCCCTAGCTGCGCAGCGATGATGCTCAGCTGAAGGAACAAAACATTTAGTACTAAAACCACAAAAAAGAAAAAAAACAATAACATTTAGTAGTAGTACTCTAAACCATAGCTCTCACGGGTCACGGATCCTGAGATTGAGAACAAAATGGCTAGGCCCATTGGATAACAAGAAAGAGAGCGAGTATGCCCGATTAGCAATTCGCCGATTCGCCAATTGGCAAAAATCGGATGACTAAAAATGCGTGCATTAATCGACCAAGTGAAATGCAAGTACGGTCAACTATGCGATCAATTATGCGGAGTGCAGAAAAAATTGGGGAGTTCGTTAATTCGAGTATAATATGTTTACATATGAAAATGCGACAAGTAAAATTTGGGAAAGATATAGTAAATTACTTATAGGAGATTCTTACGCAATATATAATAAAATAAAAAATTATCATCCTTTAGTACTTTGCATTTTTAGGGGCGATTATTTTATAACATGACTTTTCATTTTTTTGAAATAATTTAAAATGGATAGGTGACGAGATTTTTTTTGTACCTAAAAATTACTTCTAGGCACTAAACACGATCAAATTGATGATGTGATGTGAGAATAGGACTAGAAAACAATAGATAAATGAGACACAAATTTTAACGTGGTTCGGTAAGTGATGCATATATCCAAGGAGGAATCCCGTAGGGAGTGATTTATTGATGATCATGATCGACACAATTGTATTTCTTCGGGTTAGCTAACCTAGGATTCCATTTCCCCCAAGGGTTTATGATACATGTATTTATATTGTTTATGTAACCTTAATTATGATATAAAGTTGATGTGCAAGCAACTTGGGAAACAAGACTTCTTGAAACTTCTGGAATATTCTTTACGGGCTTGATTAGCGGGCGTGTTTTTATACATGGTACAAACATTGGCCCCTCTTAGCCTTCAACTTGTTGGGGGTGAAGAAGTTTGTTTTTCCTTCTGTGTCGACCGTTAATAACGTAACTCGTCCCCAAGCATTTCTAGAGATATTACAAAGACTCCCACAATTGTGATAACCTGCAATAAATTTGCTCCCGTACTAGACAAAACATTTTCCAAGTAGTGGACTTGTGATGCTCGAGAGCTGGTCGAGTCTTGAGAGGAATGTAGTGTTCTTGCGGCTAGGGCAACGCTTTTTGCTCGTAACGTGACAAGGCTGTAGCGCTTGCTGCTCGGGAAGGCTGGCTGTTGCTTGTGTTAAGTATGAGTCTTCGGGCGTTGGGCTCGTAGTCGAGACGAGACTTTATGCTTGCTTTCATACTCGCGTGCAAGACGAGATTTTATGTTTGCTAAAGCAAGGCTTAAGTGCTCACGTCAAAGGTAAGGCTTTAGGTGCTTGCAATGTGATGCAAGGATAAATATTTAAGGGTCTAAGCAATCTTCATCACATCGAACTTGATCATGTCGCTATCCACATGAACCTCGAACTCGATCATGTTTCCGCTCTAAGTGCATATAAAAGTTTCTCGAACACACAATTTTTTTATTGCATGTTGTAGGAAACTGAAAACGATTGTAGCGAGCCAGAAATCACAAGATTCGGACAAAGAAGCTATTGACGAAACAAGATTTTTGCGTAAGGAGCGTGACGTTGCTGACTGGCCCGAATGCTGCTGACATGGAAGTAACTAACAGGGATGCATGGACCAGTAACTAGACGGATGTGCTGCTGTGGACAGTGTCATCGCTGACATGGCGGAGGCATATTGTACCGGTTTAGCTGACGTGTAAAAGGATGACTGGTTCCTTGAAACTGACATGGCAACTGTTTGGACCAAACGTTGTGAACCGAGTTGGACCAGTACTGAACTAGAGAGACAAAACCGGGTTGGACCATGACTAAACCAGTTAGAAGAACTGATTTGAACAAGACTGAACCGGTTATCGGCTGCGTGGCTTGGGCTCGCTCGGCTTTGAGAGGCTCGAGCAGCTCGTCTCGGCTTGGATCGACTGTTGTAACTCTTTATGTAACACTTTATCATGCTCGTTTTTCTGAATTTCGTAAGAGTTTCTGCAACAATTTTCACAACACTTTCTTCATGTTTTCAACGACTTCACTGTGAACCCTAATTATTTTATTTTTTGCTGGTTTTTACTGGAATCCGTGCATGATTTCTTCCATATTTTTCTCAATGGAAAAACACAATTGTTTTTTTTTATACGAATCCCCTTAGTCGGCGCCAGTGCTTGTTCCTAATAATACTTCTAGGCACTAAACACGATGAAATTGATGACTTGATATGAAATTAGGGCTAGAAAACGATAAATCAAAGGAGAAAGAATTTAACGTGGTTCGACAAGTGATGCCTACATCCACAGAGGAATCTCGTAGGGAGTGATTTATTGATGATCATGGTACAATTGTGTTTCTTCGAGTTATCTAACCTAGGATTTCATATCTCCTTAGGGTTTATTATACGTGTATTTATGTTGTTTATGTGACCTTAATTCTGATATAAACTTGATGTGCAAGCAACTTGGACAATAAGACCTCTGGAAACTGTTGGAATCTTCTTTACGGGCTTGATTAATGGGCACAAACACATTCATTAATGCTTCAATTCAGCGAGTTGAAACGGAAACTGAACTTCTTCCACAATACACCATAGATTAAAAAAAAAAAGAATCACAAACATAAGAGATTAATTACACATATATAATAATCGACCAAAACAAAATAAGTTTATATGAATAGTTAAAAAAGAACTGCAAACATAAGAAATTAGTTTGTAAGATCTAAAGTAACAGAGAATAAAGATTGTTGATTCTTAAACTGAAATTGAAATATTGTACATCAAGGATGGAAATCAATCATAAAAATTTTAAAAATAAATACACTGAGTTAGCTCTGCATTATTTCCCTATCCTAAGAAAAGGTAACGTAAGTGGAACAGGGATCATCAAAGGTTTGTATTTTACAGTGGCAGAACTACATGTAGACTTGGGCTGGCTTAAGGCAGCCCAAAGTCCAGAAACACTCACAATTTCACAGTGGTTTTAAGCTTTGCTAAAAAAAAAATTATGCCTAAAACATGGGCTTAAGCCACCCCCACCAATCCAATTGGTTTTCAAGCCACCCCTAACTATATTTTCCAGTTCCGCCACTGGTATTTTATATACAAGAACTTTGGCACACGCGTATGCGGGTGCTACAACGTTGATTCTCATCCACACCTATTTTTGGTCTTCCCCTTCCCAAATCCTAATCCCACTCGTTGATTGTCCCACGTTTCATGAAAAACAAATGTCACCAAGTTTAAAGATAAGGTGGCATGGTAATTCAAACTTTAGATAAAAGAAAAATTGATAGAAAAATAAATCTAACATTATCATCTCTGTCTCTCCTCATTTCCTAATCTCCCACTGTTCTTTTCTCCATGAGTCCCTCTTCCTTTATCATTCTCCACTCCATATTTTACTGAGATCGTAGAAGTATGACAATTATAACCCATTTCAAATCCATAATTCTCCAACAACAACTCCATAATTCTTCCAAAAGACAAAAAGACACTCCAAATTTCAAATCCACCTTTCTTGTCAAGAGGTATTTTATTTCAAGTTTTTTTGTTTTCGATAAATGATTTCAACTGGATTTTTCGATTTTTTTTTTTTTTTTTTGATTTTTTATGTAATATGGGGTTTAAACTTCTGACAATTGGTTTAATTTGTTTGTTGTTTGAGTGAAAAGGAAAATGATAGAACTTCAAAGAAAAATTATCTTTTGGTTGGATTTATTACAGGGGACGGGTTAAGATTGAGCCTCCAAGAACCTTTAGATTTTGTGTTCAATTTTTACTACTATAAATTTCAATTTTAATGTCTTCTACTGCAGTGTAATGAAATTTTTTGATGAAGTTGTATTGGTCTTTTATATTTGATGTATGTAAAGAAATTTTTATTTTTTAAGATCTGATTACCATTGTTCCCTCAATTTATGATGCCATCATGTAAAACTAGGGGCAAAATGAGAAGTGAAATTTGCAGCTTCAACTAAGGATAGTTGGCTTTATATTTTTTTTTGATAAAGAAATAAATTTATTAATTAGCAGCATTGTTGTCTCCTGTTAGGAGATTACAAATAGAAGAATTGAAATCTCCATAACTCTCACAGAGTTGTTTAGTTTCTCTGGTCTCTCTGGCTATATCATTTGCCACTTGATTATCATCTCGACTAAATTAAATGAACAAGAAATAAAAGTGGGAATTAAGTGTTTAATATCTTTAATAAGGTTTCTATTTTCCTATTGAATAAGCAAGGATTAGCTGCTGATGGATTGTATGACAAGCTTTGCATCCCCTTCAATTTGAATCTCTGAAAACTGAAGTCTCTTAGACCAGCTTAAAGCTTCACGAACCGCCATGCATTCCGCAGTCTCTGCTCCTAATGCTCCATTGCCATATGTCCCTTTAGTTACAAAGCAGGTACCTGTGTTGTCACGTATGACAATGCAAGTTCCAAATTCATTAGTGTCTTGATTAAATGATGCATCTACATTGAGCTTAATAACACCCTCTATAGGAGGTTTCCATCTAGAAATATTAGCATGGCTCATGTTGCTTCCTAGAGTTACAGTCTGAATGCATATGAGATATAAGATGGTATTTTATTTTATTCACTGAGTTAGTGGGGTTAAGAGATACTCCCTGAAATATTAAGTCGCATCTGTCTTTCCAAATAACCCAAGCCCCTATCATGAGGGTGAAAAGCCTTCTTTCTTCTTCAATGGCTTGTGCAGAGGAGAACCAACTTATCATCCATTGAAATTGAATTGTTGTTATTTCTTTGTGTCAATGTTGATGTTGACAACATTCCAAATAGCTCTGGCATGTTTACACTCAAAAATCAAGTGTTCCATTTCATTTGCTCTGTCACATATCTCACAGTTGGTGTCTTGAGAATCATCAAACATAGCTCTTTTGAGTTTAGTGCAATGTATATCTCTTATGCACTTCCATACAAGAGTTCAATGCGATGAGCTGCTTTACAACCCCATAAGGATTTCCAAACTCTTTTTTCCACAGTGACTCCATTGACTTGAACCTCTCTTTCATTATAAGTCGACTTCTTGTAAGTACTTTTAACCGAGAAATTGCCATCTTTGGCTGGCATCCAGATCAGTATCCTCTTTGCTGTTATCTAAGTATATTTCTTGTATCTTCAGAGAAGTATCTTGATCAAATAAATTATCTAGCAATCTAATATTCTACTGTGAGGTATCAGGAAGGAAAAGTTCTGCCACAGTATCATAGAAACGAAAAAGTTCATTCTTTGGGATTGGAGGGTGAGCCATACCAGGGATCCATCTGTCTCTCCATATTTTGGTCTTCATTCCATTTTTTATCTCCATGAAATAATTTTTTTGCACCACTAAAAGTCCTCTAGTAATACCATTCCAGACATAAGAGCAATTTTTAGCACTAATGTTCAGATGTAAAATGTCTCCATTTTTGAATTACTTACTAGATAGAACTTGTGACATTAGGTTATCAGGATCTATGCACAATCTCTAAGCAATCTTGGCGACCATTGCTAGGTTTAGTTTCTCTAAGTCTCTGAAGGCAAGACCACCCATATATATGGGTCTACATAAGTTCAACCATACTATAGGATTATTACCTCTGTTATTGTTATATCCCCAAAAGTATTTCCTCTCAATGCTAGTTAATTGTTGTAGAAGCTTTGATGGTAATTTGAAAGTGCCTATCTGATATATTGGTACTGAGTTAAGCACATGTTTATCCATAGTGCCTCTTCCTGCTTGTGACATAGAGACTCCAGACCATAGAGATAATCTGTTTTCAAAAGACTCCTTTATGTTTTTGAAGGATTCTTGTTTAGAGTGTCCTAGTATTAATGGAGACCCTAAATACCTTTCTTTTGAATTTATTGTCTTGATTCCCAGAATTTGTTTAAGTGTCTCAGCTACCTCAGGCTTGGTCTTCTTGCTGAAATGTACTGCACTTTTATCAAAGTTAATAACTTGTCCTGATTGGCTGCTGAAATCATGAAGTAACTCTAGTAAACTGTTGACTGATGTAAGATTTGCTTGAGTAAAGATCAAGCAATCATCTGCAAAAAGCAAATGATTAATGGTTGGAGATGAGGCAGCCATTTTAATTCCTTTGATAGATTTATCCACTTGAGCAGCTGAGAGTTGTCTTGAAAGAAACTCCATAGCTAGAATGAATAAATAAGGTGATAATGGGTCACCTTGTCTAATACCTCTTGAGGGAGAGTATTCTTCACAATGTGACCTATTGAGCATAACTGAGAGAGTGGTAGTGATGATGCATTGATGAATTAGATCACATAAATCATCATTGAATCCAAAATAAGAAAGAACCTTCAATAAGAAAGACCATTCTAACCTGTCAAAAGCCTTTGACATGTCAATTTTTAAAGCCAACCAACTTGATTCTCCTTTTTCTTCTTCATGGAATGAATTATTTCTTGAGATATCACGGTATTATCACTAATGAGCCTTCTGAAACATATGTTGCCCGAAATGGAGAAATAATTTTCTTTTATTAGTGGCTTCATCCTGTTAACAATAAGCTTAGAAACAATCTTGTAAGAAGTATTAAACAGGCCAATGGGTCTGTAATCAGCTGCACAAAAACATTTCTTCTTTTTGTGGAATTAAAGAAATGTATTTCTTGTTCAGTTGTTTGAGAAGGTTCTTGGTTTCAAAATATCTCTTCACCATGAGACATACATCTTCACCAACTATGTTCCATTGAATTTTGTAAAATCCATCTTGGAAGCCCTCAGGTCCTGGTGCACTCCAATTTTCCATACTTTTCAAGGTTACATGTATGTATTTCTTCATCAGTTGCAATTCTGGTGAGTGAGATGTTGTCTTCTGCTGTAATAATTGTAGGAAGAATAACATAAAGGCATTCATTGATTATGGGATTACTGGTTGAACTGATGCTTTGGAAATGCTGTGTAAGGTGCTGTGAGATTTGTTCACTAGACTGAAGCCAAACATTGTTGTGATCTTGAATGGAATTTATGTTGTTTCTAGTTTTCCTTCTATTCACTTGGGTATGGAAGTACTTGCTGTTTGAGTCCATATATTTGATGAAGCTGTCTCTAGACTTTTGTTGATAAAACTCAGTCTTTATCTTTTGCCACTTGCTAATCTCACTGTTGATGTTGATGATATCATTACTAGTGTATGAAGTAGGATGTTGCTCTTGAAGATGCTGAAGTTCTTGTTGTAGCTTGTTGACTTTTTGATTGATATCATCAAAGTGCTCTTTGTTCCATAATGATAATTTTCTCCTTGTAATGTGCAGTTTATTAACAAGTTGAAAAGCTGGTGAACCATAAACACTCTCCTTCCAAGCATTAGCAATAATTGTAGCACAAGAGGCATCATTCAACCAAGTCCAAAAAAACTTTAAAGGCTTCCAACATTTAGGAAGATTAACATCAGTATCAAGTATTACAGGGCTACGATCACTACCTAATTGAGCTAGGTGTAATAATCTAGTGTTAGGATAGTTTATAGACCAATCCCCATTACCTAAGGCAAGATCAATCCTAGATTTGATGATACCAGTTCCCAAATTGTTGTTGGTCCAAGTAAAGTCTTTACCAACATATCCTATGTCTTCTAAGCCACAACTAGAAACAATATTGTTAACCCACCCATCAGTAGAGGAAGAAGTACCAGAAGTGCTGTCAAGAATGTGAAAGTTCAGATCACCTAGAACAATCCAGGGATTACTATTAGCACTACGAATTTTCTGAATATAGTGCCATTGTTCCTTTTTTCTGAGCATAATTGGAATAACCATACATGCGGGTAAGCAAGAACTCGGGTTTTCGAGGTCATATTGCACAACAATGTTGAACATATTGTGATGAGTGTCAACTATGTCACGGGTGAATCCATGTTTCCAAAGTAAAACTAGACCTCCAGAGAGCCCTATTGGTTCAATAAAAGCACTATTGGGGTATTGATATCGCTTCAAAAGGGGTTTACATTGCTGTTGGTCTATCTTTGTCTCACATAAGAAGACAATATCCGGATTTTGTGTTCTTATTAGATCACTCAGATGATTTCTGGTGGTGATGTTTTTGAAGCCTTGGACATTCCAGGATAAGATCTTCATATTGTCAATAACAAAAAGAAGAACAAAAGCGAAAACTATTCTAATATGAATTTGTCTCGGAATGTTGAAAATACTATTGAAAAACCTAAAAGTAAATATGCAGGAAAAACTAAAAGCTAACGTAGACTTAGCATGGGAGAAATTAATGATATTATGACTTCTAGGCAGTAAATGCAGGTGATGAAATAATGCTTTAAGTAAAATTGCAGACTTGCGTAAATACGAAATATTGGAGTGCTGATTAAGAGAATGTAATGTAAGAGTGTAATGAATGTGTAATACCTGACCCCCCTCGAGTGACTGCAATTTCGACTATCTCCAGTTGTATTCAATTGAGAATTTATTGAGGCTGAGGTTGGAATCATTATGTTGTTGTGTGTGGAAGTCTCATAAGTGGAGGAACTATGCGATTCTGCTTCATCTGCTCTATGACGTTTCCCAAGTCTGCCTTCTTCTTCAGGTACAACTCCCTCCTGAATAATCAACGAATTTAAATTGATAATCTCTCCATCCTTTGGTGGAATAAACACATCTAAATTGATAATCTCTCCATCTAAATTGACAAACTTTTTCTGACTTTTTTTAATTGCAGGAGTCTTGATAGTGACAGAATCACTTGCCGCAGCTACAATTGAGATATTTTTCCGAATGTTGTTAACTTTACCAACGAAATATGGCTTGTCATGAGCTTTCTTCAGGAAGAGTGCAGTTGTCTGACATGCCTTTTTTGAGTGATTAACTATGTAGCATTCAGTGCATATGCTTTTGGGTTGGCGCTCAAAGAAATATTGTTGCCACTTTGTGATCCCTGCATTAGTAGAGCATTTCACTCCCTCCTCTCATCGGCATATAGAGATCCACATTGACACAAACTTTCTGGGTACTCCACCTGTGAGGGATAGCATCTTTCGGTTCTATAGCTATTACTTATCCCTGCACTTGACCAATTTTTGTGAAATATGCAACATTCATGTGTTCTGGCAATAAATATTTAAGTTGTATCCAAAAAAGCTGAAAACCCAGTGTTTCTCTGTGCATACCATTCCCGGTATATAATCATGAACTACCAGAAGGTGTCTGTTTATGCTCAGAGTCGTTCATCTTTGACTTTGTTGAGTAACTCCCATTGATTAAACTTGAAGATTGTTTGTACCATAAGTAAAAATACCACTTAATGGGTCAAATTGATACTTGAATCATGTTTTGGTCCTCATCCAAGCCCACTAATTGATCAACCAAAGTGACCCTTTGATCTGCACAGATGGTCAATGGTCAAAGTTGGTCAACTATCAAAGTCAACTTCGGTCAAGGTCGATGGTCAAATTCGGTCAACTATCAAAGTCAACTTCCGGTCAAGGTCATGGTCAACGGTCGGTCAACGGTCCAAGGTCAACCGTCGGCCAACTATCAAGTCGATCGCACCCTAGCTAATTTTCGGTGTTGTAGCTAGCAATGCCGCAAACCGATTCCCGACCAAAAACTCTTCCCTGTGCAACCATGCCGCCCGCCCGGCCTCCATCCACTTTGCCAACCATCATGCTCATCAACCATCAAGCAGTCCCTACCCATGCGATCAAGCTATTAGCGCAAATGTCCACCAATCTCGCCAGCCATCATTTATGCAGAATTTATCATGGAAGCATAAATGTGCGATTTCATGCGTAATTGAATTCAAATAGATTTACTCATGCGGTGAATTCCAGCAGATTTGACCATGCGAATTGAAGTCGGCCGATTTGGCCATGCGATCTACTAAATGCGCCGATTTTGGCAATGCGGTGCTAAATGCAACGATTTACGCCATACGGTACTAATTATAGCGATTTCATACATGCGAAATTAACTCCATTTGTTTCATACTGAATTGATGATGGAGACATGAATGAGCGATTAATGTAATTTATGTTTATATTTAGATGTGGGCTGTATAAATAGGAGGGGCAGAAATCGATTAGAGGGGCCAAGGGGAGAGGAGAAAAACATATTTTGTAATAGAAAAATCAATAAAACATTTCTCCCCAGGGGATTCATCCGTGGACGTAGGCAAGCCATGCCGAACCACGTAAAACTGCGTTCATCTTTGTCTCTTTATTTGCTTTCCAATCCGTCTCCAAACCCCAATACTCACCAAAACTATCCATTCATCGTGTTTCGTTCCCAAAAGTAATTTTGGGTACAAACAAAGATCATAACATTAGGTTCCACCTCTATTATTTTAATATTTTTAAGATTGAGGAATGGCCAAGTGAATGTTATGCCCTTTTCCACCATATCATAACTCATGCGACCTTCAATGATTATTTTACCAATTGCATAGGATTCCCAATCATCCTTATCTTTATCTTCCTTGTTATTGTGTTTGACAACTGCGACTTCACTTACATCACCCAAGTCCGCAGTAGCTTGTTGAAATTTGTTGACTAGGTCCACAACTTTACTTGATTTAGCTTCCTCCATATCTCGATGCTTTTGATGAAAGAAATCTAAAGAATCAAAATAGTTGTCTTCTAATAGAAGAGCTATGCAACTAGGTTTGTTTTGAAGGTTGGGGTTATATAAAAAACCAATAAGATAACTATTGTGAAATACTTGGGCAATAAAAATCTTGTTACATAATTGTGGAGTGTTTTTTAGGCTGATAAGTACGGTACAAGAATATATGTTATCTTTTTTAGTTATGAAGGTGTGATAGGCTGGCAGGGATGAATGCTAACATCAAAATAAGGTAACAGAATAACTGCATTATGTTGACTCTTTGGGTTTTGATTTTTTTGAAAAAATTGAAAGTCGGGACGAGTTACTATCGGAAATTGATGAGTTGAAACCGATCCAAGACTTCTCCAACACAGCACCATTAGCAAAAGCAATGATTCCAATCCTGTTTGAGCCCTTAAGCAAAAGCTTGTTTAAATACTCAGCAAAAGCTATGATTACAACAACAAAAGAGGCAAAAGCCATTAGAGAATAATCAGAATATCAATCACATGTAAGGGGAATCAGCAATGAGTTAAAAAGCCATTAGAAAACAAATATGATTTAGATAAAGAGAAAAATAGAGAAAAGGGTTCTAAGAAAGATATTAAAAAAGAGATGCAGAGATTATGAAATTAAAACATTAAATCTAAGATGACAAAGAATGATTAAATCTGAGTAAAAATGAAAAAATATTAAGACTGAGTTAACCCGATTTCCGTCCGATCCTTTTAATCAGAGCATGAGAGAGATGGTGGATAAGAGTGGAAACAGAATGCAAGATTATCATTCAATCTATCTATTAATCTATCATTCCTATCTTGTATGGATAGTTGGCTTTATATAATAGAATATATGTTTACTTTTATTTCATTGGGTTTGTTTGACATAACATTAACCTGAATTTTGACATATTTATTTCACTCTTAAAATACCACCAATTGTTTAAAGGACTCGAACCGTCTGTTTTATAGGGCCTGACAGCTTAATGGTTCTATTGTAGAGTTAGGTGGCCCCTAGCACTAAAAGAGGCCCGTCTATCTTTAGCATTTGTTTTCGGCAAAAATAAAAAAGGCCCGAATTTACCTTAACCTAATTATATAACCCTAAAATTAGAAAATAGCTCTTGTAATCATAACAACGAAGTTTAGTGAAGAAACAGGAATGGTATTTAGCTCCATTTCCCTAATCCTGTTTTTTATATATGTTGCTAGCACAATAGACAACACTGAGTTCTACACCTTAGTCGATATAATTTCTTGGGTGGTACTAATTGAATTTTTGTACGTTTATGGTGAATATGCAGAGTAATGGAGGCCGCCGACTTGAAAGAAGTTGTTAACCCTGTTAACAAAGAAACAAATATGAGAAAGAAGACGAAGATGAATGTTAGAGTTACTGGCGGTGGCGCTGACAATATTCCGGGTGGTGCTAGTCTTCCGGAAGAAATCGTCTTTGACATCCTAACGATGTTACCAGTAAGGTCTCTCTTGCGATTCAGGTGTGTATCCAAATCTTGGAACATTATTTTGAAAACCAGTACTAGTTTCGCTAAACTCCAAGCTGATTACTCTTTGAAGAATCGTCCAGATGGTATCCTATTAATTGGCTTAGCTGAAAGGATATGCTTTCTTGATTACGATTCATTAATATCGTCACCAGATTCATCAACATTAGATAACAAGCTTGTTCATATTTCTTATCCGTTGGAATATAAGAAGAACGAAATTGTAGGTTCTTGTAACGGTCTGGTTTGCTATACTTCATCTGAGGTTGACATTATCATTTGGAATCCGCTAACTAAAGAATACAGGAAAATACCAGAACTGCCAATAGATCCTTCCCTTTATTATTACTATCATTTTGGATTTGGTTATGATTCAAAACTGAGGATTATAAACTAGTCGGGTATCGTGGTATCAGAAGAAATGACCACATCTACCTGTATTCATCAAAAGTTAATTCGTGGAGAAGAATCACCACCACACCTGTTGAATGGCCTTACTATAGTAGCGTTGTATTTTTTGAAGGATTTTTTCACTGGGAGAGGAGTCACTCTCCAGGGTCACATCCTAAGCCTAAAGAGACTAGTTGTTTTGATATCGCTAATGAGACGGTGAAACATATTCTGCTACCCCAACACTTTCCAAACGAGTTTGAAAAATTTCAAGTGTGTCTTTTGGGAGGTCGCCTTTGCCTAAGTGCTAGGGTTGCTGCTAGGTATTACAAGCCCAGGAGTGCTAGGGGTGCTAGAAATCCTAAATACTACAACTGGGAAGTATGGACAATGAAGGATGATGGCACTGTAGAAGACTATTGGACTAAAATTTTCACTAATTGCGACGTGGAATCAGTCTCTCTTTCATTGCAAAACAAAATGAACCTTAGGCTTCAGCATCCGGAGTACTCAAAACCAACTTTCAAGGAAGCTTCTATTTTGGTATATCATGATGATCCTAAAACTTATTTGTATGATCTCAACAATGAAGTATTTAGAAAACTTGAGATCGATAATACTCTGCATTGGAGAAGAACATGGGCGTTTTGTGGGAGCTTAGTTTCGCCTAATGTTAGTACGTAAGCTTAAGATGGATTAAGAACAGAAGTCGAGAGGTGAATGTTTTAAATTTATTTATTTTTATTTTTTATTTTTGGATAGAAAATGGATTTCTTGTCTTTTTTTAACTTATCTAATTGTTTTTTTTTTTTCATTAGTATTTTACTCCCTCCGTTACTTTTTAATAGGCTGGTTTGGTTTTTAGATAAAATTAAGGAAATTAAGAAAACTAATCATTGAAATTGTCCCCATGACACTTGTCAGCAAAAGAAGTAAAGTGAAATGGTCCACATGACACTTGTCATCAAAAGAAGTTAAGAGAAGGTGCAGATCCCATGTCCCCTACTTGCATGTGCCCTCGTGTCCCACTAGTTAGATTTTGACATGTGGCTTCCTTTTTTTTCCATAATTCAATTATCTTATTTATGGTTAAAGATAAATATCAAAACATAAAAGCATATATATTGTTACCTTTTTTATCTCGCATCAGAGTCAAGTGAAGCATATGAAGTTGCTTTGTCAGGATTTAACAACACACTAGCAAAGGTTGACAACATTCTCAGAGGAATAACAACTAAAGAAAATTCACAAGCAATATTGCCGACGACCAATAATCTAGACAAGCCAAGTGTAGTTGTACCCATCCATGGTGATAATGGTAATGTGAGGGGAATAAAAATCAAGGAAAAAGAAGTAGGTGTTAGCTCCAAAAGGCTGCAAAGCGGTTCAGAGACAGAGACTAATAAGAAGAAGAAGGGCGCTCTAGAAACAGCCACTACCATGCTGAAAAGAGCTCGAAGAACCCTGTTAGATCCAAAAGACGGTGATTCCCAGGACCCAGCATGTTATGGCTTCACAAAGCCATTTTTCCCATCCACCTCCACATCCAGGTATAAGATATTAAGTTTACATTTACTTATTTTATTTAGACTTTGTTGGCTACATTTTATTTTCTTTGATGGAAAAACTCAGAAATGATTAATAAGGAGTTAGTAAAGATACATGCAACATATTCATACTCGTCTTGAAGTTCACTATATTGTAGGAGTTCAACTAGAAATCATTCCAGAAACATTTTTTTTATTGATAATCATTCCAAAACATATTGGATGATGATGATGAGTATTCTCCCGGTAATCTCAAAGTGCGCGAAAAGAAAACGAATAAATAAGATATGTAGATTTTTGTTCGGGAGATAAAAAAAGGTAACAATATATATGCTTTTATGTTTTGATATTTATCTTTAACCAAATAAGATAATTAAATTATGGGAAAAAAAGGAAGCCACATGTCAAAATCTAACTAGTGGGACACGAGGGCACATGCAAGTAGGGGACATGGGATCTGCACCCTTAAAGAAAAGTGGTCACTAAAAACTAAAGTAACATTTGATTTTCCTAATTAGGAAACCAACTTTATTTTTTGAAATATTTATTTATAGAAACCAGACCTATTAAAAAGTAACGGAGGGAGTACTATTTTTGCTTGTTATGAGAACCATTTTTTTCATTTGACAATTGAACGAACGGTGATGATTTTATTTTTTTTATCCCTAGCAATGCTTTTTTGGATGAAACAGCAGTGGTGATGATTGTGGGCTGGCCCTTCTGTTAGATTCCACGTTCCAAATCTTGACCTAAGCCTAGCTAGCAACGCTGGCCATATAACAAGCTACCCCGAAAAATGGGCGGCTTTTTCCCCGGTAATCATCACCTATGCTGTTCTGGCGATATTTTCTCATTGTATTTGCTAAAAATCTAACAACCACACCCACTTTGAGTCCAACACTCAAGATGAAGATCTACTAACAAGTAAGAGAAGAAGTGCATCAAAGTAAACATGAACACATGGTTTTTTACGTGGTTCGGCTATTAATGAAGCCTACATCCACGGGGTTTTCACTATGATCGGAGTGTTACATGAAGATCCATTAATGGAGGTCCTCAAGGGACTTGAAACTCCATTAATGGAAGAAGTGTTACATAGAGTTCTTGAGCTCTCGGGTTGTTGGAGGAGGAAAAAGAAGGATCCCCTAAACGTATCTCTCTCTTCCCCTTATAAAGGTAGGGATGTACACTGAGTTACAATAATGCCCTTAGGGCTGACTAGTTAGGATAAGAACTAGTGAGGTCTTATTTCCTACAAACAATTGCATCTAACTAAGCTACTTCTGCCTTGATCTCTCGACACGTCCGTTATATTTTTCTGCCCTACACTCATCTTTCAGTGTCATTTCTCGATAAGTTGCACCGATTTGCTATGCTGCTGATCATGCAGCTTCACACATGGGCCCGCCAGTTCAAGAAGTTTGGAGATTTCTTTGATTCTTCTGTGTCGAAGTCTCCTTTTCCAGAGCTTCCACTGCTTCATTAATGTGCGTGCGAAACTCTATGTTCTTCTGCTGATCGAGTATATAGTCCATGTATTTTTTTTTCCTGGGTTAAGGTTGTACGTATATTAATACACAGAGGTGATTTTTGGCTTATAATTGTTTAGGAAAGGTTTTATTAATGATTTTTGGAAAGAGAACAACTTCGTCTTTATCGATTTTTTTTTAAAAAAAATTAAATTATATTTAGCAAACTCTAATATATTTATGTTTATGCATTTTTTTCTTTGCTAGTTTTAGGGTGCATTTGGTTCGTGTTCTTTATCTGCATTATTTTTGTTTTGTTCATCAATTTGGTTTTCTTTTCTTTTGGCACAATTTGATTTATTTATGATGAAGTTTTGCAGGTGAAAAGATACATAATCACAAAATACAAAGTGAACTTTATAATTAGGAAGACTAGTTTTTCACCCGTGCGACGCACGGGTCTTTTTGTCACTTATGAAAAATTGGATCCATATTTAAAACTAAACCCTTTTGAAAACGAAAAAATTATATTAAAAATAATAAAATTCAATAAGCTTATGAACTTAAAAGCTAAATAGAGCATTTTATAAGCTAATAAAATATCAGATGCAAATAATCTGTTTTAAAAGATTCATTCGTTGGCTTGTATTGCAATATCTTCAATGCTTATTAACTTTTGGGGCTCATTTTATTTATATTATACTCTTGCCTATTGTGGTCCACCCAATGATTATATGCTTTTACTTCGTCCGGTTTGAATTTTACTGTTTCGACAATCGACAATCGATTACGGCCATCTAATTACATTTGTCACATAATAATTATTATTTCTACATTCCCTTCGTCCAACCAAACTGATTACTGTTGCTTGGCAACTGAATATTTGTCATGTTGACGTTGAAATTAATATACATGCATCGCATCAAAATGTTATGTATTTACCTCGTTTCATTATATGCTAGCAATTAAACACATTAGGTTTCAGGCTTAACTATAGTAAAAAACATGAACTTGAGGTGGATTGTCAGTTAGATATGAAGCAAGTAAGACCCATGTATTTTATGACTATCAACAGAAACAAAGGGTAAAGTCTACAACTGATCCCCATACCCAGGTGCAATGATATTTATAACATGAAGTTGTCCTTTGATGCAAAGGTTCTTTTTGGTTTTTGATGATGCTCTAAGGATTTTCTTTCGATTCGAGATCTTTAAAAAAGTCTTTGAGAGTCTGAATTTATTGTTGAGGGTGATCCAGGTAGGGTCTTCTTTTTTTAAAAAATAAAAAATAACGCTAGTTTTTCTCCCATTCTGGATATGTTGAGGTTGCCCGATACTTATCTGTGAACCACGTGAAAAGATTTAAGGTAATCATATATAAAATTTCATTTATGGGGACTTGTAATTGCCTGGCCTCGGCACATACGAGAACTCCCCACACCTTTCCCAATACAAAACTACACTCAACATGTATATTTCACTCTTCTACTCGTCATATACACGTAGCTTAGGGTTGTTGCATAATTGAAATGGAGTCAGCACTATTCTGTGCACGAAGCAAATGAGCTTTAATCAGTTATATTGAAGCCGCCGTTTTTTACCCCTATACTCACCCGTTACCAGATTTCATGTTCTACGTTTTTCTTAGTATGGCTAAAGTAGCCCTATCCCAATATGTATTTTTACGTAGTACTTTAGAATTAGAAAATTTTTACAAAATTTGAAATTTGCAGTATCATCGATGTTGCATGAACTCGATCCGCCTTCTTTCCAGGCCCGCTTGTTCGGTGTTCAATTGGATTGCTTCATCCTTTAAGATTATTCCAAACTCATTAGCATGATTTCTTTTGTCTTTCTTTTGTCTTGTTGCGAATAATGTAGTTGGTTTCTAAGGTTCAAAACAAGTTTCACAATAACCCCTTAGTCTAACTTGTGGTGTTGCGACATAACCTATGAAATTGTATTTTACCAACCAAGAAGTATAGTAATATTGGGAGACGGAAAAGCGAAACAATCACATTTTGTAAGCGAGAAAGTATGTTATTCCCTGGGAGGTGGGACAACCTCCTGCATTTCATGGAGAGTCAATTAAATGAATAGTTGAAGACCTATAAGGTGGCTAGTATAGGGTTTACTATTAAAATAAAATCAACAAACGTAATTAAATTCAATCGCTAACTGGCAGCAACAAAATTTTCTAGTACAAATAGAATATTTGATTTTTGGCGTAGTTCGTTTCTCATGTATCTTTAAGAGCTCACTCCCATATTATCCTTTTTAAATTGTTTTCCTATGCAAAAGAGTAAAATGAATGAAAACAACTTGCTTCCAAAAGAGATAGAAAAGAAAACAAAAGACTTACCAGAAACATCATAATATATCCAAACGGTAAACCAAACATCTCGATAATAAACATGCCTCTTTAGATAAACCAAACATTTTGGTGACTTCGATTCACCAAACAAATGTAAACAAAAAAACATGTATACTCTTCGCCACCACTTTTTGGTCTGAACAGGCAAGAACTAACCGCTGCTTTCTCTTTCCCTACAAAAACCGGAGCCAATACACAATCATTTATTTGTAGTGTCTAGTAAACATGTGAAGAGAAATCAAGCATTTAACTAATCAACTTCATTTAGGTTACTTGCTTTGGTATACTTCTTGGATTCACCTGTGGGGACTGAAATGTTCAAAAGCAAACCAACCAACTCTTGAAACAACAACAGGGCCCGTTCACAACGCCAGACGATACAATTGGGTAAATATTTATTCTTGATTTTTTAGCCTATTTTCCATGGCTACTAAGGTTTTATCCACGACCATGTCCGGATGGTACATACAATGTAAATCGTATTTATTTGATAGTAATAAATACGAACTCCCTTTGGTCACCTAAAAAATTGTTAGTTTGGGGTTCTTTCATAGAATAAAATTTACTTTATGAGTTCAGAATGGAACGCCCCCATATGATGAGTTGTACACCAGTCAAATTAGTAAGACGTAATTGAAGCAGCTAGTCAATGGTTTTGGGCAGGGCATATAATATAGTTGGTAAGAATTACCTATAAAGCAACATAAACACGATTAAGACCATGTAGATCTATTCGCAAAAATTACCTTTGTTCAAATGAGCAATAAGATTGCCTTTATGCGTATGGCATGACTACAATTACTGAATTTACTTGTTCTTCATCATTCTATCCAAGGACTTCCTAATCGTTTTATACCGCTTTTTGTTATTTTTTTTTTTGTTTCGAAGTCTTTCTTACATTTGTAAAGTATAACAACAACTCAAGTATTAGACATGTGGATGGCTGTTGCATGAATGTATACGCAACCTGCAAAATAAATAGTAGAGAAAAACATGTCAGATAACGAAACCCTATTGTCAAAAAAAAAAACAAAAAAAAAAAAATCAAGCGAAAAGCAACATAAAGCAAATGGGTTTTGGTATTTTGATCGAACACCTTATATAGAGACACAAAGCTTAGAAACCCTAAAAATACAATTTTTGAAAACAATATTAATCGAAATATAAAAATACGATGTCATAATAAAAACATAATATCATAATAAATCAGTAATGCGCGCAACACCTAGAATTTTTCTCAGGCTTAACTATCAAATGAGAAATCTTTTATTAAGGAAAATTCGTACGTACTGTGATTATCTTCAAGTGCAATGGGAAGTTTGCGATCAGTCTGGGAAAGGATCGCAAACTGAAACACAAGCATAAAAGCAATATACCTTACTGTTCAGAGATAAATTCCTCATAAACTCTTCTGAATCTTCTTCTCTCTGATAATTATGAACCCATAAAAAAATGATTCTAAATTTGTGCGTATCATAAGAAACGAAAATTAAAACATAGGAAAAACATTAAAACTTTGCAGAAAAGAAAAGGAATAGTTTCATCATCTCATCCGTGTAGGGGTGAGGTTTCACCAACAACTACAAAATCAAATCAAATGAAAATCACATGAACACCAAAAAGAATGATTTCTCTTTCTCACCAAAAGTGAAAACAATGAGTATACTTGGTTATACCTTGTGCGTGTATATGCATATTATAAAGAAAAAACAACTGATATTCCCCTCTTGTTTGTACCTCAATTTAGCAATCATAAGCTCCCATTGTCGTAGCCGTCAGGCGCCACAACTATTTCATGACCATTAGTGCCAACAAATCAATAACTGCAATACAAACAACATATATCAGAAGCGGTGCAAAAGACAATAATGGGATTTTAGTGGTTGCTTGTATGCTTTATATAGAGACAGCGAACAACCCAAAAAAATATTTTTAGAAACGTTATTAATATCAAAATCCAAGAATATCTAGAATTTATTATTAACGATAAAATTGTCATGTTTATAGTTTTATTTTAGAAGGATATCAATTTGCTGGTAATGGTAAAGGAAAGTACCTTTATAGTTTAGTTACGTGTTTTATAAATTTTTTAATTGTATTGAACTTCCCTTTAATAGTCTATTATTCGTTTTTATTGTAAGATTTCGAAATATATTAAATATTTTTTTTATTAAATCTAATTATGTTACCCACTTGGAATAATCCACTATATCTTAAAATACAACTTAAGTTACCGAAAATAGTCCATCCCTCTGATGTGACGTAGAGTGTTGCCTAAAATACGTATCATGAGTTTCAAAAAATTTAGCCAAAAAATATTAACCATATCTTGTATTTTTATTTATTTTTTGATTGCGAAGAATATTTTGAATAAGAACAAAGAAATCCATCGTCATCCTTTAATGCACTTCTGTACTATTAATTTTGTCATCTCGTTGTTGATTCTTTTTATTTAATATCAGGCTATGTACCTCCATAATTTGTTATTAACGATTTTGTTTTTCGTTGATTGACGAGAGCAACGATTAGTTTTTTTGTAAAAAAAGAAGCACGCTTCAATTTATGGGTATGTGTCGATCCTTAACTCTATGTATTTTAATCATTGATTTGAATTTGATAAATCGATTTTAATTTCATTGGAATGTATTTATAAAGTGTAATTACGACAATTTTAATTATTGGTAGTTAGAATTGTAATTAGGATTAGTTCAATCATAATATCTGTAATTGGACATTGGAATTTTTTGTTTAAGCTTTTGATCGATTTAATTTGATAATGAAATCATGATGAACAATGTGATGTGATTTTGTTAGGATCAAAATATATTCTACCTTGATATTTTGGTATATTTATGGCTATGATATGAGATTTTATAAAATTTGGTTGTTTTAAGAAAAAAATTCATTTTATATAATTGGTTGTAAAATATATTTTGGGATAAAAAATATCTTTCTTGATTTCTATTTGGCGTAATTAGATAATATTACCAAAAATAAATAATTTGTGGGGTCAGAATCAACCAGAAGCTCCGATTAACCACAACGCTCGAAAAAACTGTATTTTTATATAAAGAATTTATAATCAAGAATTCGTATATTCTTGAATGAAAAGGAATAAATACTGAAGCAATTGTTTTTTTTTTGCTCGATAAAGAAAAGATTTATTAGAAAAAAGAGCGCATACCAGGAAAAAAAACCCAGCAACAAAACTCAACCAACATCAGACTTAAAACTGACAAACACAAGCACAAAAAGACCCCTACTTAACCAAGGCAACAAAAATGCCAAAATCCCAAAAAAAAGAAAAAGACCAACTAAGAGAGGTCAAAGAACAATTCCTTCCATTTAGGAATGACATCTGCAACCGCTATACCAGACATACATAATGAATATCTGGCCCATTGAAAGACTTTCAGTTTGATATCAATGATCAGCTCTTCCACTTTTTTTTTCTTGTTATTGAAAGTTTAATACTCGGCAATTGTCTCAAAATATTTCACTAGTTATCAATGTAAAGATTGAATAGTAATCATTAAAAGTGAACCATCGATTAGAACTTTAAAACATAGTAATGCATGAACAAACGATAAAGATTAAATGTTTTTTCTTTCCTATAATCATTAATAAAACCGTAAAAGCTAAAAACAGAAGATATCAGAGATTAAATGGAAAATAATAATTTTGCAATTGAGACAAATAAAGGAGGACATGTGTCTCCAAGTCATTGGCTTGGCGCACAGGGCAAATCCGTGCTGGGGCACGGAGGATCGAACCCGTAGGTTTGAAGAAATTCTCACCTAAGAAAGATACCAAAGAAGATATGGATACGCATTTATTTTGTTTATCTATTTATGTAAACCAAATCAAAACAAGCTTAATTATATATACACTGTATATGAATGTTTCTTCTTATCGCATTCTAACCAGATTCATCACCATGAACAACAAGCATAACCGAAGTCTCTGGTTCTTCTTAACTTCGTTTTATTTTCTAAGTATTTCAGTTTATATATTATGTTATGGTACCCAGCCTGCAATGGCACGAATCCAAATCAAGTTTTATGGGACTAGGAATTCTAGTTTCATGGAACGAACTTCTTCCATTCAAGCTCCTTTGCAAGGCCCTGGTGGTATTTCCGAAAGAAATCAATACAAAATCATTTTTCATCCATCCACGGGACTTTGCGTCCACAGAAAAGCGTTGTTCGCAGAACTGGGATTGAAATTGGGATCTTGTTCGACTAATGAGAGATGGGATTACACCCCACAAAAACATATATCACTAAAGGGAACTTATTTCTGCGTACAAGCTGATGGAATAGGGAAGCCAGCTAAGCTTGGAACTATATGTACAGATACTAATTCGCAATGGGAAACGATATCCGATCATCTTCAATCTAAGCTCACCGATAAAAGCAACACCGCCGTCTGTTTGGATGTTGGTTCTAACAATACCATTGTGACTAATTCATGCAAATGTTTGAGTAGAGATAAAAAAATATGTGATCCTTCAAGCCAGTGGTTCAAAATTGTTAATAGTACGAGAAATACCAAGAGACTGAATTGGACGATTTGAGAAGAAGGAGTGATGACCAAGAAAGAAGCACCTCAGTAGTAAAAAACTAACTTAAATTTGCAAAACGTATAAACTCGTGATTTATGTTGTTTATTTGCTTTTAATAATTAAAAAAAGACGTGATTTAGTTGTTTTTTTTTATTGTTGATCTGCTGCGGCTTCTGTCCTGTTTCTTGAGTTCGAAGCTGCGTTGTGAATTTTAGCCATAACTTCGGCGTATTCTAAGTGGACAATTCATTCTGTTTTTGCTTCAAGCGCTGTAATATGACAGACGACATTGGGATTCTCTTTAGGTCAGTCACCTCCGGTCCATGGTCACCGTACAAGAGTTCAATGCATCACAGATATTTATTTTTTTATTGCCAAACATGAAAAGGAAAACCTAACAGAAAACAAGAAAAACTAATCCCTAGCAGAGAAGAGATGCAAAGGGGGGAGGGGTTGGAAGAATCCACACTTTGTGGAGATTGTTTAGCACCGAGTGCCTTGCGAGATTATGTGCCACCGTATTGGCATCTCGTTGGACGAAAGCAAACTGGATCGAGGCGAAGACTTCCTTATGGGCTCTTATGTCTTCCTCCAAGCTTCTGATTCTCCATTAAGCACCATGATGAGGCTCTTGCAGTCTCCTTTGATTACCACCCTTGTAAAGTTCATTTTTTTTGCAAACTGAATAGCTAACAAAGCACCTCTTGCTTCAGCCACCAAGGGATCATTCTGGTTCAGGCCCACCTCCTACACATCTTTCAGTGTCATTTCTCGATCAGTTGCACCGATTTGCTATGCTGATCATGCAGCTTCACACATGGGCCCACCAGTTCAGGAAGTTCGAAGATTTCTTTGATTCTTCTGTGTCGAAGTCTCCTTTTCCAGAGCTTCCACTGCTTCATTAAATGTGCGTGCGAAGCTCTATGTTCTTCTGCTGATCGAGTATATAGTCCGTGTATTTTTTTTCTGAGTTAAGGTTGTACGTATATTGATACACAGAGGTATATATATATAGAAAAGGGAAAATTATATATAGAAAGGAAAATAAAAATGGTCGATGGTATGCTACACAACCGCTCTCCATCCATTAATTTGCAAAAGATCATCAAGAAATTAATCTTCACAGATTGTAATTTTTACAAGTTGTATGAGTCGAGAAGTATATTACTGGGTAGAATATCTTCCACAAATTGTGTGAAGATAGGAACTTGTATTTATAGCTTTCAGATTACATTATTCAAAAGCGTAAGCGTAAATACTAGGAGATCCTAGATAGTAGTCGGAGAAGGTTATAGACCGGACTTGGCTTTGGTCTGTTGAATCAAGCTTCCGAAGCTTTGTGCAGCTGACTTGTGACTAGGTGTGATCGAATGATTACTTGTGCTGACACCCTCCCTCAAGTTGAACCGGAGTTGACGAATGTTCAACTTGTCTCTTATATGTTGAAACCGTGGTGAAGACAACCCTTTAGTAAAATTATCAGCTAGCTGATCTCGACTGCTTATAAACTTAACATGAAGTTGTTTCCGAGCTACCCTTTCACGTACAAAGTGGTAATCAATTTCGATATGCTTAGTGCGCGCATGGAATATTGGATTGACGAGTGAGGTATGTTGCACCGAGGTTATCACACCATGGATTATTGGATTGACATCAGCAGTCAAGTGGTGAGTAGCTCCCGAATCTGTGACCAGGTATCATACGAATCACCGGAAAGGCAAGGTAGGCGGGGAGCTTTGGACTAATTGTTGTTGCTTTTCTCATAACGATACACCGTAAACGATCCGCCAGTGTGGTTCCTCTTTTCTGAGATCAAATGAAAACTTCTCCATTAGCATTACCTCTTGGGCTATTTGTGATAGGCTGACCGATTATTGTTGTTTGGTGGATTTGGCCCTCGTTGTTGAGCATTAAATCGTCGTGGATCAGAATCTGCTATTTCCATTGGAATTGGATGCAACATAGTTTGCAACGGGAGCTTGAATTTGCGCAAGTTGTTGTTCAACTCTCATCTCAAAGGAAAGTAGATGAGAGGTAAAGGTTTGGATATCCTGCAACAGTGCTTAGTGGCGATGAACGATTGGATCATAGGCCTGATTCAAACCATTACTGATACACCGTTTCTTTTCATCAGAAGAAACTGTGTATCCGGATCTTAGTCAAACAATTTTTTAGCATCATTGAGATAAGCTTTCAAGGACTTATTACCTTTATTCATGCAGTGGAGTTGCTTCTTAAGACTCATCTAATGAGCAAATGTTCTTGGTGAATATTCAGCTTCCAGCTTATCCCATATTTCTTTTGAAGTAGTTAGCTCTGCAACTGTGCTTAATACTTCTGGTTGTAGTGTTGAATTCAGCCATCCAACGATTAATGAATCTTGAAACTCATATCTGTTGAATGCTGGATTGATGGTTTCACTGTTTGGAAGATTTCTCGGGGGTTTCTCTTTTGTTTCATCAACAAAGCCGGTGAGATCATACCCTTTGAGAATGGGGCGAAATTGAGCTTTCCAGAGAAGGTGATTCGTTTCTGTGTGTTTCAATGTTACCAGGTGATGGATTTGAACTTGGCGTAGATTGTTTGTAGTATCTGCCTTTGTTGATTAGGGTTTTGTTTGTGTTGGGTTTTTTTTTTTTTGATTTGATAGTGTTGCGGAAACGAGCTTGGATCGAAGGCTGATACCAAGTCGAGAAGTATATTACTGGTAGAATATCCTCCACAAATTGTGTGAAGATAGGAACTTGTATTTATAGCTTTCAGATTACATTATTCAAAAAGCAGTGAAAGCGAAATACTAGGAGATCTAGATAGTATTGAGAGAAGGTTATAGACCGGACTTGGCTTTGGTGCATTGAATCTTTTCGAGCTTTGTGCAGTGGTGATAGCTAGATGTGACCGACTGATTACTTGTGCTGACAGTATGAGTGTAACGCAGTCAATGAAAATTCTCATATTTTTTATTGTATCCTGGTCCTCTAATACTTACAAGATGACAGTCTTTCTTTTCTTTTACCCTATACTTTTTTATGCTATCTTAATAGAATTCCTAATTCACAAAAAAATTTAAAAATTTATATATAATATAAATGTTTATATTAATGGATGGTCTACATTTGAATAACCAAAGTGGATGGTCAGTCACTCTTCCCATAAAAGAACAAAAGAGTTTTCAATGTAGCGAAATATAAAACAAGTGGTATAAAATCCATATTTTCTCGGCACAAGTCTGGAAATTGGGCTACCCTTGCGAATCTAATCAGGATACAAGTCTTCCGAAAGCTGATGACAGCCATTTTTGATGCAAATTATTGGACCGACGACTCAACACCCAGTTATTGGTCTTGAATGGAAATAATTTGTTTGCGCCGTTGAGTATATTTTGATCTAATGAGTCACAACTAAATATTAAGAAAATTCACTTAATTTATACTATATTTTTACCGATTTGAGTGTTTTGGTAAGTATCATCAGAACTCAGAACCATCGTATACCCAATGTTCAGTTGTGATGTTGTCCGATCAAAAAAATGAATAATTGTATCTGAATTCCAGAGTAAAGTCTATATCATATATTACAATTTTTTTTTTCTTTTCTTTTTTCATTTTTTTTGTTGTGTCGGTAACTTTCTATGGCAATTCATTTGCTAACTTTTGATAGGTGTGAAGCCACCATGGGAGTCAAAGTCAAACTCCAGTACGTCGGTGCTTCCATTACTTTTCAAAGCATCTAGAATCAGATAAAAATATCCTGCTGATATTTCCAACTTTGAATTCATTGTTTTCCTACTTTGAATACACTGCGTTCCATTATAAATACGTCGTCAAACCTTGTACATTCTGCATAAAAACCTTCATCATAAAATCAAAACAAGATTAATCATTTTCTTCCGTCCCTTCGAAATTCACTCATAATGGCTGTTCTCAAGGTTCATGGAAGTCCAATGTCAACTGCAACCCAAAGAGTTATCGCCACTATCATCGAAAAAGGTCTTGAATATGAGTTCATTCTCGTTAACATGCGTGAAGGCGAACACAAGAGAGAACCCTTCATCTCTCTCAACGTAATGAACCACATCAATCTTCTTCTTTTTTTTTTTTTTTTTACAATTATGGATCTCAGAATTTTTCACTAATTTTTTTTCTGTAAATTTTGTAGCCATTTGGTCAAGTTCCAGCATTTGAAGATGGAGATTTGAAGCTCTTCGAATCAAGGGCTATCACGCAATACATCGCACATGATTACGCTAGCAGCGGAACGCCACTGATTTCATTCGAGAAAATGCCAACCTTGGTAAACTGGATGGAAGTGGAGGCACACCATTTTGATCCAGTTTCATCAGCTTTAGTTTGGAACATAATTTTTAAGCCGATGTTTGGTATGACTACTGATGCAGCTGCTGTCGAAGAAAACGAAGCTAAGCTAGCTAAAGTCTTGGATGTTTATGAGAAAAGACTCAGCGAGTCGAAATATTTGGGAGGAGATGAGTTCAGTTTGGCTGATCTTCATCATCTTCCTAACCTTCAGTGTTTGATGGGTACACAGATTAAGAAGATTTTGAAAATCGGCCATGTGTTTCTGCTTGGTCTCAGGATATTTTGGCTAGACCTTCTTGGGCCAAAGTTCTTGATTTACAGAAGCATCACTAGGAAGTTGTTTTCTGTGGTGTTTTCAGAACAAGAACAGGAAAAATCTATAGAGAGATTTTTATGATTCAGAATAAATGATTGTAATTTTTGTTTGTTATTAGTATGTTAATGAATATATGCTTTTGGCTTGTGAGATTTGATTGGAAACTACTCGATTTCAAGCAATTGATTACTGAATCTGATTCGCATAACCATCAAGGTATCTTAGTTAGACCTTCTTGGGCTAAAGTGCTTGATTTACAGAAGCACCACTAAAAAGTTTTCTTCTATGGTGTTTTCAGATCAGGAACAGAAGAATCCAGAGAAAATTTTCCTGATTAATAATAAAATGAGACGAATTAAAACAAATCAAAAGGAGATACAATCCTTAGAAACAATGTAAGAAAGGATACAAACAGAATTTGATGTTAATGGAACATGCTTTCCCCAAAAAAAGATGTACCAGTCTAGCCTGTAATTGAAATCTCTTTTGAAAGCAGAACTCCATGCAAGAATTGAAGCTTTGATTTCAAATTACTTACCTGAAAGTAAGAGAGTGCCTTTTCCTTGGAAAGCTCTTCTGTTTTGCTCCAGCCATATGGCTAAGAAAACTGCAGCAGGAAGCAAATTTCAGATTTCTTTTGCAGGTCCAATGATGCCATTTGATGTCCAAGATTGAGCCAGAATAAGGACTGAAGGTGGAGGACACCAAAGCGCGGTGGTTTGCCAAAATGAAGGACCACACCCTGTGAAAGAACTGGCAGCATAACAGCAAGCGCTGGGAGGATTCACATTCATTCAAGCAGAGAGAGCGCAACAACTTGTAAGTCTGAAACTTCTTCCTTGGCAGTCCAAAAGAAGAAGCATACTTTTGGAGTATTTGCGGGTTCCAAATGGTCTTGTGTGGGGAAGGGAGAGCTGGGACTAATGGGTCTTGGGGAAGTTGTGAGAGCAGATTGTAGCCGGATTTGACAGAAAAAAAATACCTGGGACGGACGGGACCAAGCTCTAGAATCAGGATGATCAGCCAATGTTGGAGGAGAGTGGCCAATAAGGCAATAAGCACCAGAAGGACAACAAAATTGGGCTACTTGAGCTTCTTTTAGAATTATTTTAAAGTGGAAAAACCAACCACAACTGTCACTTGATATGTGTTCATGGATTGAGCCTTGTTTGAGGCCAGCAACTTACAAGAGAGCCAGAAACATGTCCCTTAAACATCCAGCTGAATTCAATTTTCCTAACCAGACAGATGGGTGCGCCATTGCCAATTGAGAGATGAGAAAAAGGATGTTACCAGTTGAGCCTGAATCATACAGAGAAGTAGTTTATGACTAGATAAGTTGACCCCGCAGGCAACCGAATCCTGCAGTTGAGCTTAATGAGCCACTCATTGTTTACCCAGCACCTGAATCGTGCAATTGACCTTACAGGCAACCCAATCAGGATATGTCATGCCAAGTTCACCATATTCCTGCCCATCAAATCATTTAAATTTCAGCAATATACAAAAACTCATTAAGCTCTAATTGTTCGAATTTCAATCAGGGAAGAAAACAAACACCATTAAAAAGGATAGTAAGAGAGATATGGAGTACCTGCAGTAGCCAAGGAGCTGGGACAATTGAAGATTTCTCAAGCTGCACCAACAAAACAAGACACTTACTTCTACAATCTTCCAATTCTCCCCCCAATTACACCTTCTCATTTACCGACTCATTCCCTTGAACCTCTAATTCCTTACACTTGATCATCAAATCTTCAACTTCATCATCAGATCTACTATTTACACAAGCATACTATCAGTACTACATCTTCAAAATTCCCTCTAGATGTCACCAATAAGATCATCAAATTCTACAGAAGACTAATCCTGAAGATTCCATCTTCTTCTTTCCCTTTTCAATGAGGTTTTCTCTGAGTACCTCATAGATCTGCATCTCTCTCTCCTGATCTGGGTCATGAAGTCAATAAAAGAAATCAAACAAAGATATATCTTCAAACATGCCTCTTGGTGCAAGAAGATATGTGAACACACAAACCCTTTGCGTCCCTCATCATCCAAGACTATATGACCTAGATGAGAAGAAATAAATCAAACTTATTTTTATTTTGAGGAAATATCATTATCTGGGTATTCAAAATGAAAATGATTCCATTGTCCTTTGATTTCCAGAAAATGAAACTATGATCGCCGGCATTTTAGGGACTGAGATTTGGGGGAATCGAAATGAGACACGGGATTCAGGATCTGGACTGGAGTGTGCTAGGTAAGGTATTTATGTGAACACACTACAAAGAAGGGTCCTTGGCCGAAAATATGTTGGATTTTGAATAATAGGGTGAAATCTATGCTATGTCACGGACGTGACCAAAACTAAATGTATTTTGGTATTTGGACGTTTCTGCCCTTACCTTTCTATTTTATCACCTATTTTTCCCAGCCGTATCAACATCTGATTTTTATTTATTTATTTTTTATTTATTTTTTACAGATTCTGGATTATTATTTGATGTGGCTTCGTGGGTGTTGAGATAGCACATCTAGACACCGTATAATGTCGAGAGGATAGGCATAAGGGGCGCCATCGGAGTCGACATCAACTTTTGTGGAGTCCGGACACGCATATTTGGATCTCATTATACGTTTCTAAACGTGATTATAAAACATTATACAAATCATTAGTGAAATACTTATCATTAATCTACCTCGATGTCTAGATGTTGTTACTCAAATTTTTTATTTCTCGTCATACTCTTCACTTCTATTTCTTCAACTTGACTCTCAAAGAGCTCATTTTTCTTCTTCCACGGAACACACCACACCCATCTTCTTCTTCTTCTGTTCCTATTCATGTTCTTCTTCTGGTTCTTGTTATTTCCTTTTCTGGTCATGTTCATCATCATCATACAGTGTCTTCAATAGAGATACCAGAGTCTAAACTCATCTATAAGTTCATTTCATTATAAGTTCCACTGATCTGTGATCTCAGGTATGAAAAAAATCCGTCTTCCTAAAATCTTGATGTAAACCCTAGAAATTGGATTTCTAATCTTTTTCCCCATTTTCACTTCCACGTCCTGGATATAGATTGAAAATTAGGCTAGGGTTTTGATGTTTTATATGTTTATGCATCTTTGATGTTTTCTTTTTGGGTTCAATTTCATCTTTGATGATAATGTTAAACTGGATAGAAATTTTGATTTTGATTTCATGAAATAGGTTTGAAAGAGGGTTTAATAATTTGATTTCTTAGTGTTAGATTAAAAAAATTTTGATTACGTAAATTATGCCACTTGTTTGATTTTGGTTGTTAGGGTATTTATATGTTTATGCATCTTTGATGTTTTCTTTTTTGGGTTCAATTTCATCTTTGATGATAATGTTAAACTGGATGAAATTTTGATTTTGATTTCTTGGGTTTAATAGGCAATTTCTTAGTGTTAGATTAGGAATTTTGGTTCTGAAATTATACCTTTGTTTGATTTTGGTTGTTCGGATTTTAAAGAGGAATTTAAGCAAACATCGATATGGTTGTACATATCAATAACAAACTAGCATGTTTGTACATACTAGGGTACTTCTCTCATCTAATGTGTATTTGTGATGAATTTTTAATATTTTGATGTTACTATGTTGAATTTTTTGGTGATCGATGAACACTCATTTTTGATAGAACAATTTCTGGACATGTATGAGATGGTTTAGTGTTTCTCGGCGGAAGCTCTGTCTCTCTAGTAGTGTTGGTGAAGCAAGACTCTCTTAAACTATAAAATCTTTGTTATTAATTTTTCTTACTTGTGAGTTACAATTGATGATAGAAATGCCTATTTATAAAGCTACAATGGACTCTCTAGTTTGGTCACAGAGTTGTACTTTGTTAGTCAACGATTACAAAAGACTAGCACCATGCAGCCCTAGAATACTCTAGGATACATCACACTTATCAATTTCTTTTTGTATACGGAACTCTGGTCTTGGCAACAAACCGACATGGTGACTCTTGTTTGTTCATTCTAGGGTGATAAGCAATAACTATGTGAAGACATGAAGAGAGGACTAGGTATCACCATCAGCGACAAGCGGGGGTCTCTTTGGTTGTAAACGGAATTGAGCGGTTAGAGGGTTCTCTGAACGAGTCATACCAAAGACTGGTCGATCACATTAACATGCTTGTAGAACACTACCCGATAGCATAAGCAATGATTGAACCCGATACAAATGGTGGTTTTGTATTATTTTTTTGCGGCGTATCTTTCTGAGATTCAAGTCTTTGTGTAGACCCACATTTGCTTGTGTATGGTATGCATCTAAGTGGGCAACGCAGAGGAACTCTATTTTACGGCAATTGGGTATGATGCCAATGGAAAAATGTACCCTATTCGCTTGCCATCATTGATTAAAGATCAGTGATTCTGTTTATGGTTTCATGCAAAGAGATTGTTCGATGCGCTTGGTCACGAGTATTCCTGGAGAGAAAGGATCTAGTTGTGTGTTCGGACAGACGGCGGGCTTCGAATCGACAATTGGAGTGTTTCTCGAAGCATGCCATTCGGACTTGCGTACCATATTAAAGGTATCTAACAACAACACTTTATAGTCATGTTACATTTGTTAGAAACTCATCTCCTTTAAAGTTTAACCCTTGAGCTATGTAATACGGCTCTACGACTTGCCGTAGTGATAAGCATATAATATTGAGGACACTTCGCGCTAAGGCATTTATGAGAGCGCAAGTAAGCGTATGATCATATATGGTTATCTGAGGGCTATGTTACAAATCAAAAGGATAAGGCGCTTTTTTCCTATGCGCGGTGGTCAATCGACAACTGCAATGGGGCCACAAATTTCAAGCCCTGACCTAAAGCATAGATCGGAACTTTCGGATGGTCTCCGACTCTCTTGTTTTAAGAATGTATGTTTTATTTTTGAACCAAAACATTGTCATGCTTTGCTTCAAGTACCCTTGCAAAGTAAAACTCTTTCGTTATGTAGCCGTTAAGCCTTATAAGGCAATGAACTTTATCAGTGTTAACTATGTTTTAAAATTGAGCGTCTGGAAAGGTTGTCTATATCGTTATATTAGAAGAACAAGCAAACTATTGGTCGTCTTGCTCGTCCAAGGCTTATCAACAAGATAAGTCAAACTACGATATTAATAATATGTTCCATTTGTGTGCAGCTATTATCCACGGTGTTCTTCTAGTGTGCGGCTATTATCCACAACAAGAATAATATGTCATGCAGAAATATCTACAACTTATTATGGTCCCTAAAAAGCAGAAATATCAACAAAAATCTTACCGTAACTACTCCTACTCGATATAAATCTTGAACAATTATCTATCGATCCTAATTTATCTAAACAAAACAATTGAAAATCAACAACCACCATGAACCATCTATAAATAGAGATCACTACAATATCCACAATTAACTTCTAGGTATGTGACTATTATCGCAAAGAATAATTTGTTGTGCGGAAAATATCTACAACTCATTAAGGGCCCTAAACCATGCGGGAAGTATCCACAAAAATCATTCAGCTGGGTACACAACAACAAGAAATGAACAAAACC
>JAJJWW010000389.1:0-396545 GCA_023531295.1 Papaver armeniacum
GCGTTATAATCACTTTTATTCAAATGAGGAGATATGAATTTTGAGAATGTGAATCGCATTATCACAGCATTCTCGTTGGAGCATATTTGTAGCCTATATAAAAATGCTACATGCTTGCTATAGATGTGATTGGATTTTGTCTTTTCAAATGACATAAGCTTATTGGAAAGCTAAATGAGATTCTTTTCACGCCTATTTAATGGCACCTTTTTGATTTGATCATGACGGGAGAGGACCGATATAACCTTTAAGTTAATTAATGCCATCTTTATAGTCTCCCCGATTATGGCGGAAATAATTGTATCTCATATATGAAATCAATTTTCGTAAAGTATTATCCGATTAATTCGAGGACATATACTTAGAATAATTCTCGGATTTTAACAATAACCAGAGTTGGACGGTAAGATACCTGAATCCAAGAATCATTAAAAATTATCCGAAAATAAAGAGATCATTTTTGTTATTAAGGAATCCATGGTTTTCCCGTAAGGGAATGGAAATCAATGGTTTATTAGTAGAAAAATAAAACCATAATCGGTAAATGTTTGTTTAAATGATTGTCGTCAAAACTACCGAGAGAAAATAATAGTGGCTAAAATTTCTTAGAATGCCAATTTTAGCATCTCCTTCCTCAGAATTGATGGAGAAAACCAATACCGGTTAGAATACCCCAAAATTGCATCGACAAAGAGGAAAAAAAAAAAATGTCGACTTAGTCATCCCGTAAGGAAAATCCACTTTGTGGTTAAACGAATGGTTTCTTGTAAAGGGATAGAAACAAGATAAAAAATAAATAAATCATATGACCTTCATCAAATGAGACGAAGATACCAAAATTAATTAGCCGTAGGTTTTTCAACCATGCATATGATTAACTACCGTAAGGTAGTCGATCGCGATGACACCAATTTTTGGTGATTACAGTTTCATTAAAGGAATAGAAACCATAAACCATCTTTTGATAGATTTTTTTTTTTCATTCTATATGTGAAAAGTCGATGGATTTATTTTTTCTTTCTCTATGTGAAAAGATTAGAGAAGAAAGGAAATCAAATTTTTTTGACAAAATTGATCACCCACATCCCATAAATATAGATTATGTCTTTTAGGACTAATCAATGGATTTTAGTTACACCCATAGATATAGAGGATAACCATACCATATTCTCATAGTTAGGTCCGGATAGTTATATCAGATAAATAATCAACTATGACATAGATAGCAAAAAAAAAAAAAAAAAGAAACAACCGTCATAAGTATTAGACATGGGCTGCAACATCTGTATACGGATGATGACTATTAGACATGCTTCGGTCTAACCAAAGATGATTAGATAGTCTGCATAAGAAACAAAACGATAAAAAGATCAGTAATGGAAAAGTCATGCCACGTACATCTTCAAAACAAAAATATTTAAACCAATTAATCAAGAGGGAGGATCCATGGACACTCTAGGGATGATAGTCGTCGATCAGCATTTGATGCCATTTTTCCGACAAACTTCAAACGACAATGAATTCTAGGCTCCAATATTTTAATGACATGTTCCTATTATAAGACTTTATATTCCTACCAAATATGAATGCAATTCGAGACAGCAAACCTAACCATCTACCGATCTTAATTTCAACCGTTAATTTTGAACGGCTGATATTCAAAGGGGTAGATGGTGGTTTTATACATCTCGAAATCTTCTCATTTTCTGTAGGAATGTAGAGTCTTATAAGAAGAATATACCATCAAAATATTAGACTTGAATTCATTATCGTTTGGGTTTTGCGGAGAAAATGACGCAAATCTTGTCCGACCTTGTCCATCTAAGAGTGTGCATGGATCCTCCCTCTTAATCAATAGAAAGCAAGAGTAATTTATGGCTTATATATGATTGTGTAGACAGCTTCCACGACTTTTCAACCGGATCTATTACTCGCTTTCTTTTCGGTTCCCACAAATGATCGCTTGATCAAAGTACCGCTAAACCGGTGAGAGCTACGTGCGTGATAACGTCTTATAAAAGGAGGAGGAGACAGTAAAATAGAGAGAAGAAACATAGAGAATTCCATTAATATATGTATTAGACAAACATTAGAGCCTCTATTTATAGGACTAGACACAAGGGCATCTCAACAATAAAACGAGATTCACCCTAGATATTCTTAACATAATTACACGTTTATAAACAAATTTATCACTTTTCCAAAACACGAGGGAGCATGGCTTATCGTGGACCCGTAGATTCAATGATCCGTAGGGAGTACTAAATTTTTTTTTTTGGGTGAAGCATTTATTAAAAGATTTGGTGTGCCAATCTTGCGCTAATGCTTTAAAAAAGTTGGTCTGACTCGTGCCACGTATTTATTATCGTATCTCCTCGACTCCTTTTAATTTTCTTTATTCGGTCCATTTCACCCGTTGTCACCCAAATACCACAGCAGACGAAAATCAAAATAAAAACCATTTTCACTAGGAACCCACCTCCATTATACCTGGACAAAATCTCAGATCTACCGTGATTCAATCAATCGAGCGCTTGGTTGAAACCCTGTTATTTTTGATTAAAATCATTGCAGCTTGGATCTTAATTTTTCTACAGGTAAAGTTAGGGTTTTAATCTCGTGAGTTTGGGTTTAAAGAAAAATCTCCATTTCTGCTTTTGCTTCCGTTTTCCTATTGCTTATTTTTGGTTTTAATTATCAATTGTATTTGTGTGTTGACATGTATTACTTGATTCATGGAAGATCTTGAGGTATAATGACTTTATTTTATTTTGGTATGTAACTCTCCGATTTGTTTGATTTGGGCATTTTTTTGTTTGTAAGATTAGTATCATGTTTGGGTGTTTCTTCCAACTGTAGTGATTTGGGAATGCTATTCTAGATGATGACGCTATTTTGTATCTACAGTATTCTTAATACCTGTTATGTATGATTAGTATCAATTAAAGAGGGGTTAATTAGTCGTGCTAGAGTTTGAATGATTATGAAGTATCTAAGAATCTGCCGCCTTGAGTAATGAAACCATCTCTCGCAAGTATCTCATAAGAATCGCCTCTTCTATCTTTGTATGTTTTTGTATAGTTGTTGTTATGTTCACTGAACTCTCCATGTTGTAATTTCACAGAGCACAATCAAATGTATCCGATTATAGGCAAAAATATATAAGAAAACAACTTTTTTGTTACATCGTTGTAATTGGGATGGAGATGTTACCAATTTTTTGGGATGGAGATGTTACCAATTTTTTTGTTTCACCCGTGCAGCTTTAGTTTAAGCATCTTTCACTTTATATCATGTATAGCTTTGGAGTTTAAGTATCTTTAGCTTTATATCTTATCGTCTTGTGTATTTAGAAAACAAACAATTTATTGACTATGTAGAGAGTCCGATTATAGCCAAATATATAAGAAAAACATCTTTTTGTGTTACATCGTTGTCACTACTACATAACGGCTTTACTCGTATGTTTAATTTTTTGTGTTAGACCTGACATATTTCATCTAAAGTAAATTTGCATTTGGCTGAATTGTCGAAAATAGGTAATCAACCACCCATGTGAAGTCTCCACACCGCTCCCGCATTTCATATATGGAATTCCATCATGTGACTGTTGCGACACCTTAACCTTGAACCTACCACACACAAACAGGTTTAAAACATTGAATGTTGTTGAGTTTACAGCTCCTTATTGCGTGATCTAGATCGGCCACATCCATTACAGCCCTTCCTTGTACACATATCGAGTTGTAGATGACATAGCTCTCCTTTAGCTTCATCAAAACCATTCAAAACCTTGCAGCTATAATGCTGGTAACTCAAGAACTCGAGCACCATATGAATTCACTTGTGTCGTAAATCTTTAGCATTCCCGATTCCATCACAACATGGTTCTCTACACCTAGTGTACATCCAAACATAATATTTAGCAAGCATGTCCAAACCAGTATCACATAACCGACTGTGTTCGCCAAAATCCATTTTTGGTTAGTTAAACACATTATTACCGTTAAACATCTACCAAATGATACATTGAAGGGAACCTTACCTCTCGCGTCTAATTTCACCATTTTTTTCTTCCCAGCTTTGGTTTTCATACTAAAATTTTCAATGTTACAAGATACAGAAGACTTATCAATCAGAGTTTTGGCCAACGAAGTGCTCTATATTTGAGTTATTTGTTTTGAACGTAATGAATGATGGAATTATACACTTCCTTTATAGTATGTGAATTAAAGCTTTGATGAATGTATCAAACAAGGGGAACTACTTTTATAGATGAAATTGAGGGTGAATTGTTCAGTAGAATTATTAGAAAATAACCGACAGTGTCTTGGTGTACTCTTACAAAAGATAGGACCGCCGAAGTACTCAATTAATATATATTGGAAAATAATTTACTCGAAGTTTTACATGTTACACATGAGTACTAGGACTTAAAACTTACTAGAAATAAAGCTTACACTGGTAATTACATGTTACTTATTTAGTACTAGTGACCTGAAACTTAAACACACCGATACAAAATTTAAATATACTACAAGTATTTTTCACTTATTAGACATTTGGTCCTAGGAAATGTTTTTTCAAGTTCAGCAATACTGTCAAGTGCGTTATTCTCGCCTCTTAAATGTTTTACACACCTAACCATACCTACCGTTGTAATGGTTAAGAGATTCCAAGCGGTGGGAACGGATTTACTGGAAAACCCGACTCAGCCTGTGGCCTTTCTTATTCTCAAGGCCCTTCTTCTATCGCGTACAAACCATTCATCTGGACGACATAATAATCCATCACCCCGAAATTGCCAAATTTGTTAGGAGGAACATCGGATTTGCTTTTTGGGTGCTATGTGTTTTTGTAGCTTTTTTGGATCGATTTTCTAAAATGTCTCCTCTTGATGGGCATTTGGAGAGTCGATCTTCTTCTTCCTCCCGGAATTCCCAATTCATTTTTTTTCCGACCGAGCTGCGGATCTAGGTTACAGCACTTGCTGTGCTTACAGTATATCACTCGTGACACCCTTATTTATAATAGATACAATTTTTTTTTCTCATTTAGGGCTCAGCAGTGGATTTGATTTGTCAAAACACACCTACGTAGACAAACAAGCGTACGGGACCTAGTCTCGCTTCTACTCGCGCTGAATTTTCTAATCACTATATTTGTATTTCTCGTACAAAAACCGAGATATGTTGGTTTTTGCATATCTTCTTCCTCGAAACAATGAAACAACAAATAAAGAAAAGATAACACCAGCTACATTATCTAAATACTAGCTTTAGGAAAATACAAACTAGAATTCTACTGAAAATAATACATCAAAATATCGAAATTAAGAAATAAAACTCCAACAAGAAACTTCTAAACAACTTTTTTTGTTTAATTTCCACATTTTCTTTATGTAATCGGGTTAAAATTCTTTCCAAACCATCGTCGGTATAAGTAATGAGTTTTGCAAGTGGACGCATAGGCACAACTCGAAATACCTGGCTTCAAGCGCATTCTTTACGTAGCTTACGTCCTTCCTCTACTAAATCAAACCACTGTCACAAGAAACAACTCGTTGCGAGAATACACCACATTGGTCATTGTGATTTCGGGAACAAGATGGTGTTCTTCTTTTGTTTCTGCACGGATTATAGTTTTCCTTTATCCTTCGGTACTCTCATTTTTCCGATGATACAAAAACCGATGACGAAGAGTCCATGATGTTTTTCCGAGAAGCTTTGGTTTTGTTGGGCTTAGATTGGTAGACGTAAGAGTTATGTGTTGATATTTCTTTACATTTATAATTGGTGTGAGCAGATCTATTTATATTATTTTAGCCTAACAATAAGGGACCAAAAGACAGGATGAGAAGGAAACTTTGATCCAAAATCTGTTTTTTTATTCTTTTACTTTCTACAATTTTCAGGAAGTTAATGTTACGTTGTTCTCCTTGATTCGGTAAATTTTCTTTTACATCCATAAAATTGCACACAAGGTTTTACTAGAAACGAAAATCAAATAACTATACTAACAAAGGGTACAAATTTTAGCTACAAAAACAAATACAAAATCCAATTCAATAATAAAAAATACCGATCCATCAAATGAAAGATATGACGAGACAACTCAAAGAGTTATGAGAAAAGGCCTGCATTTTTCTCTCTCTCTCTGTTTTTATTGGTTTCTTACTTCACTCTTCTCTATTCTACCCACTGCTGTACCTCACTGAGAAATCCAGCTTCACTTTTTTTATCATTATCCCAAGTCCCAACATCACTCGTAATAATCTGGTACTCTAATCCCTATCCCTATGTTTTTCTTTTGGAGAGAAAGTCTCACTCATTGGACAGATGACAAAGAGAGAGATAAAGAAAGAAAGAGACCGAAAACAAACAGACTCATGACAAAAGAGAATCAGAAAAAAAAAAATTTAATAAAAGCATCAGCAGCATGGACATGAAATGAGTGAGAGAAGAAAAAACATGAAAAAGCGCGCTAGGGACAGGGTAGGTACGGTGAGGCAGTTGGGAATTGGGAATAGTGGGAGTTGGGAATAGTGGTTTGATTAGGGCAGGGTAGCTACGGTGAGGCAGTTGGGAGTTGGGTACGGTGGCTGTTTTATATTTGTTTGACCTTTTTTTCCTACACCCGGTTTACACTGTAATGTTAAATTCAAGTATACAATCTAAAATAGAACTCTGGTTGAACATAGCCCAGTTATGTAGATAAAAAACACTCGCACTACTCGAACCTACTTAGCTGCCATTAAGTCATCCGAGACAATGCTTTGGATAACGATACTTCCGAGCAGAAATCTTGTTATCCTTATCAACACACCGTAACGACAAGATTTTTTAAGGGGATTTCTTTATAAATAATATAAATTTTTTCCTATAAATACACTCAAAGAAACACCCCATCGAACATAAAACCCTTCTTCCAATCTAGCCTGATAAAAGGAATTCTAATCGCAAGGGAAAACACATTGTGTGTGGAAGCAAACCAAATTTGTCCGTTATGTTTCCTTGAAGACCATTCACCATGCAATGCCCTTGGATGTATTCCAAGTGCCCGCAGAGAGGTTGTCCGTATAAAATTGTTATTGTAGCTTTAACCCGGAAAGAGTAGGTACCTTCGATGCCGGGCTCGATAATTGCGCGAAGAAGCTCAATGGTTAGAAGATGCAATCAAGTCCAAAGATGATAAAAATATTAACGTACTCGCAAAAACTTCAAAGAGAAAGGTATGATTAAGGTTGAACATGAAAAGGGGGCGCCATGCTCTGCGTCTTGATGTAGGTTTTTTATGAAACTACATCGCTTTAAAGATAAGAACACCTTTGGTAAACAATTCTCGCAATGTCCTGGGTGTAATTTATGGAATGGGCCGAATAATTAAATTTTCGGTTGCTCTTTAATATGTTGTGTTATGTTATGTGTTTATGATGTAATGTTTAACTCGTGTTTAATTCTCGTCAATGAGGCGTGGTCCTATGTAATGTTTTTCTTTATGTATTGTGTATTTTTTATGTTGTTTATGTATCTTAACGTTTGTTTGGGTTTGTTTATGTATGATTATTCTAGGACCTCAAGTTAGGGACAAACTTCCCCGGCAAACTCTCAATCGTGGAATATTTCAACTTAAGCCTGTGAATCTCCCCCAACCACCAGCATCCCAATCTCTGGTATTCCACCCACGTGTATGATAATAAATCAAAAGGGCAGCTCGCATAATTCAATGCCCATCTTTACACTTTAGTCCGACATACAAGTGGTGGAAGAAAGAAAAGAGAAGAAGGCTCCGGCCTACTTCGTAAGTTTTAGGGTTCTCTATGAAACGCAAGTTCAAACCGCGTGTTGACAGGTCAACAAGGTCAATACGCATGTCAGAAACCGCGTTTGTGAGTTTCTATGCTACGCAGCCTCCAAATCTGCTGCACGTAGGTTCGAACTGCGCTTCATCTGGGGATCTTGGGTTCCCATTGCGCCCTGACGAGGTGTTTTGCGACGTGGATCCAACCTTAGGACAGGGTAGGTCATGAGTGGCTGGATATTGATTAGGCTAAGTCTTTAGGTGGCGTGTTTTGATCCTCGATCATATGAAAAGCACTAGTTAGGTGTGATATTTTTAATGTGGCATCTTCTAAGCCCTCAGATCACATGCAAAGGACAAGTAGGTGTGATCAGTCTGCTAATTCATTAATTTTGCGTGTGAGAAAATGCTCCAGTCCGGATATCTATGCACGCTAGAAAAAACAGGCTTATTAGAAAGGGAAAGGGTGATAAGACTGCTCAGCAATTTGGACTGTGTGAGGTAAAGTTGACTGCTGACAGCACTGTAAAAGTAAAAAAAATAGTGAGAGGATAGAGGTTGAGTGTGAATTGTGTGAAGTGATGGATGGAATCAGTCTACTCCCTACCCCTCTTTTAATTAATTCTGTGAAATGAAGTGATGGTCTAATCGGGTACTCTACTCCCTCTCCTTGTGTTTTATTACTATCTTTTTAGCATTTAGGGAATTAATCTATATATTTTAGCACGATACATTTGCAGGTCTAGAAAACAACTACGTAACGTGTGGTGGCGAGGAAAAAGAAGCATTTTCGAGCAAAGAGTAGGTGAACAGGTTTGCCACAGAGGCACTGGAAAAACAGATGGACATGACACTGCTCGGAAAAGTTATGACAAGACAACATATGGTGTAGTTTTGCAATTATTATGGTGTTTTTAGTTTTTTTCTTTCTCAAGCAAGGAACCTAATTTCTGGGGAAGTCCCCACTTTCGTTCGGGTATATATAACCCTTTTGTATTTATAACTTTTCACATGAAAAAGAGAAAACAAAAGTGTCTGCGTTGTATTTTTATTTGCATACCAATCTTTTATCATTTACCATAACCAAAGAAAATGTCTCGCATGTTCACAAAACTCAAGTTTAACTTCCGTTGGATCAAATTCTAGAAAGGGTAATAAAAATGAAGGCCAAAACCCACATATACTACCATATATGGAGGCAATATATATATGGGCATCCTGTGTTTGATTCTCACAAGCGGGTTGTAACTAATTTCTATACTATAAATAACTAAGTCAATTCTCAGTGATCAATGGTTTGCAAACGTAGAAGAAGATCGCCGGTTACGTAAAGAGTGTAGCAAGTTGGGGATCCCGGTGTGCAGCTCATGTCACATTCCATATCATGGCAAGGCCATTTATACCAAGGAGGTGAATTTTGGGCAGGATTTATTTGAGATACTCATCATGGTAGAGTTAATGAATATGAAAATGAGAGGAGATATTGAAGCACATAATTACAACCTACGTGCAAGGAAATAGGCAAGCTATCTATGATGGGCTTGCAAATGTGTAAGCCATTGAGTACTAGTTTTATTTTTCCTAGTTTGATAATGGTTTATTTTATCTTAAAAGTAAGTTGTATTAAGTGTGGAAGTGTGACAAATTTGCATTTTAATTTCTAAGTTCTCTTTTTTGTGTTGTTATTTGAATTTTAATGGGGTTTTATGAATTTTAATTTCTAGTAACATGTTGTGGCCAATTGTATGGATCCACTTGCAGCTAGGTATGTTGAACCTTGGAAAAACAACTTTTCTAGTCAAAGGAGAGGAATATAACATAACTTTACTGAAATTTGTGAAAGTAAAAAATACAAAAAAAATCTGCTTTTGGAATTAATGTTACTTTGTTCATCCTACTCCTTTGTTGGGAAATGAGTTGTGAGTGGTATAAAAGTTACCGTATCAAATAGTTACTACCATATCTTCGGTTTGTGTAGCAATATCAAATATCCTTACACCCCAGGTTTACATCTGTTTGGTCATTGGTGATTCACATGGTTTCGTATGACTAATTGACACCCCTTAGTCACTTATCTTGCAACATTTTCCAGGTCCAGCGTTGCTGGACCTTTCAAGTCGAGACATTGCATTTTGTTGCTCATACAACAAAACCAATACAGGTACTCACCCAAGGAAGCTAATAGTAAGGACACAAGATAAGCAACTAAAATAACAAAAATCGATATCAATTCATATCAATGATATAATCCACCACATAAAAAACAACAGGGAGAAATAGATGCATATAATCTACAAATGCAATATAGAAATAAAATTCTCCTAATCTCACTTTTTTTGTTTTGCAAGTAGTGGCATAATGGCCAAGGCGATGTGATTAGAACAACCTCGCTTTTGCTCAATTTCTAGATTTCTCGGAGACACACACGATGCGATCTCCTTGGACGACCTTTGCCTCTTTCTTGTATTGGGATTCAATACTATACGCGCATGACAACCCTCTCAGGACATTCCAATATTCTCGAACTCAAGGCCGGGTAAATTGCGAGTGCATACATTGATCGCCATTTCCAAGTTTGGTAGTATTCTCCACAAAGAGGGACTATGTCCAGCTTATATTTCTCACATACCGCAAGGCGTGTGGACACGGCAAATGCTCGTAGTTGATCACTTTCGGAGTGCAAGACTTCTCCGAAATGTTGACTTGGTGCTGATCATTGATACCACGCTCGATGACCTCGTACTCATGTCCGATGATATGGCAAGACGAAAACAATTTTGCCAGTTCCCACCTTCTAAAATTTTGTCGGCATACGGAGTCAATGGAGGCGTCCAACGAAGAGATTTTTCTCTGAGTTCCTCAAACCATTCCATCAGTGACCTCCGAATAAAATCAACTAAATGACAAATGGGCAGATTTTTATCCTTTTTAACTTTTGTATTCCAACTCTCGCTTATGTTAGTAGTCATCAGAGTAAAACGTGCTCTTCTGACCTCCACCCTGGGCCACCTATGCTCCCCCAATCTCCCGTACATACCTTACTGCTGCGGGGCTTTGTTTTAAAAATCTTTCATAGCATTGTTGTAATGACAGGGAGTGTATGCTTTGGCAGCTATGATAAATGAATTCGCCGCGTCAACGTGTGAAATTTCTTAAGGAGATTTCCTGTGAATGAAAAACAGCCAATTAGCATACCGGAGTCTTTGAATATGCAAAGCAAAAAAACATAAAACAACTCATGATAGTGAGAATTAAATATAAGGTTGTGTTGTTTAGTATGTTTAATATGGTAGGCGCAAAAACATGGCACACAAGAGGATACCGGTTCGTCATGGCTCTATGAATGTGATCCGATCTATAAAAACCACTACAAGATCCGAATTCTTCTTCAAATATTCACTCCCAAGCGCATCAAACAATTTTTAATAAACCAATCCCGGGAATCATCATTCTCGGAATCGACGATGCCAAACGCTCTGGGATATATTTCTTCATTAGAATCCAACCCTATGGTCGACAAGAGGACTTAGCGTTCCCCAATAAGGTGCGTGCCATCACGTAAATGGCTGCGAGAAATTCTTGAATCCATCAAGACATACTCCTAGTGCCATGAAATAATACACAAACTCATTCATAGAATTCGTTTCGATACATGTAATGATCCTCAGGTTATTATGCTCAAGCACGTAACTATAACTAACAAGGTCCGATATGATTCATCCGTCGTACCTCTGGTCACTTCGGTTCGCGTTTACAACCAGTGTGGCTCGCACATGAATCGATTGTTATACCATGTTCGCGAAGCATGTCTCGCTCTCAAATCATTAGGTGTATACTGAGACTATCACACTTGCCAACCGTGACTCGAACAGGTTTGCCATGGCACGACCCATCCCTTTTATAGCATACTTAGGTCCGTCTTGTTCTTGCTCTTATCACAAGTGTGTTTAGGTTCCGTGCCTTTGATTACCCAATTAGTCAAGAGACTTCGCCGCGATGCTCGCACATACCAACCGCATGTCGGATCCTTGCGGTGGCAAGAAGACGGTTATCGTTGGATGGTTTGGCTACGTACTTGAATGATCCTTTTATGAAGCAATTTTCAAGCTAATATGCAGCTTTTTTTGGTTTTGAAATGGTTACCAGGGCCGATATCGTAATTGACTTTATTTGATGCTGGGGGAGGAGAACTAGCGGGTTCAAGATGTGGATTTGAGTCGGCATCATGAAGCTGGGGATATTTCTTGGCAGCTGTAAGGTTCTCAGCATCATGAAGTCGGGATATTTCTTGGCAACTGCGGGGTTATCGCCAGCTATTAGACGTCTCCTCACGATTCCAGGCCTTCGAGGGGTGAAAAAAATTATAATTCATATTATTAAAACCGTTCTGTAGACACATAAATAATGCACCAAATTCATATTAGTTAAACCATTCCCAGATTGAACCCATCTACGTGACAAAATAGGAGAATAGATCCACAACAGTAAAACAGCTAGAGGGAGAAAATAACTAACCTACGCCACCAAAGTGCAATCTCCGTTCTTCGGTTGATTCTTGGGATAATCACCTTGAAGGAACCGACTTTGCCATTGCAGTGAGGAGTTAACTGGTCACGACCTTGGGCAAAACGGCCATTCCAATAGGAGTTATTGGGGGAGAAACTACTTTCAATTCTTGTGGAGATGACACTATGAAAAACTAGACGTTCCATGTACCTCGGAAACATAATATTTGAGCTTGTTCTAGAGTAATGATAAACCGCATTTTAATTCTGTAGCTGCAACCAGATACCAGGCCGTAGAGGTCAAAAAGCAGGTCCGTGCGAGAAACCAATTACCCCAAGTGCCTGGTTCTTCACATCATCAAAGTGAATTCATCAGAGTACAATGGTTGGTTGTAACGTCCCATCGTAGTGTCGTTTCCTCCTTTCTTCACCCATTTTCCGTTGTAATGAATCAAAATAGTTTTGGTTTTACTTGTCATTGAGGGAGGAGGACTTATAATTCAAAAACACCTGCAAAACATGCATAGGATTAGCTCAACCAGTAAGTTTGACACCATGAAATCCATTTTAGCGACAGTTAAACCAACTGATCAGGTTGTTCAAACACCAAACAAAATTAAAGAAACCATGACATCTAGCCCTATTTTCAAGAGGGTACATAATGGACTGGTTATTGACTATAGAGTCTATTATGAAGACTAGAGAAATCGTTCGTATCCACAAGTCTGTTGAATGTGGTTGTGTATGATTATGTGTCATTTAATTTGGATATTCTTCCAGTTTACTGTTCTAGTCTAGCTACAATCTGTTGGGTGCAGTAATCAAAAACAAGGAAAAGTCAAGTTGTTCATTCTCTCACCACCACCAAGAAAAAAAGGGTATGCCTTGAAAACATTATTCATTTACCTTCAGTAAGACATATTGATGCAGGATAAAATATGGAGAATAAGTATTTTCTTACTTAGTATTTTCTTAAAAGCAGTATTCTAAGTTCTAACGATAAAGAAACGTCAATCAACAAATTCCCGAGAGTCAATGGGTTCCCAACTAAAGAAAATTCTTCAGAAGAATATTCATTATTTGAATAAGCATAAAAAACAATTCCTAAATCATTAAAAAAAATCTAAACAAAAATTAAGCATTCAATTAGAAATTAAACCAATTTCATGATTATCCACATTAAAACAAAAGGAGAAAATAACACCCCGCTAACCTTCTGTTACCTCATCTTATTAACAAAATCAAACCATAACTATCAGTATTGAGATATTCTTCAACATATTATTCTAATTAGAGTTAAACCCATCTCAAATCCTTCCCTGAGACATAAATTTCATCCATAAATGTGAAACCCTAATTTTTGATTAAAACCCAGAAACCCTAATTTCATAGCGATCGAAGACAAAAATCATACAAATTAAAATAGAAACTAGCATTATAGAAGATTGAATCTATTAATTTCAGAGATTAACAATTTCAAAGATGTTAAAAATTTCAAAGACATTCAGAGAGAAACACAACCGAAATACATAATTAACAAGAGATGAAAATTGGTACCAACAGTAATTTAGGGTATATCTTAATCCATTACACACGTTATGTTTCTTTGTTGCGAAGATGATTGACGTATTTCGATCGGGAGAAGAGAAGAAGAAAAAATGAGAGAAGAGAGGCAGTTCATGAAAATGAGAGAAGAACTGTGTTAATAAAGAAGATGCAAGAGGTGCGCGTGTGAAGCGGCGTGTGAGTTCGATGGGTGCACATTGTACGAAAATGGGTTCACATTATAAACCGACTTCCCATCAGGAACACAATGTGAAGCTATGGGTACCATCACATTGTAAGAAAATGGGTGCACATTGTAAGAAAACGGGTGCACATTCCAAATGGGTCCATATTGTACGAAAATGGGTGCACATTGTACGAAAATGGGTGCACATTCGATGGGTCACATTGTACGGAAATGGGTGAACATTGATATCAACACATTGTGAACACAATTTGGAGCATTGGGTACACATTCCAAATCATACCTTATTGTAGACACAATTTGGAGGATTGGGTACCCATTCCAAATTATAACCATATTGTAGACACAATGGAAAACAATGGGTATACATTGATATCATCACATTGTGAACACAATTTGGAGCATTGGGTACACATTCCAAATCATACCTTATTGTAGACACAATTTGGAGCATTGGGTACACATTCCAAATCATACCTTATTGTAGACACAATGGAAAACAATGGATACACACATTGATATCATCACATTGTGAACACAATTTGGAGCATTGGGTTCATATTCCAAATCATACCCATATTGTGAATGCAATGTGAAAACAGTGGGTACACATTCTTATTATTCATTAAAATGAAAAATATGAAAATGAAAAATACGACTTATTGTGAACACAATGTGAACAGTGGGTACACATTCCAAGTTAATCGTTGTTTTTGAACCAAACATTCGTATTGTGGACACAATGCAAAATTTTGTGGACACAATGTTAAATTCAGAAAATGGATGATTCTCTATTGTGAACACAATGTAAACCCGTGGGTACACAATCTTCAAAATAATAATGATTTTTTGGCATTGTGCACACAATGTTTAATAATGGGCACACATTATATCTATTAAAATATTAATTAAAATCATACTATTTCTAAAAAGTTTCCAAAAAAATAATAAAGAAATATAATGTGCAAGACTTAGTGGTCATAACAATTTTAATTCGAGGGTAAAATCGACAAAAAAAAATTCCATAGAACATTTTTAGGAATTTAGAAAATAGTGAACATTTTTTGTAATTAAAATTCCAAAAGGGTCACTTTAGGAATAGAAAATCACGTATATGGTATAACTCTCACAAAGAACATACGTTTCATTTTTAACAAAGCAATAATCCCTAGGTAGCAGACCAAACTTGGAAGTAAATCATTTAAAACTAAATCTTAGAAGACAAATGGAGAAAAAGACAACATCAAACACAGAAATAATCAACGTTTAAAGCAAAAATCGAAGCCGATACATCCAGATAATTATAAGAACAAAAACAAATCCCTAAACAAATGAAACCTTAGAAGACAGTGGACCTAAATACTTCAAATAAACACCCATTCAATTCATGCAAACAAAGAAACCCCTTAGCTACAAAACACAAATAAGAAGCACAAATCAAACCTCTACATCACGGGTCCCAAATCATCCCGTCCCTTTCCATTGCCTGGATAAGGCAACAACAATTTTGTGAGTGACAAAACTAGCAGGAAAGGATACCAATAACAACATGAATTCAAAACATTACCTGTAACTAAGCTGAATAGACTCAAGATTAAATCTCCTTGAGTGTGGAGCTGCACATGGAAAGACCGAGAACAAATCTTCTGGGTTGTTGTGGCTGCACAAGGAAAAAAAAACAATTTAATGAGTCAAAAATCAAACAATTGAGAAGAAAACAAATCAGAAAACGAAGATTACATTTAACAACTAAAGAAGATTCTCAAATGGACTTAAAACGAGAAGATTTGAGTTTTGAGAGATGATATCATTATGCTTGTGGATCAACAATAACAAGATCGTGGTTTCATCTTCTTCTTCTTTTGGCGTTTTCACAGAATGATGAGAGTGATAACAGCAATAATTGGGTTACCATCGGTGAGAAGTGAACATATTCTCAAGTAATTTCACTATTGAGAATGGCTTTTTTCAAAACAGCAAGATCTAAAACAGAGAGAGAAAAAAAAATGAACAAAGAGAGTTTTCATGGAGACGGCTAGGCAAACGATATTTTTTGTTGTTAGGGTGCCTCATGTTTTTAGGGCATATATCTATATGAGAGAGAGGTGATCCGAATGTGCTGGGATATTGGAGTTTTTAGGGTATTGAAGGCTTTTAGAGTTGCACGGTGTTTCGATTCAGTGTCTCTTTAAATTGGCCCAAATATGCCAAAGTGGTTTACTAATTTGTTGCTGACGAAGTATTATAGACCCTACTCTTATTAATTGGAAGTGCCAAGGTGCTGTGTATACCAGCCCAGCTGCAAATCAAATGGCCTAACTTACTAGAGTATAAAACTGAGAATTAGACAAAAAAATTTGAAAGTACGAATCTGAAAGTAATATAGAACTGAGAGCGTCATACTGATTAATCAAAATCATAAGAGAGATTACAGATAATCTTTTCATTTTAAATTTGTTAAAAGCAAGAGGAACACTGATGGAAACCTGCATCTAATATGCCACTGCAAAAATAATCTTTTCTTATTGGATTTAAGTCAACAAATCAAAGAGGTACAAAGTAACCACATCGGGGTTACAGTTTACGTCCACCATTCTGCAATATCCACATCTAAGTGACCCTCATGCAACAGGATCTACTGGAATTCCCTTTCCGTGGTTAATTTCTTACAGGCACCGTTCTCCTTGAAATGTTATTGAAAGTTATAGTCACACCGTCCTTAACATCTAGTTGAAACCCAGCTGAGGTCTGAGAATTTCCGGAAAGGTTTCAAAATTTTCTCAGGATTCCATATCAACCAAAAAAAAAAAAACAATCTCCATCATTTTTTCTCATACTCATGCTCCTAACATCTGAAAATTACTTGGCGTAACGTGGTCACTTAAGGTTCTGCAATTCAAACGATTCCTGATGATTAATGTTATACTTGTTCTGTCAAGGAGAAAAGACTAATAAAAAAGTATACCATCCAGCAATTATATAAACTAATCAGTACATAAATTCACAAAGAAACAAGCACAATCCCGAGTCTCCACAATATACGGTCTGAATTACAAAACAAGGATACATACTTTCTTAATTTAAAGGTAAAGGCAGACAATCTCGATCACAATCTCATTAAAAATTAAATAACTTAAAACCTTTCCAAAATTCGGCATAAGAAAATCCAAAGATGAAGTGTAAATCGACTTCAGTATCATCACAGAATCAAAAATTCAAGAAATTAAAACAAAAAAAAAATGAAGAGTTTACCAGAATCCACAGAAATCAATAAGTCAAAACATTCTCTGATATAACAGTACCAAATGAAATAAAGATGAAGTGTAAATCGACTTCAGTAACATCCCAGAATCAAAGAGAACCCTAACATAATTCGACAATCAGTCTAGTGAAGACGGGACAAGTAGCAGCAGAAATGATACTGGTGTTTATGATTGCCAACTTGCCTGAACACACAAAACAATTATGAGACTAAAATCAAACAACGAGAAATGAAATCCAAAATCCTAAAATAAATATGAAAATTGAAGAACTTACCAGAATTAACAAAACCTTAACAAAACCAGAACTGTATTTGCAACCAAAGAATTAAAAATAAGACTTAGTTTTGAGAGGAGATATCATTGTGCTAGTGAATCATCGACAACAAGATATAAGGGTTTCTTCCGGCAGTTTCAGTGGAATAAAGAGAGTAATAGTAAGATTGGTGTTCGGAGCACTGACAGACAATAACGATCTTATTGAAGAATCCATCATCTGGAGGAAAAATCGGAATTTTTTTTTTGAGATCTGAATAACAAGAACAAAAATGAATTGGTATTAGACTTTTAGTTTCACAAAGGAGCAGACGGAGGAAAGATATATTTGTAAGAGTAGGGTTACGGTCCCTTATGTTTTTGAGAGATGGATGATCCAACGGTTGGAATTGTTTATATAAACTTACCGAAGTACACATTGATTATTAGGATAACGAAGGGATATGTAGTGCTTTGGATTTACAATGATGACCAGATGCCATTTTATACCAAGTGGTGTTTGACGGGTTGTTCATAGTTTTGTGACTCATTGACTTTTCTCGGGATCCTCCAGATATGATTTATCGCTTCTGAATCGACTTTGAATTACATAAATTTGACTCTACGTACTCAGGTATGTGCCCAACGAGTCAGCTACATAATGATACCTTGACTCTCATAGCCCGAGTCAGATGCAGTAAGATCTCGAGATACAAAAAAAAAAAAAAAAAACAAACAATTTGACTTGGGATGAATCAAATTCAGACCATAAGTCAGATCCAAACAAACATGGTGCCGGTCTTTATTATAAGTTGGTGAACAAGGCAAGATTACATGCCAACTGGTTCACTTGCATTATTTCGTTTTGCTAAAGCATTAAAGATTAAATAAAACAGAAAGCAACAGTAAATTTCATTATGTTGCTGGTGTCACCGTATTACGTTGGTTAAGTCTCTGGATGATGATACTAATAGCTTGAGTTTGAAACTCGCCAGACGAGTCATCACCAAATTTTTACCGACCAAAATAAATTTCATCATGTCGGAACATATAATGAATAAAACATCAACTTCGATATATTTGCTGTTGGAAATAACAACTCACAACAAATGTCCCCATTTGCCGATAATTAGTTCCCCCTGACAATATCTTGCTTTCATTTCTTTTTTCACTGAACTAACTAGTGTTGGAACATCAAATCGGAATCTCAGGTTTAAGGTTAAGCAAACAATCGCACTTCCAGATCAGTCTTGTCTAGCTTTGACTTTCTTTGACTGTCTTTTGATTGAACCTCCCATTTAACCACAAAGAGAAAAACCCCAATACCTATTCTTCAAGGATTAAGTTGAGGGCCAGCTATTTTGAAGCCGATAAGCCTGACTTAGTTTTTATATCTAGGAGAGGCACATTTTCCACCGTTGGCAGTTCAGAACTCAATCAACAATACAAACAAGTTACCAAATCCCATTGTTTAGGTCTTTGAGTCATGGGCAAGCTTACTATATTTTTATTTTCCTAATCTACTTCAAGTTGTTGTATTGGTTTCAAGTCATCCGAATCCAATCTTACTGTATTCTTATTCTCCTAATCTACTTCAGGTTGTTGTATTGGTTTTTTATATTGATTTTCCCCGCCTTATCCGTCTCTTAATTTTGTTTCTTCCCAAACCAAGTTCATTTCTCCTCTAATTAATTAGGGTTGTCTCACATATAAGCTTACTGATGCTGATATTCAAATCAGCTTAAATTGTTTGAAAGGAACACTCAATACAAACTTACGTCTAATAAGCCACTGCATATAATAATAACAGTACGAAATAGCAAGTTTTCTTCTTGAGATTTAGGTTGTTTGCAAAATCCACAAGTTTTCTACTTGGGCAAGTTTTCTGCTACGAAACAGGAAGCAATTACATTTGTACTGCAGTTCCACTATCCCATTTACAACTCCAGTTTTACATTGACAATTCCATATGTTACAGCATCGAGTTGAATGCAATTCCTCGATTAAATTCTTGCATGCACTACTCCTTGATCAATGTAACTGAAAGTAATAGTCTCGCGAGTTAGGATCAATAACCCTGTTGAGGTCTAAAAATTGCTATAGAGATTTGAAAGACTTCTCAGGATTCCAACACATCTATGATTCGTGATAAATGTTAGACTTGTTTCGTCAAGGAGGAAAGACTAAGAAAACATCATACCTTTCAGCAATTATTTTAAACAAATCAATCCATAAACCACAAAGAAACGAGCAGGGATCTTGTGTCTCTCCAATACAATGAACTGAATACAAAACAAAGGATATCAGATTCCAACAAAATGAGATCAAAACCCGCTTCTAAACGAGAGAAATTATCTGTGGACCTTTGGTGTTTCAAAATCAGTTAAGAGAAATGTGGAGAGAGCTTTCGGTTCAATTTGTACTGCAAATCAGAATATTTTTTTTTAGTACCAACATAGATCTTAGATATTTCTAATCTGTTTCAAGCAAAATATATATAGAACTACAAAAAAACTGAATACATGTGCAGAAAGCTTTCAATTCAATTTCTGTTACAAATGAAAATCTAAGATATTGGTAATCTGCTCAAAGCAATAAGTTGTGATACTGAAGTGTGGCCAAAATAAGATAGTAGAGAATGAGTTGCAGCAAACATTACAATTTGAATAATGAATATAAACTGATCACTATAGTCTCAGTCTATATATTACAAATCGAATGTATGATCAGATCTGATAACTAGCATACGAATTAACCAAATAACAAAACTTCTCAACTTTAGAGAGCAGGTTCGTAGTAACTATAAGAGATGAATAATGAGCTGCAGCAAACATCTACATATCCAACAAATTCTGTAATCTTCTGCCTGCTTGTTTTTCTTGAATTAGAGGTGAGCCATGTGTTGTGGACTCCTTCAACTAGTTCCATTTCCATAATCATACATATACATAGCCATGCCATTTCAATAAAAGGGAAATTAAAGCTTCCTAATCTGTTGAGAAATGCCTGGAGCCATTTCTTCCAGATTTTATTCAAGAAACTAAAGATGGAAGTACAAAGCGAAGGTTACAGGGTGCAGTTGAGTTTTGAGAGGAAATATCATTATGCTAGCGAAGAGAGTGTCAAGATCATCATCATTATGAGAGAAACAGTTTCTTGAAAAATCATCCATTATTCACAACGAATTTCTTTTTTTTGAGGCAGATATTTTGGAGATTTGAGTTACAACTAGATAAAGAAAGTTTGTCTTATAGGCGGCTGAATTGAACATATTTGTAGGGTTACCTAAAGCTTTTAGGGTTTCTTAAGGGATATGGGTGAATCCTACGGTTAGGAAGTGTTTGGGATACTTGATCTAGATCCACGTTTGGGGGTGTTAGTTGTAGATACAATCTTAGCAATCCATTAGCAAACTTTAAATTGACGCAACTTTAATGAGACCAACTAACTAATATTAAAGATAATTTATGGGATCCTATTACATGCATTATAAAATTAGATTAACATTCATTATACTGTAGAGTTTAAAGAGTAATACACACAAAGTTCCACCGGAGATATGGCCGATTAATTAACAACCTTAACTTGCTTAGTTTAGTAATTAACAAAACATACTAATTAGCTATAACTAGGAAGCAAGGGTTCCTTGAGAGAAGACATACTAGTTGTTTCTTCGTCTAAATGTAGCTGCTGTTTTCTTGAACCTCCTCCTCCCCATAATCAAATCCTTCTTGCTACAACATCAAATTAACAAACAACTTCCTCCTCCTTGATTCCCACTCCCAGATCCTTGATCGGTACCAACAATTGGATATTTGGGTAGGAACATAATAAATCACCCTCAATTTGAATTCCTCGACGCTTTCTTTATTAAACATTTCACGTGTAAGATCTTCTTTCAATGTTGTTTGTGCTACCGTGACGCTTTGTATAAGCAACTTGTCTTTGCAATGCATCTCCTCCGTGCCTGTGGTGCTTCCATGGTTATGGTAACTTCGCATGTTTTTCGGGCGATACAATTCCTATATTGGGACAAGAACAACATTTCTTTCTATCCGTTGTTTTAACCTTGAAAGCAACGTATTCATCGGTTTTGTTGGTTAATTGCAGACAACATGAGCTCCGCTTTTTCAATTCGAACGGGAAATTGAGCTCCGTGGGTTGAATGTTTAAGAGATGATCATATCCTCCACTCGTACTCATAATTTTAAGAAAATGCAAGAAAGCTAGAATTCAATCGATGACAATTAACACTTTCTGTTGCACCCAAACAACAGACTATTGAATTAATTCAGAGGAATGATGATAGTAAGAGTAAGATTGATGTTAACGTTAGGAAGAGATAAGAAAATCTACAAGAATTCATTATTCTCCATGAATCTGGACTGAAATTTTCTTATATCTGAATAGGGTTAAGAGATAAAATGCCCCAATTTCGATGGTCACCTTGTGAAAATGCCCCGGGCGTTAGGAAATAAGTCAAAATGCCCCAATTCGTTAGATTTTCCGTTAGAGGGAGTTAAGTAGTCGAAATTGCCCTTAAGGGTACATTGTTCATAATTTAGGGTTTGGTGTTCAGAATTCAGGGTTCAGGGCTTAGGGTTCAGGGTTTGGGGATCAGGATTTAGGGTTCAGGTGGTGGTGGTGGTAGTGGTGGTGGTGGTTGTTGTTGTTGTGGTGGTGGTGGTGGTGCGGTGGTGTTGGTGGTGGCAGCGGTAGTGATAGTGATGGTGGTGGTGCGATGGTGTTGGTGGTGGAATCGGTGGTGATAGTTTCGGTGGTGGTGGAGGTGGCGGTGGATGTGGTGGTGGTGGAGGAGGCGGTGGCAGTGGTGTTGGTGGTGGTGGAGGAGGCGGTGGCGGTGGTGTTGGTGGTGGCGGTGGCGGTGGGGATGGTGGTGGTGGGTATGGTGGTGGTAGTGGTGGTGGTGGTGGTGGCAGCGATGGTAGTGATTGTTCTTTTGGTGGTGGTGGCGGATTGGGGCATTTTGACTAAAAGGTTAAAAATGGAATTTCAAAACTCCATTAATTGGTCAAGATGTCCAATTTTGTTTAAAATGCCCCAAAACTAACGGATTGGGGCATTTTGACTTATTTCCTAACGCCCGGGGCATTTTCACAAGGTGACCATCGAAATTGGGGCATTTTGCCTCTTACCCCATCTGAATAAGAAAGAAGAAAAATGAACAACAAAAGAAAAAGTAGATGGCGGCTGTAGAAGTGTTTTATTCAGAGTCCCAAATGCTTTAGGGCATACATATAAGGTGAAGTAGATAAATAATCCAACGGTTGGAAAATTTTGAGATTTGACTATCCTATCCTTGTAGTGTTTGGTTCTGGTTTGAAATATGGGCCTGAAATGGTCACTTTACCCAAGTGGCTGCATTACATTTCCCTAGTGTATCAATATATAGTACAAGTCAACAAGACCTTTGCTACTAAGCCAATGCTTATTATTGGTTAAGAGATCTACATGCACCCGCATCTGATGAATGCTCATAAGTATACTGTGTGCATGTGACCCCAAACCTGCCATTTGTGAATCATAATTTGTATAGTTACTCAAAATCTAAACCGTGGCTCAAGACATCGCAACATAAATAATGACCCAAAATCTGCTCCCTTTTTGGCATCAAAATCTTGCCATTGCCAATTATAATTTGTATAATGACGCAAAATCATGAAGGAAACCAATAGATTTTGATTGAACCACAACACTCATTCATCGAGCCACAACACTCCTTAATATAGAGATAAAACTAAGATATGCTTGCCTCGTGTGTAATAAGAGTTATTTAAGTTTCCTGTATTATGGAAGGAATGGCGTTTTTAAAAAAAAAAGATTGAATGAAATGTTTTTACGGGACTCCTTGGAATGCTAAACTCGAGGATATCCACTTTCGTAACTAAATAACACCGGATTGTTACATCTAATAGCAGCATTTTCCTGTTCCATGACCAGCTTACGCAAACAAAAGGATACCTCGTTTATTAACCTCTCATTAATCATCTGTCATAAGCAAAGGCTAGCATAAGACCATGAGGAAGGAGTCTATATCTAGGGAACTATCATTACCACTTTCATAGTGCCATACCCATCACTGATGATATCAACCAAGGGAGCTTCTTGATACTCATTTCAATTCAAATTTACTAAAAACAAGAGGAACACCCAACACATAATTAAAAACGGTAAGTCATCATGTCTTTCAATCAAGAAACAAGAACAAGTTTTGGTTGATTCTAACAACTAGGGATTTGATTTTAAATTTCCCCTTCCAAAAAAAAAAAAAAAAAAATGCATTCATAAGCCTAAAATTAAACAAGCAGACAAGCAAACTTAAAAACATGAAAATGAAGAGATTTACCAAAACCATTCAAATTTTAAATAATGACAGAATAAATTTGAGTTTTGAGAGGAAATGTCATTGTCTTTGGTGGATTAAGAACAACAAGATTTAACAAAATTCTTGAAGAAAGATACATCATTATTATAAAGGTGAAATTTTCTTATATCTGAAATGTTGAGATCTCGAATAAGAAAAATGAAAGAGAAATTTAGGTTTTATAAAGGTGCAAAGGCGGCGGGCGCTTCTTAGGGTATCGAGAGAGATTAAATATATGATATGATCCAAAGGTGGGAGTATTAAAAATGTTTTATTCAAGTAGTCTTAACAATGTGCTTTGGAATTTGTTGCTTACCAAAGCAAACGCTAAATTGTCATAGTGGCTCAAAGCACTACATGCCACAAGAAATACAAGAATGAATTAGAATTACTCAGCCACATTAATTTACTTTAGGGTTTGTCAATGTTCGTCATCACTAAATTTTGCTTAAGCCAAGAGAAGGAAGGGTATTAAATAGATTTGGGTAATTTTCAATAGAAATTTCTATTGAGCCCAAGATAAGATATCTCATTTGCACTCAACATTTACTGGGAAAGCCAAAGCCCAATACAACAAGATTGTGTGTCCAATGACTTGACTTAGGCAACAATAACTCAAGTTCAAGCTTACAATTTAACTAAAGGGTCTCTATAGGCAAAGGCTAATGGAGAGTGGTAGACGATGAGAATGAAATGAATGCAACAATCAAACATTTTGACCCACTAGGCAATATCTCGAAAATCAACTTTGAATATTGAAATGGATTACATTAGACATCACCGACTTTAGCTCAAATTATGAACCCTGGTCTCATTTCATTATAGTGTACACAAACTGTGAAGCAATAGGTCTTACTATGATATCAATATTGAAATCGGAAATCAGACAATGAAATTTATTGAACTAGAAGAATTGAAAGAAATAAGACTGGGAGTGCCATTCCCAGTTTTACCATCGAGTTGATTTCCTTTCTCAGTCAAATTATTGCACACCCACTAGTAGTATTATTGAAAGCAAAGTCTACCTCAATCTATAAACATACTCCACCATTTGTTCTCACACTCCTTGCCCGTCCTTGATTCTTCCATCCGAAAGTTTCTTGGGTGTAGCATTGTCAGTTGAGGTTCTGCAGTTCAATTGATTCGTGATAATGTTACTCTTGTTTTTCCAAAGAGAAAAAAAATGATAAAATAGGTCTCTAGTCTAAAATGTACAGTCTAAATAGCAAAATCAGAGGATGCTAAGAGAAAGAGCTGCCAACAACACCTTAGAAAATCCTTGTCCTGATTTCCCCTGATTTGCTAAATGCGCGGATCAGATGTAGCAACTTCATTCTCTAGTTTTTTGCTCCTGTTCTTGCAGTAACTGTAATTCTCAGGATTCAAAATCTCTACCAGCTTCACTAGCACATGTGGATCCCTTCCGTCACTGGCCTGCAACTACAAATTCACCAATCTTCAGTCATCGATATCAACAAGAAAATCAAGACCCCGCTAACATTTCCATCTTCAAGAAGGTGTATCATTTCAAACTAAAAAAAAAACAAACATACATTTAAATTTGAACTACCCTGAAAAACAGAACAGCAAAGCACCAATCTCTAGGAAGAAGACCAAACTTGGAAGTAAATCATGTAAAACTAAATCTTAGGAGTCAGGCGGAGAAAAGACAACATCCAAAATGAAATAAATTATTACTTAGAAAGCAAAAATTGAACACCCATTCATGCTAACCCCTTAATTAGCTACAAAAACACAAATAAGAAGCACAAATCAAACCTCTACAAGTCTTCCCGTCACTTTCAATTGATCCAATAGCTCATGAGACTGGATGAGGCAACAACAATTTTGTGAGTGAGGAATCTAGCAGGAAAGGATACAAATAACCTATAACTAAGCGGAAAGACAAGATCAAATCTTACCTCAAGATTAATTCTCCTCGAGTGTTGAGCTGCACAAGGAAAAAAAAAAAACAATTTAATGAGGGTAAAATCAAACAATTGAATAAAGAGAAAAAAACAAATCAAAAAATGAAATAGATTACATTTAACAATTACAGCAGATTTGAGTTTTGAGAGGAGATATCATTATGCTTGTGAATCAACAATAACAAGATAAGGGTTTCATCATCTTCTTCTTCTGGCAGTTATAGAGGAATGATAAGGAGAGTTATAACAAAGAATAATAACATAAATGAGAAGTGAACATATTCTCAAGCGATTCACCATTAAGAATGAATTTTTTTCGAGACAAAGTAAATTTTAAGATCTAAATCAGCGAGAGAGAAACAAACTGAAAAAAGAGAGTTTACTTGGGGACGAGAAGATATTTTTTGTTGTTAGGGTGCCTCATGTTTTTATGGCATGGCATATATTTATATCGAGAGAAAGATGTGATCCGACGGTCGGGGATGTTGGAGTTTTTAGGGTATTTAAGGCTTTTAGAGTTGCAAAGGTGTTCCGTTCGGGGTCTAAGAAATTGGCCCGGAAATGCCAAAGTGGTTTACTAATTGGTTATTGATTGAAATTAGGATGTGCTAAGATACCATCCCAGCCTAACGAAATTACAAAGGTTCGGTGTAGGCGGAGGAAGATAAATATAGGATACCTTATGTTTTAGGGTTATCGGGAGAATGATAATCTAATGTTTTAGATTTGATCTAACACGTTTTCATATTGTTATAGAGTCTTGTAATTTTTGGTTCAAGCCGAAGGTGGCCCGTATATAGCCACATATGGTCATAGATGATTTTTTTTTGGAAAAAGCAAAATTCATTCAATAAAAAGTGCCGAGAAAGCTATGGTCATAGATGATATGCCCCGCCACATCCGATGCTTCAAAAATTAATAAAATAAAAATAGCCTTGCCACATCCTATGAATGTAAGAAGTTTGATTTTAGCCCGACCTTTTAGGAGGCTGGACAATTATGGCTGGATAATTGTGGGACGGGATGTGGCACAACGTAAATGGCGGTTAGAAGCTCGATCTAGCATCTGGATAGGTATCTGCCTGGATCGGAGGAATAGATCAATGAATTTCATAGGAAATAGAGGCTGTAACAATTTTAATTGCAAAGATTTTGCATTCAATGACTAGAGCTCAGGCAACCAAAAGGATAACTCGTAAATAAAGTTTAACTCCCTCATTTCAAATGAAGAGCCTTTTGTAGCCTAATGCTAATGGAGAGTACATAGTAGGTGGTTGGAGCTATTTGAGATTTCATCTCCATGTCAGCCGTAGGCTTTGGAGGAATCCTAATTGTGCTTGTTAAAGTGATGATCTTATGATTCAAGATCATAATCCAAATTATTCAAAAGCAAAATAATATCTACAAGGGGTGGACTTTGTCATGAACTCAATTGAATTTCTATTAAAATTCAAATTCATTTCAAGTGAGATCTAAGATATTGGTAATCTGCTCAAAATGAGCTAATAATTATTTCGTGAGAGATGGAAAGATTGATGTATGTAAAAGATCACCTGATTGTAGTCTCAATCTATATATTAGAATTTAAATATAAGATGAAATCGAAAACAAACATATGAATTAACCAAATATATTTTTTATATAAAAGATAAATAATCAGTTAAAGAAACATCTTGACATCTACTTCTTTATCAAATTTATTAATCGGATAATATTATCCGGATCTTGTAGACGCTAGTCTTCTCTTTGGACAAAATCGGAGGAGAGCCATGTCTTGAGATCCCAGATTATTGACATTTTCAAATCAATTACTTGTGTTTCCATTTCTATCTTCTTAAAGTGCAACCGAAGGTTTCCTTACTGTTGATGGTGGTTTTTAGACAAGGGGTAAAATCGTAAAACCCCATGACCTAGTGTTACCCGCAACACATTAAATAAGAGCATTTAACTCAGGTGTAAATAATTAATAGGGGTATTTTTTCAAAATACCAGATTAGGTTTTCAAACACGTAACCCTAATTCCAAAACTAAGCCGCATACTGCGCACCATGGCAACAATGCCAAACCAAGCCGCATACTGCGCACCATGGCAACAATGCCAAACCAAGTCGCATACTACGCACCATGGAAACCATGCCAAAACAAGCCGCATACTGCGCACCATGGCAATCATGCCAAACCAAGCCGCACTCTGCGCACCATGGCAACAATGCCAAAACCAAGCCGCACTCTGCGCACCATGGCAACAATGCCAAACCAAGCCGCATACTACGCACCATGGCAACAATGCCAAACCAAGTCGCATACTGCGCACCATGGCAACAATGCCAAACCAAGCCGCATACTGCGCACCATGGCAACCATGCCAAAACAAGCCGCATACTGCGCACCATGGCAACAATGCCAAACCAAGCCGCACTCTGCGCACCATGGCAACCATGCCAAAACAAGCCGCATACTGCGCACCATGGCAATCATGCCAAACCAAGCCGCACTCTGCGCACCATGGCAACAATGCCAAAACAAGCCGCATACTGCGCACCATGGCAACCATGCCAAAACAAGCCGCACTCTGCGCACCATGGCAACCATGCCAAAACAAGTCGCAAACTGCGCACCATGCCAAACCAGGCCGCATACTGCGCACCATGGCAACCATGCCAAACCAAGCCGCACCCTGCGCACCATGGCAACAACGCCAATTCCAAGCCGCTATGCCTTTGGCCCACGCCAAACATAGCGCCCTAGGCTTGCAAGACTTGCAACTAGGTCAACATGGCCGCACGTGCCATTGGCACATGCCAACACGTGCCGCAAGCCATATTTCTAAGCCGTTATGCCTTTGGCCAACGCCAAACATAGCGCCCTAGGCTTGCAAGACTTGCAACTAGGTCAACATGGCCGCACGTGCCATTGGCACATGCCAACACGTGCCGCACGCCAAATTCCAAGCCGCTATGCCTTGGGCCCACGCCCAACATAGCGCCCTAGGTTTGCAAGACTTGCAACTAGGTCAACATGGCCGCACGTGCACGCAACAGCAAGCCATATTTCTAAGCCGCTATGCCTTGGGCCCACGCCAAACATAGCGCCCTAGGCTTGCAAGACTTGCAACTAGGTCAACATGGCCGCACGTGCCGCAAGCCATATTTCTAAGCCGCTATGCCTTGGGCCCACGCCAAACATAGCGCCCTAGGCTTGCAAGACTTGCAACTAGGTCAACATGGCCGCACGTGCCATTGCCACATGCCAACATGCTCGCTAACTAGTTTCCCTATCAAGGTCACGGCCCTGACGGCCATGCAGGCCATTGGCACATGCCAACATGCTCGTAGCTAGTTTCCCTAGCAAAATCACGGCCCTAACGGCCACGCATGCCATTGGCACATGCCAACATGCTCGCTAGCTAGTTTCCCTATCAAGGTCACGGCCCTAACGGCCATGCATGCCATTGGCACATGCCAACATGCTCGCTAGCTAGTTTCCCTAGCGAAATCACGGCCCTAACGGCCATGCATGCCATTGGCACATGCCAACATGCTCGCTAGCTAGTTTCCCTAGCAAAATCACGGCCTAACGGCCACGCATGCCATTGGCACATGCCAACATGCTCGCTAGCTAGTTTCCCTATCAAGGTCACGGCCCTAATGGCCACGCATGCCATTGGCACATGCCAAACACACATTTGGTAGCCTAACTCGCAAACCGTGCAACCTACCACCAAGGCATTCCGCACATGCCATTGGCACATGCCAAAACACACGCTGGTAACCTAACTTGCAAACCGTGCAACCTACCACCAAGGCATTCCGCACATGCCATCGGCACATGCCAAGCACACACGCTGGTAGCCCAACTTGCAAACCGTGCAAACTACCACCAAGGTATTCCGCACATGCCATTGGCACATGCCACACGCGCCACTAGCAGCGCCACTTGCACTCAAGATGCAACCAACACTCGAGACATCAACACAAACTGGGGATGCTTCTTTAGGGTTTTGGTTTGGCGGTCACAGCATGCAGAGTACACTACGCTCACATTAAGAAAGCGTGAAAAGGAATAAAGCGGTCAAATAAAAGAGGAAATAATGGTGAAAACCGTTTTCGCCCATTAAACCATGCGGTTACCGCCTCCTCCCATTATTTCACCCTTTACTCTCTTCCTTCATGAAGCCAGGGTACGTTTCAATCTCGACTTGTATAAATAGGTCTTACCTATTTCCACCGCACAACAAGTCTCGGTCGAGAGAAATATACTACACTTACACTCTCGTAAAGGCAACTTTGCAAGCTCTCCAAAAGCTTTCATCTCTTGCAAGCTTCCTAAGCTTTCATCTTTCGATACAAGTCGAGATACTACTCTCCTCAACACCTTTCTCTCGCTTCCCTCCCCAAATCAACCCTTCTCCTCCACTTTGTGACCGAAGCAAGTCTGGAACGACCATTTCTTGTTTAGGCCGGACTTGTACAGATTGATCTCTCGAATCTATAAAGTGCTCACGTGCAGCACATTTGTTTAGGGTTTAAACCAGTTTCTCACTCACCTAGCGCATTTACCGAAATCGGCAGAAACGATTTTCACCCATAAACAATTGGCGACCACATAGGAGGATTGATCTATCGGCTACAATGTCAGACTGTCGATCTCGTTCTTCGACCCAGATGTCAAGATGGTGAGGGAAGGCGACTCAATCCGACGCAACTACCAGACAACCCGGTTACTAGTTGTAAAACTACACGAGAAAACTGGGGACTTGCCGAAGATGCTACCGCTCAATCCGACTCAACTGCTAGACGCCCCAGATTACGGTTGTAAAACTACACCGAAAACTGGGACTCGTTGAAGATGCTACCAGCGATTGGGGACTTGCGACTCGGTCCGACTCAACCGCCAGACAACCCGGTTATCGGTTGTTAAAACTACACTTAGTAAAACCGGAGACTCGGCCAAGACGCTACCAAAGAATCGGGACTAACTGGCGATGCTACCAGCAAAGCCGCCTTTTACACGGAGAGGGGCGTGTTCACAAAACCTATGAAGTGAGTAAATTTAGACTGCACAAGATATACGATCTATTTTTAGGTTCCTAGTAAAACCGTCATACTGCTGAGTCTTGTGCCAATTGCTAGCACACACTCTCATAGAAGCAATATTCCTTTCCAAAAACATAATCAGAGTCATATTATCAAAACCATTCATCCCGTAAATAATCCAACACCCAAAAAAAGCTACCACTGTCTATCAAAGGTCAAGCTTTGAACCGGACATCCAATATGTCTTTAAAAAAAAAAAAGAACCTAAATGAAAGATCAACAGAGAAACGTTCAAGGAAAATCATCCAACAGAAGTCCGCTCTTCTTGGAGAAAGTCAACTTTGCATCTTCAAGAGCCGCTCTCTTTATAGTCAACATCTTGGAAAGCTTTTCGAGTTCCACCTCCTGTCGTGGAATCTCCTCGGCGGAAAGGCTTTCGATTGTCGCATCTTTCAACTTTTGGATCTCAAAGAAGGCCTTCGACAAACCACGAAGTGTTGAACTCCTTTTCTAGGCACACGTCGCGATGGTGCTCCCATCGGCAATAACGTCTTCGTAAACGGTGTGACCAGTCACCTCACGCATATCCTCGATGGAAGATAAAGCCTCTTCCACACGCTTAACCAAAGGCAAATCGACTAGTGACTTTCTTGGTTGTGGCCATATGTCCCACTTCTCCCGCATTCTGGTGTACAACGCCTCGTGCTTAGCCGGCACAATCGAAGCCGCCAACCAAAGACATGACCTGGATAAGGAACCAAGTACGGAGGATCAAAAAGGCACCCGCACCTGGCCTCACGACTCGCAAAGGGTTTTCTTCCATGTCTACGGCAGCAACCATCGAGAGAATCATCCGCCGTTTGAGCCACATCTCGTGCCCTGCAATTGGATAACGCCCATCTCCAAGTCACCGGCGGTGGTCACCAAAGGCAAGTTTTCGTGTGGCTCTACCCCGTAATCATCCTCCGAACCGGATTCCTCCTGCGAACTTGAGTTAGACATTTTTCAAAAGAAGAAATATAAGAAGAAAGAAAAGAAGCGCTTGCCAGACGCGCTTACTAGACGTGCTTACCAGACACGCTTACCAGACGCACATGCCAGGCACACATGCCGCACGCGCATGCTAGCCATAGTACCACACTTTGTGCTAACAATTTGCATCCTTCCAGCGCTAACATCTTGCGCCCTTCCAAAGACCATCCTCTCCCTTCGAAACATCACCATGAACTCAACCCATCTATCAAAAGAACGCAATGGGCTTTGGCACATCCTGAAATCAATATTGGAAGAGGAATATACCCCTTTATGAAGACAGAACCGTATGGTGTTCTCTGGGCGAACCGAACGTGTCTTCTTTTCATCTTCACCACCGGTTAACAAAATTGGCACGAAACCTGGGTGATTCTTCCGAGCAGAGGCAAGTTTTTTTTTGACGAAGAATTCATCATCCGTGTTTGGTTTGGAACTATGGACATCTTTCGATGAGGCGAAATTTGTTCGTGTAACATCTTACCGGATTTCTTCATAACAACTTAGTAACAAGATATCTGCACACGGAGAAAGACAAAATTATCTCCCTGACACATAACCGCGCACAACAAAGGAAAACCTGAAATACAAAAAAAAAAAAAAAAGAAGAGAGAAAGGGCGTATTCTTTACTGGCTCAAAACTGCACACGCAGTATCATTCTTCGGGTGTAGAATTATATATGGAGCATTCTCTACGGGTTCAAAAATACACACGCAGTATTTTCTTCAAGGTTCAAAAATACACACGCAGTATTTTCTTCAGGTTTCAAATTATATACGCAGTATTTTATACGGGCTCAAGTGCGTCTCACGGTATCATTCTTCGGGTTCAAAATTATATATGGAGCATTTTTCTTCGGGTTCAAAAATTCATTTCTTTCAGACCGAAAATTCATATATGCGATATTTCCTACGGGTTCGAAGTCATATGAAGCACATATACAATATTCTTCTTCGGGATTCATATACGGTATTCTCTACGGGTTCGAAACCGCACACGCATATTTTCTTGTGGTTCGGAATTATACGCAGTATTTTATACGGCTCAAGTGCGTCCGCAATATCCTTCTTCGGGTTCAAAATTATATATGGAGCACTTTCCTACGGGTTCGAATAATATATGCAATATTTCCCTTGGGCGCATACATACAATATTTTCTACAAGAGACACGCCAAGAAATTATATGCGCAATATATAAATGCCCACTCTTAGGGTTTACACCTACATAAAAAGGAAACAAGAGAAGACTTGGAAGACATACCGGAAGCTAGTTTTTCTTTGTGACTCGCCACTAGTAGGAAAGGATGAAAGGAATATGGTGCAAGATGAGAGAAAGGGATTATATATATATATATGGGCGTGAAGATTCTGAAATAGGGAAGGATTTCCCTTTACCAAAAATCGTGCGGGCTCACAAGAACGCCCAATGCCGCCCAAGTTGCGCTGGCCCCGCCCGGCAAGCACGCTCGCCTTCCCTACCTTGCGCCGGTCCCACCAGCTAGCACGCTCAGTTTCCCAACTCGCCCAACTTCCCAATGTCGCCCAAGTTGCACCGGCCCCACTAATTGCGCCGACTTCCCAATGGAAACCCAAGTCACGCCTGCAAGCACGCAAAGCTTCCACACCTTGCGCCGGTCCCACCAGCCTAGCATAATCATCTTCCCAACTCACGCCAACTTCCCGGGCGTCGCCTAAGCTGCATCGGGCCCACCAATTGTGCCAGCCTCCCGACTTGTGCAAAACGACCGAGAGGCAAGGATTCCAAATCCTATTTATAAAAGGTCGACGAGCCTCCTTTCAATTTTCTTTACGGTTTCTTGTTAATAGTTTGTCACCATCTTATGCTTACCTCGCAACAAAGCCCCTGCTCCGAGCTAGCGGGGGACTTAATGTTGATGGTGGTTTTTAGACAAGGGGTAAAATCGTAAAACCCCATGACCTAGTGTTACCCGCAACACATTAAATAAGAGCATTTAACTCGGGTGTAAATAATTAATAGGGGTATTTTTTCAAAATACTAGATTAGGGTTTTCAACACAGAACCCTAATTCCAAAACTAAGCCGCATACTGCGCACCATGGCAACAATGCCAAACCAAGCCGCATACTGCGCACCATGGCAACAATTCCAAACCAAGCCGCATACTGCGCACCATGGCAATAATGCCAAACCAAGTCGCATACTGCGCACCATGGCAACCATGCCAAAACAAGCCGCATACTGCGCACCATGACAATCATGCCAAACCAAGCCGCACTCTGCGCACCATGGCAACAATGCCAAACCAAGTCGCATATCGCGCACCATGGCAACAATGCCAAACCAAGCCGCATATCACAAGCACCATGGCAACAATGCCAAAACAAGTCGCATACTGCGCACCATGGCAACAATGCCAAACCAAGCCGCATACTGCGCACCATGGCAATCATGCCAAACCAAGCCGCACTCTGCGCACAATGGCAACCATGCCAAAACAAGCCGCATACTCGCGCACCATGGCAATCATGCCAAACCAAGCCGCACTCGCGCACCATGGCAACCATGCCAAAACAAGCCGCATATCGCGCACCATGGCAACCATGCCAAAACAAGCCGCATATCGCGCACCATGGCAACCATGCCAAACCAAGCCGCACTCTCGCGATCATGGCAACCATGCCAAAACAAGTCGCAAATGCGCACCATGGAAATCATGCCAAACCAGGCCGCATACGGCGCACCATGGCAACCATGCCAAACCAAGCCGCACTCGCGCACCATGGCAACAACGCCAAATTCAAGCCGCTATGCCTTTGGCCCACGCCAAACATAGCGCACTAGGCTTGCAAGACTTGCAACTAGGTCAACATGGCCGCACGTGCCATTGGCACATGCCAACACGTGCCGCAAGCCATATTTCTAAGCCGCTATGCCTTTGGCCCACGCCAAACATAGCGCCCTAGCCTTGCAAGACTTGCAACTAGGTCAACATGGCCGCACGTGCCATTAGCACATGCCAACACGTGCCGCACGCCAAATTCCAAGCCGCTATACCTTGTGCCCACGCCCAACATAGCGCCCTAGGTTTGCAAGACTTGCAACTAGGTCAATATGGCCGCACGTGCCATTGGCACATTCCAACACGAGCCGCAAGCCATATTTCTAAGCCGCTATGCCTTGGGCCCACGCCAAACATAGCGCCCTAGGCTTGCAAGACTTGCAACTAGGTCAACATGGCCGCACGTGCCATTGGCACATGCCAACACGTGCCGCAAGCCATATTTCTAAGCCGCTATGCCTTGGGCCCACGCCAAACATAGCGCCCTAGGCTTGCAAGACTTGCAACTAGGTCAACATGGCCGCACGTGCCATTGCCACATGCCAACATGCTCGCTAGCCGTTTCCCTATCAAGGTCACGGCCCTAACGGCCATGCGGGCCATTGGCACATGCCAACATGCTCGCTAGCTAGTTTCCCTAGCAAAATCACGGCCCTAACGGCCCACGCATGCCATTGGCACATGCCAACATGCTCGCTAGCTAGTTTCCCTATCAAGGTCACGGCCCTAACGGCCATGCATGCCATTGGCACATGCCAACATGCTCGCTAGCTAGTTTCCCTAGCGAAATCACGGCCCTAACGGCCATGCATGCCATTGGCACATGCCAACATGCTCGCTAGCTAGTTTCCCTAGCAAAATCACGGCCCTAACGGCCACGCATGCCATTGGCACATGCCAACATGCTCGCTAGCTAGTTTCCCTATCAAGGTCACGGCCCTAATGGCCACGCATGCCATTGGCACATGCCAAACACACACGCTGGTAGCCTAACTCGCAAACCGTGCAACCTACCACCAAGGCATTCCGCACATGCCATTGGCACATGCCAAACACACGCCGGTAGCCTAACTTGCAAACCGTGCAACCTACCACCAAGGCATTCCGCACATGCCATCGGCACATGCCAAGCACACACGCTGGTAGCCCAACTTGCAAACCGTGCAAACTACCACCAAGGCATTCCGCACATGCCATTGGCACATGCCACACGCGCCACTAGCAGCGCCACTTGCACTCAAGATGCAACCAACACTCGAGACATCAACACAAACGGGGATGCTTCTTTAGGGTTTTGGTTTGGCGGTCACAAAGATGCGGCGTACACTACGCTCACATTAAGAAAGCGTGAAAAGGAATAAAGCGGTCAAATAAAAGAGGAAATAATGGTGAAAACATTTTCGCCCATTAAACCATGCGGTTACCGCCTCCTCCCATTATTTCACCCTTTACTCTCTTCCTTCATGAGGCCGTGGTACGTTTCAATCTCGACTTGTATAAATAGGTCTTACCTATTTCCACCAGACAACAAGTCTCGGTCAGGAGAAATATACTACACTTACACTCTTAGAAAGGCAACTTTGCAAGCTCTCCAAAAAGCTTTCATCTCTTGCAAGCTTCCTAAGCTTTCACCTTCTAATACAAGTCGAGATACTACTCTCCTCAACACCTTTCTCTGCTTCCCTCCCCAAATCAACCCTTCTCCTCCACTTTGTGACCGAAGCAAGTCTGGAACGGCCATTTCTTGGTTTAGGCCGGACTTGTACAGCATTGATCTCTCGAATCTATAAAGTGCTCACGTGCAAGACATTTTTTTAGAGTTTAAACCAGTTTCTCACTAACCTACCGCATTTACCGAAATCAGTCAGAAACGATTTTCACCCATAAACACTTACCCATATCATTTTGCTAGTAAATCATCAACTAGATTTCATCTTCCGAAAGATTCATAAAAATGATTTAAGAGAGTAGTAGTAGAGGTAACAATTTTAGGAACAACACTTTTGTTCAATGACCCGCTAACTAGGCTACCAAAATGAATAGTAATAGCTAGTAGGTGATGGATGAGAATGAAATGAGTGCAACAATCAAATGTTTCAAATATCTCTCGAATCCTAAAGTTCAACAACAAAAAATTGAAACTTAAAAGATGTCTACGTAATTAAAAAGAAAGAATCAAAAGTAATATAGAACCGAGAGATCCATGGTGGCCATAATCAAGTTGATGACATTCATAAGGGAGTTTACAGATAACATTCAAATGGGGGTTTCCAGAAAATGCTGGAAAACGCCCAACAAAGACATGTGCAGCAAGCTTTTAATAGAGTTTTTATTATAAATCCAAAGCTCTTTAGTAGTGTTGGAAATTTTGGGCTAAAAGAGAGGATGAAACAATAAGAGAAATGTTGTACTTCCGGCTTCAAGGCTCGATTAAGATTCTTTTAGAAAATTATTACTACCCTCCCAATATCAATTGGCGATTACAACAGGTATGCGAAATATTGTCGTCAGGATACAATGAAGCCCTATAACAACGTAATTGGATTCAAGGTTTGTACCCCTTGACCCAACCAAGAACACACAAGAATAGGATTCTGATGATGCTTAGAAGAGAGAAAACAGATATTATTTGATGTTTTTCATTGTTTGAATGAAAACAAATCATCACTACTTATAGGGAACTCATGCCTATTGGAGATGCCTCTTCACTACCAAAAGACATCAATAGTGCCTTATGGGAATGGATGTGTCTTTTGTGAACCATCACACCCTTTGGATGTGCCTCTTTATCTCCAACAAACATCCGTTGTGTCTATTCGGCACAGGACACTCCCCCGTTGTAGCGGCAAACCAGAAAACGAAAACCATTTATTTTCCATGTTATTGAAAATATCCAACAATCTCCCCCTATTTTCAAAAAACCAAAATAGAAAATAAAGTAAAACTTACAAAACCGGAGTGGCTGCATCACTCAAATGACTGCCTACGTACCCAAGTGGGATCAAGCCAACGTAGTTCAAGCAAAGTTGGGAAATAAGCATCATCGTTGAAAACAGTACATAAATGATAGGTATCTTTTGGATTTGAACCTTCACTTAGTGCAAGAAATTCAAAGCCTTATCGAGGTTCAGTGGTGAAACTAGTCTTGAACCAAGTACCCCATGTGATAAAACCGGAATCTCCACACATACTAATTTCAGAGATTGTGTGTTCTGTAGCTCAGCACGTTATGGCCATGTGCTATATCCTGGATTCATGAGTCTTCTTCAGAGAACGGTCTTATTCTCTTAGGAAACGGCCTGATTTCCATACTCATATAGGTAAGTCTCGAAGGTGTTTCTGCGAGACACCTTGTGATAAAAGTTAGACTTATTAAGGATTTTCATCCATCCCTTTTTCTTGCAGAATCCCTGCACTAAACAGAAATGATAAGTTTTTTACTTAGTGCGCCATAATCACATCCATAGCTTGTTGGTACCTCATTGAACCTTGTTTATCCTTTTCAAAACATAGGTTGGGTTTCTGCTATGGGCGATCAACCTTCCTTCACAGACCTTAGTCCCATTTCTGTATACTTCATTGAAAACATTTCCTTTGGGAGACTCTTCATGAATATGTCTGCCAAGTTTTTCTCCGTTTCAATGGCTAACTGCAATTACTCCCTTCTTGAGTAATGACTTACCGTTCAATTGTACAAGACTTGTATGTCTTGACCTTTCATTATAAGTCTTTGTTAGAGACATTATAGATCATAGCTTGATTCACAATTAATCAAGACCTCTTGAGATGGCTTCTTCCAAAAATGGGATCTCTACAAGTTAGGTTCTAAGCCATTCCTCCTCATTCTAGACTTGCATTCACTAGAGGCATATGAAATTTGTAGGCAATTTACTTGCTATTTCAACAAGCACATAATCACGATGAGTAACTCCTCTACTCATGTCCAATCTTCTACAAATTTATATCCAAAAACATAAACAATGTCTATTTAACATTTTTACATTATGTAATGCAAATGTTCATTATTTATGCATCGGTAATATCGTAACACCTCATCGTTGGATATTTGGTCGCGCGCCCAATCTTCCAATACGTTACATATTCACCGGTATTCCATTTTTCGATGTCATTTAAGACATGCCAACTTCCAAATTTTGGAAACCATAATTATTCTTATCTCAAGAATTATTTTCATATCAGATAAATGTTATCTCAACAATTATTGATGCTCTTGGTTATGAATAACCCAACAACTGGAAAAATGTAATTTAAATTTTCCTTAGTTTACGACACTTTCCAAATGCCATACACACGACTTTAGTCCTGACCAAGGACTAGATATACATTGTCAAACCACCACAGTGTGCGAACTTTCATACACGGAGAAAACTTAGAGAAAAACTAATGTTTAGTTCCTATCATGCATAGTGCCCATCATCCAACACAGTTAATTCGTCATCTATGGATGCAACAGTATATAAGTAACTTCTCCATTGATGGATCTTCACTGATGTTCACCATCAGATTCAAACATTCAGGGTATGTATATGGACATGCTTTGAAACAAAACCACAGTAGTTCACTATGCATGCAAGACAAATTTATGTCATGGCAAACAAAACTCATAAGAGATAGTCCTCGTTTAGATGCCCAGAGTTAATTACATTGGTTGGACGACCCAATCAGATCCCAAGAAAACGGCATCATCAAATGAGTTTCGCTAATTCATGTTCACACGTAATTCCTATAAAGGAATCTTCAAATCCGATACAGTGTTGTCAGTTGCAGTTACGACCACGGATTTGGGCTCTCTTTTGGCCTTTAATGGTGATTGGAGGATACATATACCAATGGACAACAAGTACATACTATCCTTCATTCTAGTTTTCCAGTATGATCATAAACTCAATCCATGAAGTTAATCAAACATTAACGGTGCCCTATATCATGATTAACGAAAATAAAATGAAATTAATCTGTACTAACCGTTATATTTGTGGTTAGATTCCCACAACTTGGCTGGGATGTTGAGAGACGCTGATTCATAAACTGACACCCAAATTTATGAACCGCTTCCTTCATGAAGTATTAACCGTTTCCTTCCTATTGGTGTATATTAGCAGGGAGGATTCACAACAACGGTCTCCATGTTCTCCTTTTTTTGTCCTTCTAGTTTTAATTCCTCCAGCCACAAAAAAGAAATCAAACTGGTCAATAAGAAGACTTTTCATGAATTAATAATATAAAATTCATGCACTAAAATAAAAAAAAAAGGAAGAAAAGATTTGAATGGATTTGAGAAACTTAATAAGTTTCATAAACTCTAAACGTCATGGTGTGCAGTCGACCGAGTATATATTTGGATCACTTCCAAATTATTAAAGTGTGAACGGCCTTCAATCTCCATCCTCTTTTTTTTTTTTTTAATTGATGTAGCGATACATCACTCCTTTCTAGTTTCTTTTCACGCAGAAGATCCTTGTAGGGATAAAAGAAGACCCGATTCAGAACCCAGTCACGATGTCTCTCTGGTTTATGACCCGGTCAAGAGTAGTTGTGCGGGTCTCAGATAGCTTCAAATCTTTTGGTGTATCAGATACAATCTCATCCTCCATTGCAGAAATAATTGTCTAAAACTGTTGGAAATTTTGGGCTAAAAGAGAGGATGAAACAATAAGAGAAATGTTGTACTTCCGGCTTCAAGGCTCGATTAAGATTCTTTTAGAAAATTATTACTACCCTCCCAATATCAATTGGCGATTACAACAGGTATGCGAAATATTGTCGTCAGGATACAATGAAGCCCTATAACAACGTAATTGGATTCAAGGTTTGTACCCCTTGACCCAACCAAGAACACACAAGAATAGGATTCTGATGATGCTTAGAAGAGAGAAAACAAATATTATTTGATGTTTTTCATTGTTTGAATGAAAACAAATCATCACTACTTATAGGGAACTCATGCCTATTGGAGATGCCTCTTCACTACCAAAAGACATCAATAGTGCCTTATGGGAATGGATGTGTCTTTTGTGAACCATCACACCCTTTGGATGTGCCTCTTTATCTCCAACAAACATCCGTTGTGTCTATTCGGCACAGGACACTCCCCCGTTGTAGCGGCAAACCAGAAAACGAAAACCATTTATTTTCCATGTTATTGAAAATATCCAACAAGTAGTACCCATTATCCATTGAGATTTATTTAGAAATAGCATTCTAATCTAAATTTTATCAAGATCTGAATTACTGAATATGCATTGGAATCTGATAACAAACATTATAATTAACCAAACAAAAATGCGTCTCTCTTCTAGCATCATTGTTCTGCACCACTTCGTAAGGACGTTCGCAACTAAATTTTACAGACAATCTTTGGCAGCGCCTTTAATTATTGGTATGTCTATACAATAAAGACATTATTCGTAAGAACGTTCCCAAATCAATCTCCTACGTAATCCGCTTAGAACAAACAGGGAGCAATTTCCACAGGATTTATTAAGAAACTGCGTTCAGACATACAAGACGGTGATGATGGTGATGACGGTGAGTTTTGAGAGGATATATCATTGTGCTAGTGAATCGAACAACAAAATAAAATGGGTTTCATCTTCTTCTTTTTCTGGGAGTTTCAGTGGAATGATAAGGAGAGTACTAGTAATATTAGAGTTCAGATCAATGAGAGATGAAGAATCCATCCAAAGAAAGAATTTGGACAGAAGAATTTCCAGATCTGAAGAAGAAGAAGAAGAAAAATGAATGAGAAAATTGGTTTTACAAAAAGTGTAGTGTACACGGCGGAAGATAAATAGTGGATTCCTTATGTTTTAGGGTTATCAAGAATGATAATCTAACGGATGGGAGAATGTTTGAGATTTTCTCTAGAGATTTGTAGAGCCCTGTAGTGTTTGGTTAGTGTTTGAAAAATGGCCCGGAAATAATGTTGCAACGTTGATATGCTTTGCCACGTCCAAACAATGTAAGAAATTTAAGACAATTGTGATGGGATAATATTCTGAGACATGATGCGGCACAACGTAAGTGAGGGAGAGAGGCCGGACTTGAGATATGCAGCAGGATAGGTTCGGGGAACGGGTCCATGAATTGCATATGACCATTTTTAGATTTAGGGTCTGATTATTTGTCCCACCCCAAATGTTTTCTCTTTAGACCATGTCCTATGAGCCTATAGGGAATTTCCTTCAAATCCTACATGGCAGCCATTTTGATCGAGTCATAATGTAATTAAGAAGAAAGAAAGTTCGTTTGCTGACATTAAGAAAATTCATCGATGGCACATTAATGTTGGAATCTATGATATGTTTACTTGCTAGGGTATAAGACCGTAGTTGTGAAAAATGCTCTTTTTAATTTTCAAAAATGCTCTTTTTAACTTCAAGCTGAATTACAGTTATCTTTTAAATTTCATTTCCAGTTTCAATCAACCACCATATATATCCTATGTTCTGGGTTTGTTCCATCTCCAGTCTGACCATCTAACCATGCTTTAACTGAATATAGATATAAGCAACATGTGAAGTAGTAGATCAAGCTGAAGTAGTTGAATAGGATTAAATAAGCAGTTCTAGGCCACTGCACATTAATCCCATGCAGGGGAACTGTCATATTTTTCTCGATAAATGTTTAACCTGTTTGTGTTGAACTACTTCTTCTTGCATTTCAGGTGCATTTTGATTCATCTTGAACAACTGCTGGCTGAATGAAAATAAATGTGTGCATTTTTCAAGGATTAAGTTATACCCAAGCCGTCTTTCATCCTGATCCCTGGATAAACCTAACTGAGTTTCCATCTCTAGGAGGGGCATAATTTCCACCATCGAAGTTCGGAACCCACTATACAAACAGGTTACCAGATACCTATTGTTCGGGTAAGGCTTGTTTTAATTATGCTTTTTAGTAAACCAAGTACGCTGTCAAAAACATGATATCAATCAAGCGAGCTAACTGATATTCATGTTCATTACAGTTCAAATTTGTTAGAAAGAAGAGAAACCCTCAATTCAAATATTGATGTGGTGTAGGTTGTCGAAGGTTGGTAATCCTTCTACGTCGAAGGTTGGTAATCCTTCTACAAAAAACTTTCCATAGGAAAAGTCGGAGTTTTGGTGGGCATTGTAAATCCCAGATGGGTTTATAGTCCACAAGGTTGGTGGATGAGTTTGATGGTACTAAGGTTGGTTGGTTTAGTGTTTGTGAGTACGTGCACTAGTACAAAAATGGGCTTAGGTGACAGTTTAAAACTGTCACCGAAATACTTATGTGACAGTTTCAGGAAAATAAATGCACTTGTCACCAAAGCCTCATTCGAAAGGTCTTTTAAAAACTGTTACGGAATTCGACTATAAGGTAACAGTTTTTTTTCGTAAACCTGCTACTATTGACAACTTCTGATAACATTTTCTAAATAAAACTGTCACCAGAAATTCAATTTCTTGTAGTAACATAACAGTTTCTTCATAAACCTGTCATTGTTGACAAGTTACGGTAACATCTTTTACATAGAACTGTCACTGGAAACTCAAATTCTTCCACTAAGGTAACAGTTCCTCGATGAAACTATCATGGTATGTAATTTTTTTAGATAAACTGTCATCATAAGCCCTAATATGTGACATATTATTAGTAAAACCGTCATCATATACCAAGCTCCAAGGTTACAGATTTTCCACTACTACCATCTTACAAAACTTGATGCGCTTAACGTTAAGTGATACTTTAAATTGAAGAGCGGAGCTAAAAAAAGCATATGAATTTCTTAAATACTTCGTTGTCATTGAAATTCAAGATTTAACAAAACGATACAACAAAGGATAAGAATAAATAAAATACATGAGATGAAAAATCATGAACTTTAATGTTTTCAATTTAGTAGCTTCCGCTGCCCCTCTTGTTTGGAGGGTCTTGTTCACGCTTTCTTCGGGAAGAATTTGCATAGTCGCAGCCATCAGCGAACCAGCACTTTCGCAATGCTGCAAAGTACCAAAAAAGGAAATCGAACATCCATCATTCTAGCCCACATCAATTTTGTTAACTCGCAGTTATTGAAATGAGGGAATAGATTTGATGATAAACAATGCATTCCATGGACTGAACTATTCAAAATGCAACAAATATGAATGAAGTATCACACACTGCAAGAAGATTTTTTTTTTTTTTTGGCAAAATCATCTTTGATTAGTCCAGACCTATAAAAGTATTTGGCACAAATGGAACAAATGAAAATGAATAATAGACGAACAAATATCGTTCTTACTTCAAAACATCGTTATAATTGCATTTTGGAGAATATCAAAGGTGGGAGTATCAAACCTGATGTACATTGGAATATGGGTATACCTTAATTAGAAAAAATTGTCATAACATGGAAGCATACACATTTTCAGCAAATAAATAAATAAATAAATTAGAATACGAACAAACCTGACGCCCAAGATGTGATACATTCTTACTCATTTCTAGTGTTGTTCTTCGTAGAACCTTCAACTAATATGTCTAGCCTAATTCACATGAGCGCTTGGGTAACAACATTGGACTTCGGGGCTTGTTAGCTCGCTAAATCCTTATTCCTAATAACTCTTGCTCAAAAGGGGTCGAATTGCAGGACGACTTAAGATTTCCTGCATGAAAATAATAAAGATGCAATATTAAAAAGGTTTCCCAGTTCATTCTCTATTGGACGAAGCTCTTAAGGAATTTAACAGATCCTTCAACTGAACTTGAATCTGCGAAGATTAACAAGCATCCTTTCTCCAATTGATTCCTATATCATGGAGTGAAATAGCTGAAAACAACAAAAGGATGTGAGTGACTACCTTAATACTAATGAAATGGCCTTTTGTTAGAATTTTCCTGATTCTGAATTTTACCAGCAAAATCCCTGTGCATCTCTATTGCACCTCCATCTGAATCACGTAGAACAGAGAAACAATAATGAAGTCTCTGTCTATTTTTTGTAGACCAAGTGCAACCCAGATTATGCATCAAACTTTATTGTTCACAAACAAAATCTAAACTAAGGAGTATGCAAATCGGAAGACACGGTAATAAAATACATTTGTTGTATGCAGATTAGAAACGAGTAATACAAGCTAAATAGACAGTCAATTCCTTATTTGAATTAAACGCACCCAGCCCAGATGCCTGCAAAAACATTATATATAAGAAAAGATCTAAATGCTAAGCTAGAAACAAGAACAAAAGCAAGAGAAAACAGTAAGGATGTAACTATTCAAGGGTGAAATATATGAATAGGATTGCCCTGCAGCAAGTTTAAACCCTGAGATAATTTGCTAGTAACTACAAAAAGTAGTTTTTGAGGGGTTTCAGGGTAACAAGGATTCAAGGACCTAGATATCGGACATAAACTAGACATGAATCAAGTACAATAATGTTCTGGGTGTAGACGACAACGTTCACTTCATCTAGGTGCTGATCCACTAATAAGACAATAATTCACAAAATAATCAATTACATGTGACAAAAAAAAATAATAAGCACACCAGAAGAATCAATTAACTGGCATCCGTTCCACCAACTTAAAGCATGAGTCTAACTGAATGACATAAGAGTGGCACCACCACTAGACATTATATCCTGATTAAGTTAAGGTCATCCACAAATTCATCACTAAATCCCGAAATGTTAACCAAACCAACATAGAGCATCTCGATCCCAAATAAAACACAAGAAATTAAATGACAATCATCAGTCCGTAACATACTCATTTTTAACCCAATCATCGGCTAAAAATTGGGCATCATTCTTAGACCAAATAACCCAAACAAATCCCTGCATGATAAAAAGGACAACTAACATATGATACACACAGTCGCACAACACAATTTGATGAAATCACACTTGATTAAAGCACTAGTAAAATGAAATACAATTATTCATGGGATAATTTTCTAAAATTTAAAATTAGGAAGTAGATGAAAGACTTGCCCCAATCACTGATTAGAAGAAGGTTAACTAGATTACTGCTACAGCAGTAGGGGGCGGCAAAACCATCGATATTCTTTACTCCGGAATCTTCTTTCATTCCAGATAATCTACTAATCGGCGCGCACAACAGATAACCAAGACATTGCGAAAAAGTTCTTTCGACACAATGTTAGAAAATTTGAGTTTTAAGTGGGCAAAATTAAGTTCACAAGATTTCAGCCAAACAGGGGATAGCCTATCACAAGGCTAGATGATAAGGTAATGGGGAAAACAAAGAAGATGAGGAATCTTGACAAGAATACAAAAGTTCAGTATTCTAAGTTAAAGAAAACCAACTTAGAAGTGTTCATGCCAGCATGGTAAGTTGGTTAAGAAGCAATCAGAAATATATATAAACATAAAGCAATCAGGAATCTTGATACTTACAGATTTTAATTTCATCCATTCTTTCCTTTCCGATTTTCGATTTGCGGCAATAACCCAAGGATCAAACCAAAAAGAGGGTCTGAAAAACTACTACACATGATCCAATTTTGGTTCATCTCCAAATTTTAATTCTAGTTGGCCAATGTACAAGGTCCTCCTGTGGTGGCTAAAGAGCGATTCATGTCAGTCATTAACTAAGCGATAAACAAGTAACAACAATTTCTTCCAATTTACTGCATTGCCAGGTTAAATATTATGTTGATGCTGCCGTGGCAGCAATTACTAGTAATTAGGGAACCTAGTGATACATCCTAATCCTATACCAATACCAGTATAAACACTAAATTAATCCAACATTATCAAACACTCAACGTGAAGAACATTAGTAATTAGAACCTTCTCTCCAACAAATCATCAAACACTTGAAAACAAAAAATTGAATCTTAAAATCAAATATATTCAAATTAGCACAGCAAATCACTATTACAAAAAACCCATCTCTATACACAATAAAAACCATATACAAAAACACCAAACCAAGTCATAGAAATGAAAGGAGAGAAAGTTATAAGTATAGAGATGTGAAGAACATTACCTAATGAAACTTCTCTGTTTTTGATCTACTTTGCATGAAAAGGACAGTGATTTGATCGATTCAATGGCGTTTTAGAAGAAGTTTGAACTGGTGATTTATTAGTCTGATTGTGGTGGAAGAAAATCTGTGAGCAATTTGATTGATCATCTTAAAATTCAAAATGAGAAAAACTAACTTTGATCTTTTTATATGCTTGTGCAACCCTAAATTTGAGAGGGTTTGATGAAAAGATCTCTACAACTAGTAGTTCGAATCATTGAATCTCTGGAAAATAAATTCATAGAAAGAGATTTAGAGATTCCTAGATCTAAAGACATGAGAAAAGGAATTTCTTTTTTCTCTTTCCCTCTTTACCCTGACCTAAGTTCCTAACCAAGGGAGAGCAGTATACGTGTCCACAATGTTTCCTTCTTTCTTTTTTATAACACGTGTCAAGCTACATCTACGAACTAAAAAACTCAACCCACTAACACAAAACAGACCCACTACTCGTACGTGCATAATGGCCAAGGAATTAAACTACTTGTACATCCTTCGTAGATTAGGGATGACAGTAGTTTTGGTTCAAAACAGTTGCCATAAATGGAAGTGGCCGTAATTAAAAGAACTGTTATATATATGTTACAGTTTGATGACAGTTTCTATATAGAACAGTTACCATATCTTAAAAACCATAACAGTTTAAAACTGTTATTGTACATCAATATAAGACAACATTTCTCAACAAGAACTGTCATTGTATATTTATTCCATAACAGTTTCAAAACTGTCACGGTTTTTCACCAATATTTGTAAGAGTTCTTTTATGAAACTGTAACCTATATCGCATATATTATTCTTTTGTGACAGTTCATCCATGAACTGTCATGGTTTTCAATTTTGAACTGTCACCAAAGCCAATATTTGTACTAGTGGTGGTGGTGATGGTTGTATATCTAGTTTTTGTTGTGTACTCTCCCGTTTTTGAAAAAGGCCAAATAAATTGATTTGGGATAGGTTGTTGTGGAAGATGTATGTTGATGATTTTTTGAGCTGTAATCTGATCAAAAGATTGGAAAATGAGTTGATGGTTCCATGAGTTGGACTCAGTGTTGATGAGAAAAGAGACTGGTGTATCTGATGGTAATGAAGTTGTTATCGGGAATTATGTTTTCCGTATCCAGTTGCTGTGAATGGTTGTTGATAAACCATTGCCAATGATTTTGAAACACTTCTCCTGCAAAATAAAAATCAGGTTAGTCAAACTTTTCCAATATGGACTTGCACTTGGTGGTGTTGGGCTGGTGTTCAGATGGTCCAAAAATGGTGCATTGTGGAGATGTTTGTCATCACACATCTTCTACCAAATTGATTGCTGGTTCGATTATAGCTGCCAAGCTCTCTTAAGTAATAGTGCCTGATTGTGTTGTTTGCTCATTCTGATGCCCACTCCCCCTTCTTTCTTTGTTCGATCTAGTTTTTCCCATCCAATTGAATGTATATTCCTTGTTTGTTGATTGTGTCCCAAAAAAAAATTCTTGGTGATTCTATCCATCTTTTTGTGAATATGATATGGAAGCATTTGAGTTTGCATGATGTGGTTAGCAGTTGGTATGAGGGATGTGTTGATCAATACTAACCTTCCTGCTTGTTTGACACATTTTGTGATCCAACCTTGGGATTTCCATTGCAATCTTTCTAGAAGATCCTCATGGATGTGAGCCGAATATCTCCCCTTTTTGAAAGTGATCCCTAAGTATTTAGGGGGTTCAATGGTTGGTTGATATGGAATATAGCTTCCAGCTGTTGAGATTGCGTAGGCCACAATTTTGGATGGTGAATCAGACTATACTTTTCCCTGTTTATTGCTAGGCCTGCAGATGTTGAGTAGGAGCATAGGATTTGTTGCAGTACATTGCATGTATCTAGCTTGGTTGTACAAGTAATTAGCATGTCGTCAGCATACATCAGGGGAAGTATGGGGGGCCTTTCTTAGATATTCTTAAAAACCTTGCAGTTTGTCTTGCATCTCTTGTTTGGCTAGGTTTTTGGAAAGAATCTCGGCACATATTATAAAAATATAAGGTGACAGCGGATCGCCTTGTCGGAGACCTCGTTGGTTTGATATGTCCTTGAGACAGACCATTAATGTTGATAGCATAGGTGACAGTGGTGACGCAAGTCATGATGTAGTCTACAAATCTGTCTAGGAAGCCCATTTTGGTAAAGTAGTTTTTATAAATCCGCAATCCAAGCTGTCGTATGCCTTTTTCATGTCAAGTTTGAGAGCCACTTTTGGATGTTTAGTTGGAGCTGAGGTTCTTATGTGGTGGAAAAGTTCAGCTGCTAAGGAGATGTTATCATGGATTTCACGGTTTGGGACGAAAGCACTTTGGAATGAGCTTATAATGAACTGAAGAATAAGCCTTAATCTGATGACCAAGATCTTTGCAATCACTTTATAAGCCAAGTCACATAGACCGATTGGTCTAAGTTGTGCAGGAGAAGTGGGGTTTGGATTTTTGGGTATGAGGGTGGTTGTGGGTAAAAAAATCTTCTACCATGGCCCATAAGTCTGAATCAGTTATATCATGCAGTTCTTTAAAGAACTTACCCGTATAGCCGTCGGGTCCAGGAGCTTGCTCCGAACCAATGGAATTTAGAGCTAGCTTGAATTCCTCAAAGGTGACTGGTGCCACAAGCATGCTACATTGGTTTCCTTCACACTCAATAGATGCCATAAGACAAACCCAGTGCAAGCAACAGTTTTAATAGCAACATATCCTGTTCTATGACGAGCATATTAATATTAATAATAATTTATGCGGTAGAATTACATGCATGAGAAAATTAGTTAACATTCATTTCACTATAAAGTTTAAAGAGTTCTGCGCGCAAAATTCCACTTGAGCTATGGCCGAGTAACTCACAACCTTAACTTTGTTTAGGTTAGTATTTAAAAAAAAAAAAGTAATTAGTAAGCAAGGGTTCCTTGAGAGAAGACATACTAGTTGTTTGTTTGCCTAAATGCAGCTGCTTTTTCCTTAAACCTCCTCCTCCCCATAAGCCAATTATTCTTGCTGCAGAATCAAACAAACAAGTTCCTGCTTTTTGACTCCTATTCTCAGATCCTTCATCAGGATGATTGGCCGGAGGATAATAAATCATCCTCAATTTGAATTCCTTGACACTTTCTTTGTTGAACATTTCACGTGTAATGTCTTGTTTCCCTGTTGTTGGTGCTGTATCAATGCTCTGTATAAGCAACTTGTCTTTGCATTGCACATCCTCCTGTGCTTGTGGTGCTTCCATTGTTATTATAACTTCGCATGTTGTTCGGGGCAATACAATTCCTATGTTTGGACAAGCACAACATTTCTTTCTATCCGTTGTTTTGACCTTGGAAGCAACATATTCATCGGTTTTGTTAGTTAATTGCAAACGGGAATTTGAGATCTGTGGGTTCAATGTTCAAGAGAAGATCATATCCTCTACTCGTACTCATAATTTTAAGAAGAATAAACTAAATGCAAGCAAGAATTCAATCGATGACAATTAACACTTTCTATTGCACCCAAACAACTATCAAAACCAACAGATCTAACTATATCCACGTTGATCTTTCTTCAAGTTTTGAGATATTGTTAAGTTGTTCTAGTATTAATAGTATGAAAATCAAGTGAAGAAGACTAAACAATTAGGTATACTGTGAAATAATTTGGACATGATGCTGTGAATAGATCTACATCGCCGGCATAACTATGTCACTGTTGTAGAGGAAGTAGGTGGAGAGAAACAGTAACAATGCTGAGATTAGTGGTAGATGAATGAAATTTTTGAAAAATATACTGAGAAAAAATTTGAACTAATTCAGAGGAATGATGATAGTAAGAGTAAGATTGATGCTAACGTTAGGAGGAGATGAAATTCTACAGGAATCCATTATTCTCCGGGAATCTGGACTGAAATTTTCTGAGATCTGAATAAGAAAGAAGCAAAATGAACAGAAAAAGAGAAAGTAGACGGCGGCTGAAGATGTGTTTTAGTTAGGGTCCCAAATGCTTTAGGGCATTGTTGATGGTGGTTTTTAAACAAATGGTAAAATCGTAAAACCCCAAATAACCTAATGTCACCGGTGACACATTTATTAGGACATTTAATGCATGTAGTCAGTAATTAATAGGGGGTATTTTTTCAAATTAGGGTTACCACGAACAAAACCCTAATTCCCCTCCGTGCCAATGGAAAATCATGCCAGCCACACCTAGCCCAAGCTAGCTGCGCCATGCCAAACGCACTCTGCCTTGGCCCTAGCTATGCTAGTCACACCAAACGCGCCAAAGCATGCCAACCATGCTAGCCGCACCTGCGTGCCAATGGCAAATCATGCCAGCCACATCTAGCCTAAGCTAGCCGCACCTCTATGCCAATGACAAATCATGCCAGCCATACCTAACGCGCCGAAGCATGCCAACCATGCTAGCCGCACCTCTATGCCAATGGCAAATCATGTCAGCCATACCAAACGCGCCGAAACATGCCATGCTAGCCGCACCTCCGTGCCAATGGCAAATCATGCCTGCCACACCTAGCCCAAGCTAGCCGCACCTCTGTGCCAATGGCAAATCATGCCAGCCACACCGAACGCGCCAAAGCATGCCAACCATGCTAGCCGCACCTCCGTGCCAATGGAAAATCATGCCAGCCACACTTAGCCCGAGCTAGCCGCGCCATGCCCAACGCACTCTGCCTTGGCCCTAGCTACGCTAGCGCCACGCCAAGCCAAGCACCCTTACCTTGGCCCTAGCCACGCCATGCCAAAATGGCGCCCACGCCTAGGCTTGCAAATCATGCAACCTAGGCCAAATTGGCCACGCATGCCATTGGCACATGCCAACAGCGCTCGCTGGTAGCTTTTCCTACCAGGACGCGACCCAAATTGGCCACGCATGCCATTGGCACATGCCAACACGCTCGCTGGTAGCTTTTCCTACCAGGGCGCGACCCAAATGGCCGAGCATGCCATTAGCACATGCCAACAGCGCTCGCTGGTAGCCTTTTCCTACCAGGGCGCGACCCAAATTGGCCACGCATGCCATTGCCACATGCCAACACGCTCGCTGGTAGTCGGAGGTGGTGGTGGTGGGCGGCGGTGGGAGGAGGTGGTGGTTATTAGGTTAGTTTTAAATTAAATTAGGTTAAGGGTAGGTAAGTCATTTCCATATTTTAGGACACCCCTTATAATTATAGGGAAGGTGGCCTAATAAGACCATGGTCCCCCAAAAAATGGTTCTTTATAAGAGCTTCTCCATGCATCATAATGGGCTGGCCAGCAGCAAACAACAGATGCTAAGATACTCCAACAATGAAATAAAAAGACTTCTGTCAATTACAAGATCTTGTAATTTAGTGTTTCTAGATGGAAGAAGTGAAAGTATGTGATAATGAACCGAAATTTCTAAGTTCTTTGTTGAGAAATAATATGACCACTTTCCGGGTGAACTAATGGGCTTCTTTTATGCATCACATTAATGGGCTTATGTATTCGGAATATGAAAAGAGAGGACTTCTCCAGTGAAGTTTCTTCCTTTTTTGTAAAAAATGGTTCTTCCGTAAAGTAAAACATGGTTCTTCCTTTTTGTATGCCCTAAAACTTGGTTCTTCCGTAAAGTAAAAGAATTCACTCTCATAATTGACGGTATTATATAGGCAAAGGCGCATAAGACCCCGACACAAATTGTATATCTGGAGAATTACATTAGGCATCATCAGTGATCTTAGATTATGGACCCTGCTCTCATTTCCTTATATTGTGTACACCAACTGCAAACAGGTCATCTTCCTTTCTATGCTACAACATACTACAAATCAGGCAACGAAAGTTATAGAACTGAGAGTGGGCAGGGGAAGGATTCTCAGAGAGAAGAATGCCATACTTCTTCACTAATTAATATATCAATCTTAAGGAGCTTAATGATGATAATAAATACGCAGTATATATCAAGTTATCAACCCACATGATCTTTCAATGCTTAATAGATGCCGAGTACCAAACAACATGGTCTTTCAGTTTGATGGATAAAAACATCCTATAGAAACCTAACAAGACTGCATAGTAATAGGAAACTGCACGGATTCTTCTTGAATTTTAAGTGGTTTACAAAATCCAAAAATCAAAGAGGTAATAAGTTGTAACATTTGGACTCCAATTCCATTTCACCATATTGATTTCCATTTCTCAGTCAAATTCTGGCACACCCTTCAAGTAATATTACTGAAAGCAATAGTCTTGCGATCGTAACCCCTTTTAAATTCTGGCACGCTCCCTTCAATATACAGTCTGAATAACATAAGAAGAGGATGCTAAAAGAAATAACTCCCAGAACTGTAATTCATGCTCAGGTTTTCTGCTCCGGTTCTTGCAATAACTGTAATTCTTCCTGCTTTGTTTTAAGGCGTCAAATCTCTATGAGGTTGACTATCTCATGTGGATCCTATCGTCACTGGCCTGCAATCAGAAATCCTTAGTCATTGATATCAACAAGATACTAAAGACCCACTAACATATCATCTTAGAGAACGTGTATCATGTCAAACTAAAAAAAGAAGATACATTTAAACTAAATCTTAGAAGACAAATAATTTACTTTTAGAACAAAAACTGAAGCTGATCCACCAAGAAAATTATATGGCCAAAGGCAGATCCGAAAAGAAGTAGATCATGTAAAACTAAATCTTACAAGACACTGGACAAAAAGAGATCAAAAACACAAATAATTCACATTTAAAACAAAAATTAAAGCTGCTCCATTGAAAAAGTAACAAGAACAAAAACAAATCCGAGATGCTAATAAAGAAACCCGTAATCTATGAAAACAAAAATAAGAAGCACAAAGCCAAACCATTACAGGGAACATCACGACTCCGAAATCAACTCGTCCCTTCCCCATCCATCAAGAATTTTGTGAATCACAAATCTAGCAGAAAGGAAAGGATACCAACAACAAGAAGAAGAAAACATTACCTTTACTTAAGGCGATGAAGAGTTTCATAAAACCTAAAGAATATCAATACAAACCTCTATTGATTGCTTGGGCTGCAGAAGAAAAAAATTGAATTAATAAGACTAAATCAAACAAATGAATAAAGAGAAGAACAAAAATCAAAAAATGAAAAATATTACACTGATCAACAACTCATAGAAGATCCTGAGGTTGATGATTATAAGGAAATTAAGGTTTTGAGAGGAGATATCATTATGCTTGGGAATTAACAGCAACAACAAGACCAAGGGTTTCATCTTCTGGCAGTTTCAGAGGAAAGATGAGGAGAGTAATTGTAACAATAATGGTGTTCACATCAGTGAGAAATGAACATATTCTTGTAGAATCATCCATTATTGAGAATGAATTTTTGAGATCTAATAGAGGGAGAGAGGGAAAAAAGAAAAAAGAGAGATTACATAGAGGCGGCTAGGCTGAAGATATTTTTGTTAGGGTGCCTCGTGCTTTTTGGGCATATATAGAGAGAGGTGATCCGACGGTCGGAGACGTTAGAGTTTTTAGGGTATTGAAGGCTTTTAGAGCTGCAGTGTTCCGTTCAGGGTCCGAGAAATTGGCCAGGAAATGTCAAATTGGTGTATGCATATTCATTTTCTTATAGACTCGCAATTTCCGGTCCGGCTGGCACACAATCACATTCGCAAGAATCGTGGGAAACTCCCATTGTTGATTGACCCGACTGGGGGAGGCTGTTTTTTGCATGATGAAATCAGTTTCATCCACTAATAACATATGCTGAAATCAGTTTAAAATAATTCTTGCCGATCAAATAATTCTTGCATACACGGCCCCTTGATGACTTGATTGAAAGTAATATAGTCTCCCAAGTGAAGCAAATAAGATAAGAGTCATATAATCTTGTTGAGGTTTGAAAGTTGGCTCAGGGTTCCAGTACAACACACCCGTACACAGGCTCCATCATTTGTTCTCAACTTCCCTGGTGCTTCCATCCGAAAGTTGGGCGTAGGTTCTGCAATTCAGATGATTCCTGATTAATGTTAGTTAGACTTGTTTCTTCAAGCAAAAAAGACTAAGCAAACAGCATACCCCCTTCAGCACATGTAATTTTTAAACTAATCACAACATAAACACAAGGAAACGAGCACCATCTTGAGTCTCTATAGTCTACAGAACTGAATTACGAAACAAGGATGCTAAAAGAAAGAAAATTGAGAGACGTTAGTTTTCTTATGGGGGAGTTAGTTTCTTGCAGAATCCACAAATCTAAAAGGTATATAACTAATGATTTTTGTCTGCCATTTCATTTCCCCATATCCCTCAACAACATCAGTGCGATACTGACTTCCCCATTCTGCAATATCTACCTATAAGTGTCCCACATGTAACAACAACTTTTCATTCTCAGTTAAATCCTTCCGTACGCAGCCCCTTGATCAGTGTGATTGAAAGTAATAGTCACATCACATGAGTCAGGATATGATAACACCGCTGAGATCTTAAAATTTGCAGCAGAGGTTTGGAAAATAGCTCAGGGACATCAACCAGTAAACATACTCCATAGTCCATCAGTTGTTCTCACGCTCCCTGTTGCCGATATTTGAAAGTTTCGTAAGTGTACCGTCGTTACTTGAGGTTCTGCAATTCAAATGATTCCTAATAACGTTAGACTTGTATTGTCAAGGAGAAAAGACTAATGAAACAGCATATCCTTCACCAATTATTCTCAACTAATTAGTAAATATAAACACAAGTAAATAAGCAGCATCTTGCATCTCTACGGCGCATAAAGTCTGAATTACAAAACAATGATGCTAAAAGAAAGAAGAGGAATGAGACAAATTTTCCAGATTTAACAACTTAAAACCTTTCAATGAGTACAAAGTTAAAAGTCTAATTTTCCAGATTTAACAACAGATTTCCAGAGTGTAGTACGGACATTTTAGACCAAGTCCATAAATGTGCTTCAACATTTTGCATGACAAGCCAACTGACACTTGAAACTAGAGAAGAAAGTAATCTTATACTTCCATAGCTTTACACTGCAGTGTAGGGAACATATGACAAATAGTCTCCCCTGTAATTCTTTCATGTGGGCCATATCATAAAAATAACCTTTTATGGAATGCCTTTTTCCTAGATTATACTCATATGCTCGGTTTATCTAATGGTTCTTCGAAGACGGTTCCTGTCCTAAACGAAGATTTTACTTTTCATATGTTCCTGACATTCTAGAGGTTAACATTGTCGCATGAGCTTCTGAATTGATCAATGGCATTTACAGGATAAGAATTTCTTAATTAAATTTGCGATTCTTTACAAAAATCCTTCACTTAGAGCTTACAAAAAAAAAAAAAAAAAAATTCTTTATTCACTGATCTAATCTACATACACATCACAAAGACACTCAACTACAAAGATCAAGCAACAAGAAATAAATCCATACCATAAGTTTAGAAAAACTCGATTAATCTCTCATTTAATTGAACCCCATTCTTAAAATGATCCCTTACTCTTGAAACTCCAGCAATTTTCAAGCCATGAGATACCCCAAAAGTGTGAAAGATGCCAATAGTCTCTACACAACTTTATATAAATCTAAAGAAAAATGTATCAAATGTGACCACAACATAGTTCTTATCACTGCTATTGTTCCTGACCTCCCAAAGTTTTATGGGTGTAAAATGAGATTCTTCAATTTATAAATGAAATTTCCAAACTAAGGCTTCCTCAATTACGCAATTAATTCTTTATTAACATCCTTTATTCATGGATTAATGTGGAGTTGATGATACTTACATGAGTATCGTTGCAAATGCCATCCAACAGATTAAGTGTTAGTTTACCCTGTACCGTTTGGTCATCTATTGTTTCTGCACAACTAGACTCATCTACAAAGCCCAAAGTAACAACCAAATACTGAAAACTAAGAACCAGAAATTCAAAAACAATAAAGACAATTAAGAAAATTAACTTACTCGACTGTTGTGTTCAAAACCTACACCGATCAAAATCATAGCGCCTACTGGTTGTTCAATGACTGAGAGAACTCAGGTTTATTGATTTTTCTAATTCTGGTCTTGTTCATATGGTTTGGACGTATTCCTGGGTTATGGCGGGGGTGCTCTAATTCAACCCTGGTTCTTTTGTAACAATCTTGAAACATTATGCTGAAAGGGGAAGATATTATTGGCAATGGAGTGCTAAGTACGTTCTTGAAGAATGAAACGATGGGAGTTCTTTGACCATATCTAGTAGTTTGAGGTTAATTTTTCCAGCCGACTGAAATCCCAGAGACTTACAAATGTCACTCCTATGTAATTTTTTATAAGGCTTAGCTTTATATCTAGATCCCTCAAGGTGGACGCAAGCAGTGGTACTTGCACTTTGCCCGAAGATGCGAAGATTTAACATACTGATGAACTTATCACCTGCAACCAATAATGCACAGGTTTTACTGAACGCAAGATAATGTAATACTAATTCCTCATTCCGAACTAGTTTTTATGAATTTTGTTCGTATGAGAGTTTGCACTCAACAGGTAGCTTGTCATTTCATGTTCTATGACAAGCTGATTAGGCAACTAAAAGAATACCTCAGTAATTACAGTTCTCAAGTAAAAGATGACAAGGAATTCAATCCATATGGAACTGGATGAAACAATTTTAGCAATTTCTTAGCAATTCGTTCAAAGTAGCCTGCGATGCATGCTACTAAGCAAAATGAAGGTAAGCTTAGTATAGGATTCAGCTTCATAAATAGACACAGTTTTCAAATCCATATGCTTTAATACTCTAGAACGTTTACTTACAACGGTTGGCATGCAAAGAAAGTGGAACAACCAAACATTATGACTTGCGGTCTGGATATATTACCCCAACCCATGCATTCGAACATATCACGACGCAAAGGAAATGGAACACTTGGCAGTTCTATATTATAGCTTCATACAATATCACAATCAAAGTGAATGCAACAATCAAACATTTCAGTTATCTCATTACCGCCTAAAGTTCAACAATCAAGAAATTGAAACCAGAAAAGATGTCTGACTAACAATATTAATTTCATATTAAATTTGTTAAAAACACGAGGAAAACACATAAAAAAAAGACTCTACCTAACAAGCCATTGCATAGTAATGCGTATTCGCAACTATTGCTACTGTGATTTAATAGTTGTTTGCAATAACCTTTGGACTGCAGTTCCATTTCACCATCCGATCACTGCATCGAGTTGAATTATATTTCTCAGTCAAAATTTTGCACACAGAGAGCTTAAGAGGTTTGGAAAATTGCTCAGGGTTCCATTTATACCAAATGCTCCATCATTGATTTTCACATTGGTTCTTCATACTATGTTCCACAAGAGAGTTTCTGGAGCGTAACGTAGTCGTTCTGCAGTGTGAATGATTCTTGATACTGTTAGGCATTGAATTACAAAACAACCATGCCGAAAGAAAGAAATGAGAGACATTGTTTTTTCTTAAATCTTAAGATAACAATCTTGAATATTTACAAAACCATGTTAGAAATATCACATAACAACCTAAATTGAAGCTCAAAATCTTCAAATTGTAGTCCAGATCTACAGATCGTCTCATCAATAAAACGAATAGGCACTACCAATATTTGAAGCAACTCCAGAATCAAACAATTGTATAAATAGAAAAAGTAATTGCACTAAAAAACCCTAAGAGAAAGAACCAAACATAAAAATAAATCAGAGAAATGAAGAATTTACCGTATGCGGTTGATCAAAGTTGAATCCATAAAGAGGCCCACGGAAAACTGATACAAATGCTCATCATTTGTTCTCACGCTCCTCCTAGGTGTGACCTTTTTACATAAGGTTCTGCAATTCAAATGATTGATTCTGTAATAATGTTAATTAGACTTGTTTTGTCAACAAGAAAAAAAAAAAAACAAGGAACGAGCAGCATCTCTATTTTATACAGTCTGAACTACAAAACAAGGATACTGAAACAAAGAATTGAGAAACATTGTTTCTTGATCCATGGAGGTAAAGGCATCCAATCACAATCTTGATCACAATATCGTAACAGCTTAATACTCCCCCAGTTTCTGGATTAGTGTTACTTTCACTTTTTCAATTTGGCCTAATTTTAGAATAAAATGAAAAAGTGAAAGTAACACTTTTACATAGAAACGGAGGTTGTATCTTTCCAAAAGTTATGAAATAAAGATGAACAAATTGGCATTTTAAATCAAAAGAATACCTTTGAAGTTCTAGTTCTGATCCAAGTGTTTACCATCTACAACTTGATCCAAAAGACCAAAGAAGGATCTATCAAACAGGACCAGAACATAGTTGTTATCACTGTTCCTAGTATTATGTTCTGTTCCTGGCATCCGAAACTATTATTTTTCAATTATTAACCAACATCCTCTATTTTTTTCATATATATACTAGTATTTTTCAATTATTAAACCTCAAACAACTACTTTTAAATCGATATCATAGCAGAATAACTTAGACTCATAATTGGAAACAAAGCAGAATAACTTACACTGTAAACAAATCCAAATCCAGTGCTTCATCAAACCTCATAATCAAATCTGGATTTCCGCAAAATTTCTTTCTTAATCCAGAGAGTTAGACATCATAAAACAAGAAACGCTGTGGATCAACAAAAAAAACATTTCTTAGCCTAAAATCAAACAATAGACAACTAACGAAAACTGAAACCCAAATTAAAAAATGAAGAGCTTACCAAAAACAACGGAATTTGTGAAAACACCACAGATTTAAATTATGAGAGGAAAAGTCATTGTGTGAGTGAATTGAATCATCAGCAACAAGATAAAGAGGTTTATCTTCATCTTCTTGATCTTCTGGAAGTTTCAATGGAATGATGAGAAGATCAATAGTTGTAAGTATGGTGTTCAGATTACTAAAACATAATGATGTTGTTCGAAAATGCATCATCCCACAAAGAATTTTAAGATTTGAAAAATGTGAACAAACAAAGTTTTATTTCAGAGGCGGCTGAATTTTTTTTTTTAGGGTACCTCATGTGTCTCCAAGGTACATATATATAAGAGAGATCTAGAAAAATGATCCAACGGCCGAGCGGTGTTTAAGAAATCCATTAGGGTATTATTTTATTTTTAGGCTTTGTACTCTTGCACTGTTTGGTTCAAGTTCAAGGCTTATAAAATGGCCCGGAAATGTGGTCATAGTGAGTTTATTGCTGATCAAAGTTCATTGTTGTACTCTCCTGTCACAGCTTCCTAATGTGAGACTCTAAGACATAATTTTTGATTTTACCTTTCAAAATTGACTATGACCTCGAGTAATCAAACTAGCCCAATCTTCCATAGCATGAGAACAGTAGTAGTATGCATGTAGTGTCAATATTGCTTTATAAACTGTTAATAATTTTGAAGATTAGTCCCTAGAAAGGGGAATCAAGAGAAGGTTTTTCCAATTTTGTTCATTCATCGGAATAAACCATTTAAACCATAGTAACCATTGGTTGTTATCTTTCTTTATAATAAGAGACCCCAAAAAAGCCACATGTCGTTTCCACAATTAAACTTGAATATGGTGAAGCCACCTCAGCATTAATTTTCCATGTCAGCGGCGTCTGATTGGCCACCATTCTAACAGGCACTCCTTATTGAGGCATGTTTTATTTGCAACTTCAAGCGTCACCTTTAAAAGTTAAAATTCTTTCGGGATGCAAGATAGACCAAATTAGGGTTTTTTCAATTACACTCCCGTTCACGCACATTGTTGGACGAGCATTATGTATCCCTGATTGGAATGCACTGTAAGAGATTAGTCCTCATGCTCCCAGATTACTGATTTTGATGTGGCGGATCCACATCATGTTCTCTCTTAATCTAAGAAGTCTCGTGGATCAATTGATTAGGGGAATTGTACAAAATGACGCCTGTTCCCTAACAATATGAGAAGATATGTCCTTTAAGTTTCTCTGCACTTTAGTTCACTACTATATTAGAAGATAAATACGTCTTTTGGCAAAAAGACATTATCTAAATAACTGTTTTTCAGAATATATGAGAAGATATTCGTCCCGTACACACCTTTAGACTTTAATGACATGACTCTTTAGTTGTATAAATAAAGTAAGACGAATAGTGATCCAAACTGATATCGTTCACAAATCCATTTTCATTCATCCTCAATAATATCATTCGTGCTTAACCATGGTAAGAGATTTTGTAGAAGGGAATTGTTTCTGCCTGCTCAGAAGTGAGCCTAATAGCCTAAAACTCAATATTCTGACACCAACTACACTTCTTGGAGAAACATAAATGAGAAGGCTCTTGAGATTATAAGAATGTGGTCCAGAGTTGCTTCTCCGCTAGAACCATGAATTGGCCTCCGATGCCTACAAATGTTAGCACGGGCAGCAACTGCATTAGCGAAAGAAAAAGGTTAGTAGATCTAATCATATATGTATAAGTCAAATTAATTTATGCGCCTATATATTTATCATCTATTGTGGTAACAGTTGCAGCGGCGGCAAAACTAAATGAATTTATAGAAGATGGTAAAGTTCTATCTCCACACAGTTAACAAAACCGAAAGGTCCACATTAAAAGTTAGTTGACAAGTATCCGTTTATGGGGTTGTGGATCAGTGGATAGAAGTTTTGAGCCTGTGTATGCTTCATCTAACTCTCGCCGATCGAGATAGAAAATTGGGGGCCTATCAAGCTATAAGAACATCATGTGTATCAGAGGTGCAGCCTCACATTGTGCACACCAGTGTGTCTCGTGATAATTGCAACATGTTAGCATGACTCGCTGCTGCTTCTATCGCAGATAAAGGTTAGACCAATCTCTACACTAAACAAACTAATTGTCTAATTTATTTCTTTTTCATACACACTTATGATGCTATTTTGGTATACTCATCTCACAGATAGATATAGTAAGATGGTAGCAGCAGCATTTGCAGTAAAAGCATCAGACTTCCGGGAATATGTGGAGGTAAACCAGAACATGATATTATGATTTGTGGTGAAGCCATGTAATCTTCTCTTAAAAAGTCACGATATTAAAATAAAATGCGGTATTTTTCCTTTCACCAACCACTTGATTTTTCAGACTCTTTCGTCTGGTACTTCACAACTAACTGAAGAGCCTGACTTCCCAAGCGACCTCTTCCTTTGGATATATTATACACACAGATAATAAAGAAAGAGAATCAATACTTTAAATGTCCCAATACAAAGACTACAGAATGCCCACAAGGTGGTGGAGATGATGTTCAGATGCACTCACAATGTTCCAAGGAATTATCGTACAGAAGAGAATGGGTTAAACCAAATACACAAAACTGGGAATCTAATTAAAGTACTTTCTGAGAAAATTCATCTCTAGGGAACTAGATTAGACATCACAACTTTTTAGGTCTAAAATTATTGACCCTGGTCTTGTTTCATATCACTGTGTAAACCAGCTGCAGATTAATATGACTTAGATCAAGAGTGCCACACCCATCACTAAAAATAAGAGGAACACCTAATACGAGTTTAGATATTAATAATACAGAACAATATAGAACAACAAGCTTCCTACTTGTGATTCAAGTTGTTTGCGAAGTTTACAAAGCAAAGAGGTATAAGAAATTACATTTAGACAGCAGTTCCACTACCCATCTAAGATATGATAGTAACAGCATAGAGTTGAATACAATTCCTAAGTCAAATTCTTGCACTCACATCCCTTTGATTAGTGTAATTGAAATCACTAGATAAGTCTCAGAAATTGCTGCAATGGTTTGAAAGATTGCTCAGGGTTCCACCACGTCAATTCATACAGATGCTCCAACATTTGTTTTCACCCTCCCTAGTGCTACACAGTCTTGAAGTTTCTTGGGCGTACGATTGTCACCAATTAAGGTTCTGCAAATAACATAACATTGAACAATCATTTTAAGCTAATCACTACATATAAAGACAGGGATATGAGCACCACCTTGAGTCTCTATGGTGAAAAAAACTAAAAATTTACGAAACATGGATTTGTTAAAAGAAAGAAATGAGAGACATTGTTTCTTAATCTTAAGGTATAGAGGAAGACAAAATGACCAAAATTCATGTCAACATGAGACGTATTGTTTGTGGAGCTTTGGTGTTTCAGTAAGTACAATCAGTTAAGAAGACATGTGCACTCAAGAACAAGTCTTGCTTGATTCTCCATGATCATTGTTAGTTTTTGATCAATATGAATACTTTGAAAGACGTTATAATCTATAGAAAATCATTCGGAGAAATAGAAATGCAAATTACCATAAGCAATTTGAATTACCATAAATCATTCACACAAATGGATGAACTGTAAGAACATCCGGCAACTGTAACATTCAAATGCAAATCCCCATGATAAATGTCTACTTTTAATAACACCATTACCACTTTGTGTCATTCATTGTTCAATATTGATCATTGCTAAGAAATAGAAGAACAAGTTTCACTTGATTCCATAAGATTAATGTCAGTTTTTGAGCAATATGAATTCTATGAAAGCTATAGAAAATTCATTAACACAAATAGAAATGCAAATTACCAAAAGCAATTTGAATTACAAAATCTATAGACAAATGCAAATCATTCACACAAATCCATGAATTGCAAGAATTGAATGTGTAACTAGTTGGTCCAGCCTACAAATATTGTAAAGATGAGAACTAAGAATTCTCTAGAGTCTCTTAAAGGTCACTCAGATCAACCTGTGAAACGCGGAACAAGCCAACTATGTTTTAAAAAATAGTTCAGCCAAGAAAATCTGAAGTCACAAACAACCCCAACCTGCTGTTTGGGAAAGAGTCAGTAAATCCTTTGCTCGCCTAACAAAAAACCAACAGACATAGTAAGACCATTGAGCTAAGCTTCAATCATGAGTAATCAATAGCGTTATAATAAATTTCTTCTTTTAATAACACTATTACCACTTTGTATCAATGAGGAGAGTGAAGGAGATTTCTCATTTGTCTATTAAAAAGAATAATGGAAATTAAATAAAGATGCTGGTTGATGTTTATCTTATAGAACAGTTGGGGTTTGATTTTAACTTTCCTCCCATATTAAAAAAAAATACATTCATAAGCCTAAAATCAAACATGAAGACAAAAAAATAATGCAAACTTGTTGGAAATAGTAATTTGTAATATGGATTAATTCTTGTATGTGTGAATGAAGTTCTCGGGTGTTAGAAATCTCTAGAGAATGCTAGAGTTAAAAGTGAGTCGGCTGTTAGTGTGAAAAGTTGAATGTGTAACTAGTTGGTCCAGTAAAGAAGTCTCTTAAAGGGTTTGTCAAAATAGTTCAGCCAAGAAAAATCTAGAGAGTCGGGTTGTTAGTGTGAAAAGTTATGGTCGGTAAACTAAGCCTATAAATATAAATAAGGCAAAGTCTTTGTAACAATTGTAATCTTGAGCAAGATCATCAATAAAAAAGTGAGTTTACGGTTCAAGTCTTTCTTCAACAATTCTACTAAAACCAAGAGCTCTATATGAGAAACACAAAACCTATGCTCATATATCTCCATGATCATCAAACCATCAAAAAATCAACAAAACCTAAAAATAAAAATGAGGAGCTTTACCAAAACCCAACAGACTTCAACTAATTGTTGTCCATGGCAGATGTTCACAGTAGATTTAAGTCTTGAGAGGAAATATCATTGTGCTTCTGAATCAAGAACAACAATATTAACAATTTCATATCCTTCTTCTTCTAGAAGTTTGAGAAATAACAAAATTATTGAAGAAAAATGCATAGAAACAATTTTGTCTGAAATTTTGAGATCCGAAGAAAAATGAAAGTGAAATTTATTAGGCTAGCTTTATAAAGGTGCAGAGGCGGCGGGTGCCTTTTAGGGTATAGAGAGATTAAATATATGATGATGATCCAACAGTTAGGAGTGTTTTTAGGTTAAGGGATACGGGAAACTGGTTTCTAGGTTATATACATAATCCAACGGTGGAAGATGTTTGAGATTCAACTTAGTGTTTGATTCAAGTTGTTTCAAAAATGGGCCGGAAATGTTTAGTTTTTTGCTGACCAAAGCCAAGGTTAGATTGTCATAGTGGCTGCAGTACTACGTGCCACTACAATATATATACAAAATCCAAGAATGAATTAGAATTACTCAGCCACATTTACTTTAGGGTTTTTCGGTTTTCGTCATCACCAAAACACTCAATTTTCAATTTGTTTAAGCCAGGGGAAGGAAGGGCTCTAAATAGATTTGGGCAATTTTCAAAAGAAATTTCCACCGAGCACAAGATAAGATATCTCATTTCTGTAATTTTTCAATCTAAACTGTTTTAAACTTGGTTTGTATGATAGTTTCATTTGCACTCAACATTTACCTGAGGAAAACCAGCAGTATTATCGTGTCATATAACCAGCTTGGGCAACCATAACTCGCAAGTTAAGCTTACAATTTAACTGAAGGGTCTCTATAGGCAAAGGCTAACAGAGAGTGGTAGATGACGAGAATCAGATGAATGCAATAATCAAACATTTCAACCACTAGGCAATATCTATAAATCAACTCTGAATATTTGATTACACAAAAATAGTTCAATAACCAAAATCCAAACAGAAAAGATAAACAACATAAAAAAGAAAAAATTTGGATTACATTAGACATGACCAGCTTTTTGCTCTAAAGTTATGAACCCTGGTCTCATTTCATTATAGTGTACACCAACTGTAAACCAATAGGTCTTACTATGACATCAAAATTGAAATCAGAAATCACACAATGAAATTTATTGAACTCGGAAAATTGAAAGAATCTGAAAGTAATATAGGTCTGAGGGTGCCATACCCAGTTTACGAGTTCCCACATATAAGTGTTCGCACATTTAACACCATTGAGTTGATTTCCTTTCTCAGTCAAATTGTTGCACACTCCTCTCAAGAAAATAACCCCATTGAGGTCCGAAAAGTTGCTGCAGAGGTTTGAGAAATTGCTCAGGGTTCCAAATCAATCTATAAACATCCTCTACCATTTGTTCTCACACTCACTGGTGTCCTGTCTAAAAGTTTCTTGGGTGTAGCATTGTCACTTAGAGAGATAGACTAAGAACAATCAGAAAATAAATAAATCGAAACTTTTACCTTACAGATTTCTCCTTTGGACAACGACGAGAGTGAAGGAGATTTATTCTTTGGACTTTTATCTTATATACCAATTGGGGATTTGATTTGAAATTCCCCTTGGACAAAACAAATACATTCATAAGCCTAAAATCAAACAGCATGGTTGTCCATGAAAGATGTGAGAACATATTTGAGTCTTGAGAGGAAATATCATTGTGCTTGTGAATCAAGAATAGCAAGATTAACAATTTCATCTTCTTCTACATCCGGAAGTTTGAGAAATAAAGAAATTCTTGAAGAAAGATGCATCATTGCAAAACAATTTCGGCTGAAATTTTGAGATCTGGAGAAGAAGAAAATTGCAAGAGAAATTCAGGTTTTATAAAAGTGCAGAGACGGCGGGGCCGTGCCTATTAGGGTATCATATATGATGATGATCCAACGGTTGGGAGTATTTTTAAGTTAAGGGATACGGGATACCCTCTTCTAGGTTATATAGATAATCCTACGGTGGCGGATGTTTGAGATTTGACTTGGGCAATTTTCAATAGAAATTTCTAACGAGAGCAAGATAAAATATCTCATTTCTGTAATTTTTCAATCTAAATTGTTTTGAACTTGGTTTGTATGATAGTTTCATTTGCACTCAACATTTACACGAGGAAAGCCAGCAATAAAGCAGTATTTTGTGTCCTAAGACCAGCTTAGGCAACAATAACTCGCAAAGCATCTCATTTTTGGTACATATAAAAATATCACAAAATTGGTTAAAAAGACCAAAATCAATAATTCTTGAGTGAAAAAGACATTTAGATTTTGATACTGTTTAAATTCTTTTTCTTATTTTTAATTTACATCAGGATGCATCTAGTTTCATCCTCGCTATTTTTTAAGTTTAAGTCAGGATGAATCCAGTTTTATCCTTGCTATTTTTTTTGTGTCCATTTCACCATAATAATTTTTACTCGTCCATTTGAACCATGTTTTAAAAATTTTTGGACAAATGACCCATTTTCCGTAAAAATATTTAGGAGCTCTAAAGTGTTTTTTTTTTTTTTTTTTTTTTGAATTTAGTCGAACTTAGCAGATGTATGAGATATTTGGGAAGCAGGATTGTCATTGCCAGGAATGTTGTCTGACCTCGGGTTTGTCCGGATTGAAGAATTGGAATATGTGATAATGAACTCAGACAGTGGTGTTGTATCCTCGTGAAACTATTGACTCGCCTGATAGAGTGAGAGAGCGATTTTGGGATAAGCTTAGAGTACTTCCAAAAGCTTCTTCATGCCTCCTATTAATGGGGTGACCAGCATACATATGCCAATCTACTCGAACAATGAAAAGGCAATCTTCCTCTTCTTCTTTTTGGCTATGTCATCATCTGTGAAAAGAATGGTTAAAACGTCTGTTTTATGCGTGGCACGGCGTCGAAGCCTTTTATAATTAAAAATATTCACCACTTTGTTTTATTCACTGTTTATAGAGCTGTGTATTAGTGTTACCTAAACATGGAGTGGGTTTTGGCAGTCGAATTTGCTATGAATAATTTATTTGTTCCACTCAAGGTTCAATTGCAGCCAACTCAGTAATGGATATAGTGTGGTGTGCATGTTCAGCTGAATTTGAAGTAGTTATTGGTGGCCTTGTATAATCAAATAAGCCACTGCATATAGTAATAGTACGAAACAGCATGTTTTCTACTTGAGAATTATTTGGAAAATCCACAAATCAAGGAGGTACAAGCAATTACATTTGTAACAGCATCGAGTTGAATGCAATTCCTCAATTAAATTCTCGCATACACAACTGAAAGTAATAGTCTCGCGAGTTAGGATCAATAACCCTGCAGGGGTATAAATATTGCTTCAGAGATTTGAAAGACTTCTCAGGATACCACCACATCACATGCTCCGTGGTGTTGCCACCCGAAAGTTTCTTCATTTGAAAGACTAAGCAAAGATCATGCCCTTCAGCAATTATTTTAAATAAATCAGTCCATAAACCACAAAGAAACGAGCAGGAATCTTTTGTCTCCCCAGACCCCAATATAATGAACTGAATACAAAACAAGGATATCAGATTCCAACAAAATGATCAAAATCCGCTTCAAAACGAGACATTGTCTGTGGACCTTCGGTGTTTCAAAATCAGTTAAGAGAAATGTGCAGAAAGCTTTCGGTTCAATTTGTACTACAAACCCAATTTTTTTTTTTTTTGTTAGTACCCACAGAGATCTTAGATAATTCTAATCTGCTCAAAGCAAAATATATATAGGACAGCAGAAAAACTGAACACATGTGCAGAAAGCTTTCAATTCAGTTTCTGTTACAAATGTAAAATCTAAGATATTGGTAATCTGCTCAAAGCAATAAGTTGTGACACTGAAGTGTGGCCAAATTGAGATAGTAGAAAATGAGTTGCAGCAAAGATTACAATTTGAATAGATCACCATAGTCTCGGTCTATATATTACAAATCGAATGTATGATGAAATCTGATAACTAACATACGAATTCAATAACAAAACTTCTCAACTTTAGAGAGTAAGCCGGTAGTAACTTTACGAGATGAATAATGAGTTGCAGCAAAAATCTACATCTACTTCTCCATCAAATTATTTAATCTTCTGGCTGCTTGTTTCTGCTTGAATAAAATAAAGTAGAGCCATGAATTTTGGACTCCTTCGACTAGTCCCGTTTCCATAATCACACATCGCCATTTCCTCTGCAATTAAAGCTGCCTAATCTACCGAGAAGTAGTTGCTTAATATGCCTAATCTAGCCCAAAAGCGAAATAGTAGGAGCCATTTCTTCAACAAGATACGGGATACAGTTGAGTTTTGAGAGGAAATATCATTATGCTAGTGAATCATCAACAAGATTACAGTTTCATCTTCATCATCATCTTCCGGAAGTTTCATCGGAATGACGAGGAGAGTGTCAGGATCATTAGTCTGAGAGAAACATTTTCTTGAAAAATCATCCATTGTTGACAAAGAAGAATTTCTTTTTTTTTTTTTTTTTTTAGGCAGAACAATTCTGAGATCTAAGTTATAACTAGATGAATAAGAAAGTTTGTCTTGTAGGCGGCTGAACTGAAGATATTTATAGAGTTATACCTTAAGCTTTTAGGGTTTCATAAGGGAGTTATATGGGTGATCCAGTGGTTGAGTAATGTTTGAGATATTTGACCTAGCTAGATCCAACAGCTAGCTAGGGGTGGTAAAGCGTTTAAGGCGGGTGGACTTGGTTCATGTTTTGATTAATGGCCCAGTAATGATCATTACCCAATCAACTGCCATTGAGACACATTCAAAATTCTTACTGTTTCAAGTGGTAATATAAATTCATGATGATGAATTGTTATCATCTTCATCACTACAACTACTATCATTTCAGTTCGCACTGCTCTACTGGGAGTTTTTTCAGGGATTGTTACAGGTTTAAGCCTCCCCTAAAGTTCGCAACCCTCCCCTAAAGTTCAACAATCAAAATTGAAACCAGAAATGATGTCTAAGTAAAAAGAATGAATCTGACACTAGTATAGAACTGAGAGTGTCATACCCCATCAATATGGATGACATTCATATGGGAGTTTACATGTAATTTTTTTTTCTGTTGTAATTTCTTAAAAACAAGAGGACGGCAAGGTAAAAATGGATAATCATGTGAATGAAGAGTAACATGAAATGAATGCAACAATCAAACATTTCATATATCAGATTAACCTAAATGAAATTGAAACTAGAAATGATGTCCAAGTAAAAAGAAAGTATCTGAAAGTAGAATAGAAGAGTCCCATGCCCACCTAAAGTTTAAATCTTTTGAAAACAAGAGGACTACAACATAGAAACCTATGTATGCCTAACAAGCCACTGCGTAAAAATATGAAACTGCATGGGTTCTTCCAGTAATTAAAGTGGTTTGCAAAATCCACAAATAAAAACTAAACTTCTGGACTGTAGTTCCATTTCCCCATCCCAAACTAAACTTTATGGGTGTAAAATGAGATTCTTCAATTTATAAATGAAATTTCCAAACTAAGGCTTCCTCAATTACGCAATTAATTCTTTATTAACATCCTTTATTCATGGATTAATGTGGAGTTGATGATACTTACATGAGTATCGTTGCAAATGCCATCCAACAGATTAAGTGTTAGTTTACCTGCACCGTTTGGTCATCTATTGTTTCGCACAACTAGACTCATCTACAAAGCCCAAAGTAACAACCAAATACTGAAAACTAAGAACCAGAAATTCAAAAACAATAAAGACAATTAAGAAAATTAACTTACTCGATTGTTGTGTTCAAAACCTACACCGATCAAAATCATAGCGCCATCGGGTTGTTCAATGACCGAGAGAACTCGGGTTTATTGATTTTTCTAATTTGGTCTTGTTCATATGGTTTGGACATATTCTGGGTTATGGCGGGGTGCTCTAATTCAACCCCTGGTTCTTTTGTAACAATCTTGAAACATTATCTTTGAAAGGGGAAGATATTATTGGCAATGGAGTGCTAAGTACGTTCTTGAAGAATGAAACGATGGGAGTTCTTTGACCATATCTAGTAGTTTGAGGTTAATTTTTCCACCGACTGAAATCCCAGAGACTTACAAATGTCACTCCTATGTAATTTTTTATAAGGCTTAGCTTTATATCTAGATCCCTCAAGGTGGACGCAAGCAAAGTGGTACTTGCACTTTGCCCGAAGATGCGAAGATTTAACATGCGATGAACTTATCACCCGCAACCAATAATGCGTGTTTTATCGAACGCAAGATAATGTAATACTAATTCCTCATTCCGAACTAGTTTTTATGAATTTTGTTCGTATGAGAGTTTGCACTCAACAGGTAGCTTGTCATTTCATGTTCTATGACAAGCTGATTAGGCAACTAAAAGAATACCTCAGTAATTACAGTTCTCAAGTAAAAGATGACAAGGAATTCAATCCATATGGAACTGGATGAAACAATTTTAGCAATTTCTTAGCAATTCGTTCATAGTGGCCTGCGATGCATGCTACTAAGCAAAATGAAGGTAAGCTTAGTATAGGATTCAGCTTCATAAATAGACACAGTTTTCAAATCCATATGCTTTAATACTCTAGAACGTTTACTTACAACGGTTGGCATGCAAAGAAAGTGGAACAACCAAACATTATGACTTGCGGTCTGGATATATTACCCCAACCCATGCATTCGAACATATCACGACGCAAAGGAAATGGAACACTTGGCAGTTCTATATTATAGCTTCATACAATATCACAATCGAAGTGAATGCAACAATCAAACATTTCAGTTATCTCATTACCGCCTAAAGTTCAACAATCGAAGAAATTGAAACCAGAAAAGATGTCTGACTAACAATATTAATTTCATATTAAATTTGTTAAAAACACGAGGAAAACACATAAAAAAAAGACTCTACCTAACAAGCCATTGCATAGTAATGCGTATTCGCAACTATTGCTACGTGATTTAATAGTTGTTTGCAACAACCTTTGGACTGCAGTTCCATTTCACCATCCGATCACTGCATCGAGTTGAATTATATTTCTCAGTCAAAATTTTGCACACAGAGAGCTTAAGAGGTTTGGAAAATTGCTCAGGGTTCCATTTATACCAAATGCTCCATCATTGATTTTCACATTGGTTCTTCATACTATGTTCCACAAGAGAGTTTACGGAGCGTAACGTAGTCGCTCGGTGTGAATGATTCTTGATACTGTTAGGCATTGAATTACAAAACAACCATGCCGAAAGAAAGAAATGAGAGACATTGTTTTTTCTTAAATCTTAAGATAACAATCTTGAATATTTACAAAACCATGTTAGAAATATCACATAACAACATATTGAAGCTCAAAATCTTCAAATTGTAGTCCAGATCTACAGATCGTCTCATCAATAAAACGAATAGGCACTACCAATATTTGAAGCAACTCTTAATCAAACAATTGTATAAATAGAAAAAGTAATTGCACTAAAAAACCATAAGAGAAAGAACCAAACATAAAAATAAATCAGAGAAATGAAGAATTTACCGTATGCGGTTGATCAAAGTTGAATCCATAAAGAGACCCACGGAAAACTGATACAAATGCTCATCATTTGTTCTCACGCTCCTCCTAGGTGTGACCTTTTTACATAAGGTTCTGCAATTCAAATGATTGATTCTGTAATAATGTTAATTAGACTTGTTTTGTCAACAAGAAAAAAAAAAAAAACAAGGAACGAGCAGCATCTCTATTTTATACAGTCTGAACTACAAAACAAGGATACTGAAACAAAGAATTGAGAAACATTGTTTCTTGATCCATGGAGGTAAAGGCATCCAATCACAATCTTGATCACAATATCGTAACAGCTTAATACTCCCCCAGTTTCTGGATTAGTGTTACTTTCACTTTTTCAATTTGGCCTAATTTTAGAATAAAATGAAAAAGTGAAAGTAACACTTTTACAAAAACGGAGGTTGTATCTTTCCAAAAGTTATGAAATAAAGATGAACAAATTGGCATTTTAAATCAAAAGAATACCTTTGAAGTTCTAGTTCTGATCCAAGTGTTTACCATCTACAACTTGATCCAAAAGACCAAAGAAGGATCTATCAAACGGGACGAACATAGTTGTTATCACATTGTTCCTAGTATTATGTTCTGTTCCTGGCATCCGAAACTATTATTTTTCAATTATTAACCAACATCCTCTATTTTTTTCATATATATACTAGTATTATTCAATTATTAAACCTCAAACAACTACTTTTAAATCGATATCATAGCAGAATAACTTAGACTCATAATTGGAAACAAAGCAGAATAACTTACACTGTAAACAAATCCAAATCCAGTGCTTCATCAAACCTCATAATCAAATCTGGATTTCCGCAAAATTTCTTTCTTAATCCAGAGAGTTAGACATCATAAAACAAGAAACGCTGTGGATCAACAAAAAAAACATTTCTTAGCCTAAAATCAAACAATAGACAACTAACGAAAACTGAAACCCAAATTAAAAAATGAAGAGCTTACCAAAAACAACGGAATTTGTGAAAACACCACAGATTTAAATTATGAGAGGAAAAGTCATTGTGTGAGTGAATTGAATCATCAGCAACAAGATAAAGAGGTTTATCTTCATCTTCTTGATCTTCTGGAAGTTTCAATGGAATGATGAGAAGATCAATAGTTGTAAGTATGGTGTTCAGATTACTAAAACATAATGATGTTGTTCGAAAATGCATCATCCCACAAAGAATTTTAAGATTTGAAAAATGTGAACAAACAAAGTTTTATTTCAGAGGCGGCTGAAAATTTTTTTTTAGGGTACCTCATGTGTCTCCAAGGTACATATATATAAGAGAGATCTAGAAAAATGATCCAACGGCCGAGCGGTGTTTAAGAAATCCATTAGGGTATTATTGTATTTTTAGGCTTTGTACTCTTGCACTGTTTGGTTCAAGTTCAAGGCTTATAAAATGGCCCGGAAATGTGGTCATAGTGAGTTTATTGCTGATCAAAGTTCATTGTTGTACTCTCCTGTCACAGCTTCCTAATGTGAGACTCTAAGACATAATTTTTGATTTTACCTTTCAAAATTGACTATGACCTCGAGTAATCAAACTAGCCCAATCTTCCATAGCATGAGAACAGTAGTAGTATGCATGTAGTGTCAATATTGCTTTATAAATCGTTAATAATTTTGAAGATTAGTCCCTAGAAAGGGGAATCAAGAGAAGGTTTTTCCAATTTTGTTCATTCATCGGAATAAACCATTTAAACCATAGTAACCATTGGTTGTTATCTTTCTTTATAATAAGAGACCCCAAAAAAAGCCACATGTCGTTTCCACAATTAAACTTGAATATGGTGAAGCCACCTCAAAGCATTAATTTTCCATGTCGGGCGTCGATTGGCCACCATTCTAACAGGCACTCCTTATTGAGGCATGTTTTATTTGCAACTTCAAGCGTCACCTTTAAAAGTTAAAATTCTTTCGGGATGCAAGATAGACCAAATTAGGGTTTTTTCAATTACACTCCGTTCACGCACATTGTTGGACGAGCATTATGTATCCCCGATTGGAATGCACTTTCGTAAGAGATTAGTCCTCATGCTCCCAGACATCGATTTTGATGTGGCGGATCCACATCATGTTCTCTCTTAATCTAAGAAGTCTCGTGGATCAATTGATTAGGGAATTGTACAAAATGACGCCTGTTCCCTAACAATATGAGAAGATATGTCCTTTAAGTTTCTCTCGCACTTTAGTTCACTACTATATTAGAAGATAAATACGTCTTTTGGCAAAAAGACATTATCTAAATAACTGTTTTTTCAGAATATATGAGAAGATATTCGTCCCGTACACACCTTTAGACTTTAATGACATGACTCTTTAGTTGTATAAATAAAGTAAGACGAATAGTGATCCAAATCGATATCGTTCACAAATCCATTTTCATTCATCCTCAATAATATCATTCGTGCTTAACCATGGTAAGAGATTTTGTAGAAGGGAATTGTTTCGCTCGCTCGTAAGTGAGCCTAATAGCCTAAAACTCAATATTCGACACCAACTACACTTCTTGGAGAAACATAAATGAGAAGGCTCTTGAGATTATAAGAATGTGGTCCAGAGTTGCTTCTCCGCTAGAACCATGAATTGGCCTCCGATGCCTACAAATGTTAGCACGGCAAAGAATCGCATTAGCGAAAGAAAAAGGTTAGTAGATCTAATCATATATGTATAAGTCAAATTAATTTATGCGCCTATATATTTATCATCTATTGTGGTAACGAGTTGTAAGCAGCGGCAAAACTAAATGAATTTATAGAAGATGGTAAAGTTCTATCTCCACACAGTTAACAAAACCGAAAGGTCCACATTAAAAGTTAGTTGACAAGTATCCGTTTATGGGGTTGTGGATCAGTGGATAGAAGTTTTGAGCCTGTGTATGCTTCATCTAACTCTCGCCGATCGAGATAGAAAATTGGGGGCCTATCAAGCTATAAGAACATCATGTGTATCAGAGGTGCAGCCTCACATTGTGCACACCAGTGTGTCTCGTGATAATTGCAACATGTTAGCATGACTCGCTGCTGCTTCTATCGAGATAAAGGTTAGACCAATCTCTACACTAAACAAACTAATTGTCTAATTTATTTCTTTTCATACACACTTATGATGCTATTTTGGTATACTCATCTCACAGATAGATATAGTAAAGATGGTAGCAGAAGCATTTGCGGTAAAAGCATCGGACTTCCTCGGAATATGTGGAGGTAAACCTTGAGAACATGATATTATGATTTGTGGTGAAGCCATGTAATCTTCTCTTAAAAAGTCACGATATTAAAATAAAATGCGGTATTTTTCCTTTCACCAACCACTTGATTTTTCGGACTCTTTCGTCGGTACTTCACAACTAATCAAGAGCCGACTTCCCAAGCGACCTCTTCCTTTGGATATATTATACACACAGATAATAAAGAAAGAGAATCAATACTTTAAATGTCCCAATACAAAGACTACAGAATGCCCACAAGGTGGTGGAGATGATGTTCAGATGCACTCACAATGTTCCAAGGAATTATCGTACATAAGAGAATGGGTTAAACAAAATACACAAAACTGGGAATCTAATTAAAGTACTTTCTGAGAAAATTCATCTCTAGGGAACTAGATTAGACATCACAACTTTTTAGGTCTAAAATTATTGACCCTGGTCTTGTTTCATATCACTGTGTGTAAACCAGCCGCAGATTAATATGACTTAGATCAAGAGTGCCACACCCATCATTAAAAATAAGAGGAACACCTAATACGAGTTTAGATATTAATAATACGTAACAATATAGAACAACAAGCTTCCTACTTGTGATTCAAGTTGTTTGCGAAGTTTACAAAGCAAAGAGGTATAAGAAATTACATTTATACAAAGCAGTTCCACTACCCATCTAAGATATGATAGTAACAAAGATAGAGTTGAATACAATTCCTAAGTCAAATTCTTGCACTCACATCCCTTTGATCGGTGTAATTGAAATCACTAGATAAGTCTCGAAATTGCTGCAATGGTTTGAAAGATTGCTCGGTGGTTCCACCACGTCAATTCATACAGATGCTCCAACATTTGTTTTCACCCTCCCTAGTGCTACACAAGTCTTGAAGTTTCTTGGGCGTACGATTGTCACCAATTAAGGTTCTGCAAATAACATAACATTGAACAATCATTTTAAGCTAATCACTACATATAAAGACAGGGATATGAGCACCACCTTGAGTCTCTATGGTGAAAAAAACTAAAAATTTACGAAACATGGATTTGTTAAAAGAAAGAAATGAGAGACATTGTTTCTTAATCTTAAGGTATAGAGGAAGACAAAATGACCAAAATTCATGTCAACATGAGACGTATTGTTTGTGGAGCTTTGGTGTTTCAGTAAGTACAATCAGTTAAGAAGACATGTGCACTCAAGAACAAGTCTTGCTTGATTCTCCATGATCATTGTTAGTTTTTGATCAATATGAATACTTTGAAAGACGTTATAATCTATAGAAAATCATTCGGAGAAATAGAAATGCAAATTACCATAAGCAATTTGAATTACCATAAATCATTCACACAAATGGATGAACTGTAAGAACATCCGGCAACTGTAACATTCAAATGCAAATCCCCATGATAAATGTCTACTTTTAATAACACCATTACCACTTTGTGTCATTCATTGTTCAATATTGATCATTGCTAAGAAATAGAAGAACAAGTTTCACTTGATTCCATAAGATTAATGTCAGTTTTTGAGCAATATGAATTCTATGAAAGCTATAGAAAATTCATTAACACAAATAGAAATGCAAATTACCAAAAGCAATTTGAATTACAAAATCTATAGACAAATGCAAATCATTCACACAAATCCATGAATTGCAAGAACATCCAACAACTGTAACAATCAATTACAAATCCTTCACACATAATCCTGTCTACTGGCGTTATAATAAATTTCTTCTTTTAATAACACTATTACCACTTTGTATCAATGAGGAGAGTGAAGGAGATTTCTCATTTGTCTGTTTATCTTATAGAACAGTTGGGGTTTGATTTTAACTTTCCCCTGCACAAAAAAAATACATTCATAAGCCTAAAATCAAACAGAAGACAAAAAAATAATGCAAACTTGTTGGAAATAGTAATTTGTAATATGGATTAATTCTTGTATGTGTGAATGAAGTTCTCAGGTGTTAGAAATCTCTAGAGAATGCTAGAGTTAAAAGTGAGTCGGCTGTTAGTGTGAAAAGTTGAATGTGTAACTAGTTGGTCCAGGTAAAGATGAGAACAGAATTCTCTAGAGTCTCTTAAAGGTCAGTCAAAATAGTTCAGCCAAGAAAAATCTAGAGAGTCAGTATGGTCGGTAAACTAAGCCTATAAATAGGCAGTGCTGTAACAATTGTAATCTTGAGCAAGATCATCAATAAAAAAGTGAGTTTACGGTTCAAGTCTTTCTTCAACAATTCTACTAAAACCAAGAGCTCTATATGAGAAACACAAAACCTATGCTCATATATCTCCATGATCATCAAACCATCAAAAAATCAACAAAACCTAAAAATAAAAATGAGGAGCTTTACCAAAACCCAACAGACTTCAACTAATTGTTGTCCATGGCAGATGTTCACAGTAGATTTAAGTCTTGAGAGGAAATATCATTGTGCTTCTGAATCAAGAACAACAATATTAACAATTTCATATCCTTCTTCTTCTAGAAGTTTGAGAAATAACAAAATTATTGAAGAAAAATGCATAGAAACAATTTTGTCTGAAATTTTGAGATCCGAAGAAAAATGAAAGTGAAATTTATTAGGCTAGCTTTATAAAGGTGCAGAGGCGGCGGGTGCCTTTTAGGGTATAGAGAGATTAAATATATGATGATGATCCAACGGTTAGGAGTGTTTTTAGGTTAAGGGATACGGGAAACTGGTTTCTAGGTTATATACATAATCCAACGGTGGAAGATGTTTGAGATTCAACTTAGTGTTTGATTCAAGTTGTTTCAAAAATGGGCCGGAAATGTTTAGTTTTTTGCTGACCAAAGCCAAGGTTAGATTGTCATAGTGGCTGCAGTACTACGTGCCACTACAATATATATACAAAATCCAAGAATGAATTAGAATTACTCAGCCACATTTACTTTAGGGTTTTTCGGTTTTCGTCATCACCAAAACACTCAATTTTCAATTTGTTTAAGCCAGGGGAAGGAAGGGCTCTAAATAGATTTGGGCAATTTTCAAAAGAAATTTCCACCGAGCACAAGATAAGATATCTCATTTCTGTAATTTTTCAATCTAAACTGTTTTAAACTTGGTTTGTATGATAGTTTCATTTGCACTCAACATTTACCTGAGGAAAACCAGAAAGTATTATCGTGTCATATAACCAGCTTGGGCAACCATAACTCGCAAGTTAAGCTTACAATTTAATCTGAAGGGTCTCTATAGGCAAAGGCTAACAGAGAGTGGTAGATGACGAGAATCAGATGAATGCAATAATCAAACATTTCAACCACTAGGCAATATCTATAAATCAACTCTGAATATTTGATTACACAAAAATAGTTCAATAACCAAAATCCAAACAGAAAAGATAAACAACATAAAAAAAGAAAAATTTGGATTACATTAGACATGACCAGCTTTTTGCTCTAAAGTTATGAACCCTAGTCTCATTTCATTATAGTGTACACCAACTGTAAACCAATAGGTCTTACTATGACATCAAAATTGAAATCAGAAATCACACAATGAAATTTATTGAACTCGGAAAATTGAAAGAATCTGAAAGTAATATAGGTCTGAGGGTGCCATACCCAGTTTACGAGTTCCCACATATAAGTGTTCGCACATTTAACACCATTGAGTTGATTTCCTTTCTCAGTCAAATTGTTGCACACTCCTCTCAAGAAAATAACCCCATTGAGGTCCGAAAAGTTGCTGCAGAGGTTTGAGAAATTGCTCAGGGTTCCAAATCAATCTATAAACATCCTCTACCATTTGTTCTCACACTCGCTGGTGCTGCCGTCTAAAAGTTTCTTGGGTGTAGCATTGTCACTTAGAGAGATAGACTAAGAACAATCAGAAAATAAATAAATCGAAACTTTTACCTTACAGATTTCTCCTTTGGACAACGACGAGAGTGAAGCAGATTTATTCTTTGGACTTTTATCTTATATACCAATTGGGGATTTGATTTGAAATTCCCCTTGGACAAAACAAATACATTCATAAGCCTAAAATCAAACAGCATGGTTGTCCATGAAAGATGTGAGAACATATTTGAGTCTTGAGAGGAAATATCATTGTGCTTGTGAATCAAGAACAAAGAAGATTAACAATTTCATCTTCTTCTACATCCGGAAGTTTGAGAAATAAAGAAATTCTTGAAGAAAGATGCATCATTGCAAAACAATTTCGGCTGAAATTTTGAGATCCTGGAGAAGAAGAAAATTGCAAGAGAAATTCAGGTTTTATAAAAGTGCAGAGACGGGCGGGGCCGTGCCTATTAGGGTATCATATATGATGATGATCCAACGGTTGGGAGTATTTTTAAGTTAAGGGATACGGGATACCCTCTTCTAGGTTATATAGATAATCCTACGGTGGCGGATGTTTGAGATTTGACTTGGGCAATTTTCAATAGAAATTTCTAACGAGAGCAAGATAAAATATCTCATTTCGTAATTTTTCAATCTAAATTGTTTTGAACTTGGTTTGTATGATAGTTTCATTTGCACTCAACATTTACACGAGGAAAGCCAAAGAATAAAGCAAGATTTTGGGTCCTAAGACCGGCTTAGGCAACAATAACTCGCAAAGCATCTCATTTTTGGTACATATAAAAATATCACAAAATTGGTTAAAAAGACCAAAATCAATAATTCTTGGGTGAAAAAGACATTTAGATTTTGATACTGTTTAAATTCTTTTTCTTATTTTTAATTTACATCAGGATGCATCTAGTTTCATCCTCGCTATTTTTTAAGTTTAAGTCAGGATGAATCCAGTTTTATCCTTGCTATTTTTTTGTGTCCATTTCACCATAATAATTTTTACTCGTCCATTTGAACCATGTTTTAAAAATTTTTGGACAAATGACCCATTTTCCGTAAAAATATTTAGGAGCTCTAAAGTGTTTTTTTTTTTTTTTTTTTTGAATTTAGTCGAACTTAGCAGATGTATGAGATATTTGGGAAGCAGGATTGTCATTGCCAGGAATGTTGTCTGACCTCGGGTTTGTCCGGATTGAAGAATTGGAATATGTGATAATGAACTCAGACAGTGGTGTTGTATCCTCGTGAAACTATTGACTCCAAAAGAGCGATTTTGGGATAAGCTTAGAGTACTTCCAAAAGCTTCTTCATGCCTCCTATTAATGGGGTGACCAGCATACATATGCCAATCTACTCGAACAATGAAAAGGCAATCTTCCTCTTCTTCTTTTTGGCTATGTCATCATCTGTGAAAAGAATGGTTAAAACGTCTGTTTTATGCGTGGCACGGCGTCGAAGCCTTTTATAATTAAAAATATTCACCACTTTGTTTTATTCACTGTTTATAGAGCTGTGTATTAGTGTTACCTAAACATGGAGTGGGTTTTGGCAGTCGAATTTGCTATGAATAATTTATTTGTTCCACTCAAGGTTCAATTGCAGCCAACTCAGTAATGGATATAGTGTGGTGTGCATGTTCAGCTGAATTTGAAGTAGTTATTGGTGGCCTTGTATAATCAAATAAGCCACTGCATATAGTAATAGTACGAAACAGCATGTTTTCTACTTGAGAATTATTTGGAAAATCCACAAATCAAGGAGGTACAAGCAATTACATTTGTAACAGCATCGATTTGAATGCAATTCCTCAATTAAATTCTCGCATACACAACTGAAAGTAATAGTCTCGCGAGTTAGGATCAATAACCCTGCAGGGGTATAAATATTGCTTCAGAGATTTGAAAGACTTCTCAGGATACCACCACATCACATGCTCCGTGGTGTTGCCACCCGAAAGTTTCTTCATTTGAAAGACTAAGCAAAGATCATGCCCTTCAGCAATTATTTTAAATAAATCAGTCCATAAACCACAAAGAAACGAGCAGGAATCTTTTGTCTCCCCAGACCCCAATATAATGAACTGAATACAAAACAAGGATATCAGATTCCAACAAAATGATCAAAATCCGCTTCAAAACGAGACATTGTCTGTGGACCTTCGGTGTTTCAAAATCAGTTAAGAGAAATGTGCAGAAAGCTTTCGGTTCAATTTGTACTACAAACCCAATTTTTTTTTTTTTGTTAGTACCCACAGAGATCTTAGATAATTCTAATCTGCTCAAAGCAAAATATATATAGGACAGCAGAAAAACTGAACACATGTGCAGAAAGCTTTCAATTCAGTTTCTGTTACAAATGTAAAATCTAAGATATTGGTAATCTGCTCAAAGCAATAAGTTGTGACACTGAAGTGTGGCCAAATTGAGATAGTAGAAAATGAGTTGCAGCAAAGATTACAATTTGAATAGATCACCATAGTCTCGGTCTATATATTACAAATCGAATGTATGATGAAATCTGATAACTAACATACGAATTCAATAACAAAACTTCTCAACTTTAGAGAGTAAGCCGGTAGTAACTTTACGAGATGAATAATGAGTTGCAGCAAAAATCTACATCTACTTCTCCATCAAATTATTTAATCTTCTGGCTGCTTGTTTCTGCTTGAATAAAATAAAGTAGAGCCATGAATTTTGGACTCCTTCGACTAGTCCCGTTTCCATAATCACACATCGCCATGTCCTCTGCAATTAAAGCTGCCTAATCTACCGAGAAGTAGTTGCTTAATATGCCTAATCTAGCCGCGAAAAGCGAAATAGTAGGAGCCATTTCTTCAACAAGATACGGGATACAGTTGAGTTTTGAGAGGAAATATCATTATGCTAGTGAATCATCAACAAGATTACAGTTTCATCTTCATCATCATCTTCCGGGAGTTTCATCGGAATGACGAGGAGAGTGTCAGGATCATTAGTCTGAGAGAAACATTTTCTTGAAAAATCATCCATTGTTGACAAAGAAGAATTTTTTTTTTTTTTTTTTTTAGGCAGAACAATTCTGAGATCTAAGTTATAACTAGATGAATAAGAAAGTTTGTCTTGTAGGCGGCTGAACTGAAGATATTTATAGAGTTATACCTTAAGCTTTTAGGGTTTCATAAGGGAGTTATATGGGTGATCCAGTGGTTGAGTAATGTTTGAGATATTTGACCTAGCTAGATCCAACAGCTAGCTAGGGGTGGTAAAGCGTTTAAGGCGGGTGGACTTGGTTCATGTTTTGATTAATGGCCCAAGAATGATCATTACCCAATCAACTCGCCATTGAGACACATTCAAAATTCTTACTGTTTCAAGTGGTAATATAAATTCATGATGATGAATTGTTATCATCTTCATCACTACAACTACTATCATTTCAGTTCGCACTGCTCTACTGGGAGTTTTTTCAGGGATTGTTACAGGTTTAAGCCTCCCCTAAAGTTCGCAACCCTCCCCTAAAGTTCAACAATCAAAATTGAAACCAGAAATGATGTCTAAGTAAAAAGAATGAATCTGACACTAGTATAGAACTGAGAGTGTCATACCCCATCAATATGGATGACATTCATATGGGAGTTTACATGTAATCTTTTTTTCTGTTGTAATTTCTTAAAAACAAGAGGACGGCAAGGTAAAAATGGATAATCATGTGAATGAAGAGTAACATGAAATGAATGCAACAATCAAACATTTCATATATCAGATTAACCTAAATGAAATTGAAACTAGAAATGATGTCCAAGTAAAAAGAAAGTATCTGAAAGTAGAATAGAAGAGTCCCATGCCCACCTAAAGTTTAAATCTTTTGAAAACAAGAGGACTACAACATAGAAACCTATGTATGCCTAACAAGCCACCGCGTAAAAATATGAAACCGCATGGGTTCTTCCAAGTAATTAAAGTGGTTTGCAAAATCCACAAATAAAAACTAAACTTCTGGACTGCAGTTCCATTTCCCCATCCCACGTGCATCAGCATCAAGTTGCGTTCCTTTTTCTCAGTCAAAATCTTTCACACACAGCCCTAGTGTTATAGAAGTAAGTAGTCTTTGGAGTAAGGATCATAGCCTCAGCTAGAGCTGATACATTGCTGTAGAGTTCCACACCAAATGCTCATCATTTGTTCTCACGCTCCTCTGGTGTGTCACGTCTTACATAAGGTTCCTGCAATTCAAATGATGCCTGATAAAGTTAATTATATTTGTTTTTCCATGGAAAACAGACTAATAAAATAGCATAGCCTGCTGCAATTATTTTAAACTATCAACACATAAAAACGCAGAGAAAGGAGCAACAACGTCTCTACAGTTTACAATCTGTATTACAAAACAAGGATATTAAAGGACAAGAATCCAACGTAATGAAAAGGAGATGAACAAATTGCTCTTCATGAATACATTAAAATTGGATCAACTAAACTATTGACATTAACATTTTAGAGATGGAAAAATAATCACAAAATTAGTTTCATAATGTATTAAACCCTAGAGAGGAGTGGTACTGTAATGCTAAAAATTAACAGACATTCATTCTGACAAAGAAACCCCTGAGCTATCGAAACAAACAAGAAGCACAAATCAACTTCTAAAATGAACATCGCCAAGTCCCCTGCAACTATTTCAACAAACCCAGAAAAAAGTATACGAGACCATTACTTTGGTAGACCCACTCAGTGTGTGCACAGCTCAGAAACCTGAAAATCTAACCCAATCCAATGATCTAACCCTGTGTAAAATTCACTTGCACAAGGAAAAAAAAAAGAGAGTAAATGAGCCTAAATCAAACATCGAACTAAAAACAAGAACAGAAAATTAAGAGATTAGCTGAATCAACAGAAGTACAATTATGGAATGGTCATGATAATATAAACTTGCGATTTGAGAGGAGAAATTATTGTGTGAGTGAATCGTCATCATAAACAGGACAAGCGTTTCATCTTCTTCTTCATCTTCTGTCTGTTTCAAAGGAATGATGATGAGAGTAGTATTATTAAGAATCATAGGGTTAAAGATCAGTGAGAGATTATACTAGTCTTGAAGAATATTTTTGACTGAAATTTTTGATATTGAGGTATTGAACAGAAAAGGAAAACCATTTTTGATACTATTAGCTTTCAACATGCCTATGCTTTGATATTGAATTTTACAGCCGATAGCTTCGCCAAAAGGAGCTGCAGGTTTTATCAGGATGAAAATAAATTTTACTAGTAAGCTGAACTACATTATAAAATTTTAAAAATTATTTTTTTTTTTGAAAAAGGCAAAGGATATATTAAAAAAGAAAGAAAGAGTGCCAAGATAGCACCCTCCAAAGAAACACGAAGAAAGGCGACTAGAGAGTTTACATATGACTACTCTCTAAACAAATTCACCCAATCGAAAATAAAATCATCAAATTTGATCTGCTTAAACGACTCAACATTAACCGTCCAACTAAAAAGCAACAACTTGATATCTATAATAAGAGAAATTAAAGTTTTTCTTCTTTGTTTCTGTGCTATTAAGATGTCGTTCCTTTCTAACCACACCGACCACCATATCGCAAAAGGTAAACAATACCTCAAGAAAATGAGAGGTTTAGTAGAAAATTTCAATTTCCACTTCCAAAGGAATTCCATAACTGTCGTAGGATGAACCCAACCAATACCCAGCTGATGTAAAAAGTGTTCCCAAATCTGCCCAACAAAAGAGCAATGACGAAACAAATGCTCTACTGCCTCCTCACTAATATTACAAAACGCACACACATTTAAAATTATTGGGGCCTTGGGGGTTTAGGTTTTCAATTCTTCTCAAGAAGATTGATTCATTAAAGCTAATCCAGCATTAAAGGGGATTTCATCATTCACTGATACTTGTTTCTGAGTTCGTAGTCCGATTGTGAGTTTCAACCAATCGTTCCACTTGTTTATATACATCACATAAATCTTTCCAAGGAGAATAGACTAGATTACTGCGAAGGCGAAGCACAAAAAGAACACAAAGAAAAGAACACGATTGATTCTTCTAACTTCTTCTTCTTTATTGCTTGAAAGAAAACTCTATTACAATCAATAATTGACTGCTCTACCTCTCGTTTTCTCTGACTTTCTAGCCTACAAATCTCCTCCTTTTATAGGAGTGTAAACTTGCTGAAAAAGAAAATAAAGCTATGAGTTTTAAAACTCATCTAAACTAGGAATACTATCTAAAGTAGGAAACCTCAAACTTCTAGGCTCAGTTATCAAACTTTCACCTCTTCTAGTACCTTCTAGATACCCTCTAGCCGTAATATGGCTCAATTAAACCTAGGCTAATGATTAGCCACATTTGGCAGCCTTAGTTATCCCTCTGCTTGTGTTATTTGCTTGTGTGAATATAATCTTCACACCACTTAAGTTCTGTGCATATGATCTGCACATCTAACTATCTAGCCGTTGATACGGCTCTGTGAAGATAATCTTCACGTCACTCTTCTAGCCTTAATACGGATCAACTTCTGCTACTCCTGTATCAGTATTCAATGTTTTAGATTGATTTTTTTAATTTGATTTTTTTTTTTTTTAACGAAAATGATACTGAAATCGATCGATTATGATAGAATCGATTTGGATTATGATGTACTTTGAACATGAAATTTGTTCGTTCCATTGGACTTGATTGAAATTGGTTAACAATTTGTTTGATTATTACAAAAAGAATCTTAATTTTATGAAATTAGAAAAACAAAAAAACTGATTTCATTTTTTTTGTACATTTATTGTGATGGACAAAGACTACATATTGCCATCACATAGAAGGCCTCCTTAACATTCGGCCAATTAAAAGTGTCCCACATGTAACAGCATCTGAATTCCATTTCTCAATTAAATTGCCCTTGATTATTGTATTGAAGCAATCCTCTCAAGAGTCGATCATAATTCTGCCGAGGTCTAAAAATTGCTACAGAGGTTTGAAAAATTGCTCAGGGTTCAACATCAAATGGTCCATTTGTTCTCTCGCTCCCTGTTCTGACATCCAAAAGTCTCTTGGGTGTAACGTCGGCACTTAAAGTTCTGCAATTCAAAATGATATTATGATTATGCTATACTTTTCTGTCAAAAAAGTAAAGACTAATCAAACAGCCAACCCTTAAGCAATTATTCTAAACTAAGTAATCCTTAAACCCCAAAGATAGCAGCAATAATCTTGTGTCTACAAGATACAGAACTAAATTACAAAACAAGGAAGAAAGAAACAAAAGACAGTGTTTCTTACACAAACTTGATAGCAATATCATAAATATCTTAAAACCTTTCAATGAGTATATAACATTGCCAGCTTTACCAGCAGATTTCTAAATGAATTATGTATGTCCCTTTTCTTATTCATATATGCACAAGTATTTCTCAGACCATTTTCATATATACACAAGTGTCTGAGACCAAGCCTATAAATGTGATTCAACATTTTGTAGAAACTAGAGAGGAAGTAATTCCATGCTTTCACAGAATTACACCAAGGCGTCGTAGGAACTCGAACACCAAACAATTGAATAAATAGAACAGGTAACTTCACTAAAAACACCAAGGGAAAAAAATCAGACGTTGAAGATTTTACCTTGTTACTAGTTGGATCTCATCTGAGAAAGGCTCTTTGATCACATCAGATAGCATAAACTACCACTACGGTAGAGGATATTCATGGAGAGTCCTCTTTGGGAGATCATTCCGTTGTCAACTTTCCCTGCAAAGAAAAAAATTAATTATGAGCCTAAAATCAAAAACAGACGATCAAAACTAAAAAACCCTAAAAATAAAATGAAGACCTTACCCAGAGCAACGGGAAGCCGAAACTGTATTTGCAGTCCCGAATTCAAGTATTAAAACATAGTTTTGAGAGGAAAAATCATTGTGTGAGTAAATTGAATCATTAACAAGATAAAGGGTTTCATCTTCTTCTTCTTCTGGCAGTTTCAGAATAATTATCAGAGTAGTAATAACAATAATGATGTTAAGATCGGTGAGAGATAACCAAATTCTTGAAGAATGATGCATCGATAACAAAAAATTTTGTCTGGAATTTTGAGATCTGCAGATGAAGAAGAAAAATGACAAAGGATGAAGACGGCGGAAGATATGCACACACACACTCTCTCTCTCTCTCTCTCTATATATATATATATATAGGGTACCTTATGTTTTAGGGTTATCAAGTGTAATGTAATCTAACGGATGAGAAATATTTGAGATTTAGAGATACCCATTAGGGTATTGATGTAGGGTTTTTTAGTTGATGGCCAAAGTAAAGGTTAAATTGCAAAGGCGGCCGCAGTAATATGCATGGCTGCCATTTCAATTGACGCGTTAGGTAAAAAGGTAGAAATAAAGTGATCGGGAGTTGGATTTGATGTTGTGATTAATTAGCAAGAAGAAACATAACTTGATGCGAATCAATATGTCTTTTTACCATGATATCAAAATTGAAATCGCAAATGAGACAACCAAATTTATGGAACTCGTAAATTTAAAGTAGGGGTTTTTTATAAAATGCCCATGTGGGGAAATGCATTTAAAAAAATGCCCACGTTTTTTTCATTATTTATTAAATGCCCATATCTTGACCTTTTCCATCCCGTTTTATTGAGAAAACGGTTAACGGCCGTTATTGTATAGGTGGCATAAATCAGCTCAAGTGAAAAGACATTTAAGCCCCTTAACAGTGTGACTTAGATTTAAACGAGTTAGCAGATTGAACCGAGTTAAAAACGGAACTCAGTATCGACCGTCGAGTCAAAACTAAGCTGTGAATCCATGAAAAAGAAAAACAATCACCATTCCAAATTAAAATTAAAATTGAAACTATACACAAGCAATCCTATCACTAGGTTCACATGTGATGCACTCCCATCAAAACCCACATATGTGAATCCTAAATATTGTACACAGATGCAATTACATTTTTATCATCTATCAAAATCAAAATTCCTTCATCGAGATTAGAACTTCACATGCAACGACTAAGCTCAATAAGTAATAAAAATCATTCATTTGGTTTTTGTTAATTTACGAAATTAAGTTATACATACGAGATTAAGCTATGAATTGAAAAATCCCCAAAATCTCCAATATGCCGTAGCGTCGGCGAATTAGAAGAAATTGAGTATTTGGTGTATTTATAATGCATGACCTTAAAGAGTCCGATGTGATGTGATACCCCATTAGTGAATAGAGATATTGGACCAGAAACATTAAACTGGCTTCCACCTTTCATGATTAAAGTCACGTTTGGTATCTGAAATCCAAAAGAATTCGAACATTGCATATTTGAAGAGAGTAAAGATCTTAGGATGGAAAAAGATAACCCTAATTATAAATGAATCAATCAATTTAACAATCAGAAAATTCAAAAGAAACGAATTCTTACCTGTAACAGAGATTCAATTCTTGGACAAAAATAGCAAAAACCCCATTGATTACTGCTTCAATTTCACTTTTTTCATCCAAGAACCCTAATTGTTGTATGAAATCAACTGATAACAACAATACAAGTCTTAATTCATCAACCCAAAATCATTTCTTCTTCTTATTTAATCATTCAATAACAAAATTTTGAAAATATATTTAGCCAGTGAAGAAGGAAGAGGAGGCGGAGAAGAAATGGAAGAGAAAGAGTCGGGGTCGAGAAAGTTGGTGTATATGTGGATTTTGAGGATACTTCGGTAATTGCAACATCAAAAATTGACCAAGTAAATGATGTTTGACTAATTTGGTGAACCCTAACGGAATTGTTAACGTGATGGGCATATAATATATAATGAAAAAAACGTGGGCATTTTCTTAAATGCATTTCCTCACATGGGCATTTTTTAAAAAATCCCTTTAAAGTATTGAAAGACTGAGAGTGTCATGCCCATGTCGTCCGGCTTCTTCCGGATATCACATGAAGAAGAGCTCAGATCTCTTTTAGTCATTCTTTGGATGTCATCCGGAAAGTGTAATATTTTGTTGTTGTTATTTGTAGTTTTCTTTCTCAAATGATGATTCAGGAGTAAAACTGTACTCTTTTCTGGCCGGTTTATTGCCATTTCTCGTTAGTAGTTAATTTTCGCTACAATTTTCCTTAGTAACTCATGTTTACTAAAACTTTAAACATGATACGCTCAGACCTTCTAATCAACTAGATACAGAAATTCAAAATCGAGGAATTGATATTGAAATTACCGGCACAAATTTCTCTATGTTTTACTGAAACATATAAATGTGCATCTATCTTATCTTTTCATTATTACTAAAATGTAAATTAAGGAACTTACTACTGAGATCGTAAATCATAACTGGTGTACCAAATTAAAATTTTCATGCAAAATCTTTCTCTTCGATTACATAATGAATTTCTCAATTACCACTTCCAATACTAAGGAAGAATTTCTCAATTACCACTTCCAATACTTTACTAGCATCCTTTATTCATAAATGCAGTCCACACACACATCACAACTACACTTAACTGAAATAGAAGACTAAAACTAAATGATTTTAAGGAGTAATTAACAAAACGTATGTGGCGAGGTACAAGAAAGAGCTGAATAATCACCTAAAAATTATGAAAGAACTTCAACTATGACCTTGAACATCATTTCCTTTACGTCTCCATGCACCTGTTTTATATATTGCTTGCGCCTTTGGATGACTTTTTTCTCGATGACTTTATCTGTGTTTTTCCCCCCTCGCCTTCACTGATGATAGCCTCCCCAATTCTGCAATGTAAGTTCCCCAAGTGTAACAGAATTCCTTTTCCCAGTTAAGTTCAGGCCTCTTGTTTAGGAGTTAGGATGACTTCACCACTTTGGTCGAACCCCAGAAAACTTATCTGGTGACTGGATGGGGCACAGAAAATTAATTAATTCATTAATTAATAGCCTAAAATCAAGGGAACATTATCTATATACCCCTCTCATTACACCCCTTGGAAAATACCCTTTCCAACTTAATATATACCCCCAAGCTTCTATAAGCCCAAACCCGGATTAGTGGTTTACCAAAATATCCTTACTTAAGTAGAGATAATCGTTACCAAACCATTAATTCCCGACATTTTTCATTTCTCTCTCTCTCTCCCTCTCTCCCCAGACGAACTGCGAAAACTGAAACTAGATCATCAAAAACAGAAGAAACATATCAAAATCTACGAAACTCAAACCTAAAACCAACTTATTGTCTACTATTGTAACTTCTATTTACTACAACAAGATTCAGAAGATCAAAGTTTGTCAAAAGAAAGTCAGAAATTCGGGTTTGTGATTGAAATCAGTTTGATGTTTAACTGTAATCTTCGTATTAAAAGGTAAACATCGATTAACTTGTTTCAATTTGTTTGTATTTCAATTCATTTTGATTTTGTTAGGGTTTGGTGCTAGATTTGTGCTAAACTTTGGTTGATTTTGTTTTTGTTTCAAATTTTCTATAACTGCTAGTGCTTAATTCATTCATCGATTTAGCTTTTTATTTAAGATCTTCTTCAATTGCTATTGATTTATTCACCGGTCTTGTCTTTTTGCTCCAGATCTTGTTTTATTCAGTTATACTTGAATTTGAAACTGAGAAATTCAGTTAGTCGAATTGATTTGTTTAGTTTTATTGGTTTAGGTAGGGGATTGTTTGAATCTGAAATTAAAGAGGAAACTGGAGTCAAGATCTTGTTTCAAATTGAATAAAATCGGATTTTAATAAGAATCATATTGATTTGGTGCAGGTATGTAATACTATAGTATATGTTGCTAAAAAATTATGTCCATGACTCCATGGTGAATCCAGGATTCATTAGTATGTTACCTCACCTATTAGGAAAACATTAGGATGTATATATTACAAATAAATACAATACAACAATCAGGGGAGTTAACGTGTTGTTGATGACCCCACCTTGCATGGTACAGTAGTTTCTTTGATGTTCCTACTACCATACCTTTTAGTATTCGTGTTATGTATATCAGTTTGAACTGAAATGAACATGTTTAACTCATTAAGTGTCTGTTTGTTGTATCAGAATGTTAATGTCACAACAGTTGGTGGAGTGGTGAAGATCCTTCAGTTTAATATCAATTATCACCATTTAGAGAAGATAAACAAACAGGAAAAACCATGAAGGTAAGTTTTGTGTTTTAAACTAGAGAATCCAAGCGAGCAGAAGAAACGCGGTGATCATATTTCGCAGCTAAATTACAGGTATTGCAGCAATATAAGCAAACAGAAAATCACGCATGCATTGTTTTTTTGTGCGAAAAATTGAACATCCCATCTTTTGCGATCTTTTGATATTTGCAGGGTGCAAATGCACAAAAATAGGTGTGATGCTATCACAATTGCTAGGATTAAGGTGAAACAAAAGATAACACAAAATGCTTATATATCGACCACTCATTTTTTATAATGTAGAGTTATCTTGATTTCTTGGGTGAAGCTTGCTCTAAACGTATGTTATTTTTACCATTGGCCCTTATTTCAGTCGATATTATCTGTTTTGATAATGGCCATTCATATAGGCACCTTAGATATGGATTCCCAGATTTTCCCCGGCTCTTCACAATGCGTGGTTGACTCTGACAGGACTTTGATCATATAAACCCAGTTGAGAAAGATGAGATCCGGATGACCAAATTGGATATGCTTGCTCGATGAGAATTCAAGGTATGCCTCCCGACTATTAAAATTTTCACTGTAATGTTTGGCTTTGTTGGGAGTAGCCATTAAGTGGGTAACATAATGCTACAGTTTATGGTTTTGTTGCAAAGTGCAATATTAATGGGTAGATTTAGTTTTGTTGCAAACTGATGTGTGCACAAATGAATATTAAGTAGAAAACGATTACTATTTTCCAATATAGTTGGAAGCAACTTCTTCAAGTTGTCTCCAGATATAGTTCCAACTGGTATAAGTTGTCTCCAGTAGTGGAAGCAACTTGGACAAGTTATTCTCAAATCTGGAACCCCGGAAACTGTAATATTCTCATTTCGGAAATAAGTTGTACAAGTTGGCTCCAAATCTAGGATCAACCAGCATAAGTTGTTTTCATTACTTTCTTGAAAAATGTTTGCTAGGTTTTTAATGAATTTTTTTCTATCTGTAATTTATTAAAAAAATGCAGTGAACTGGCGTAATCTGGACTGATTAATCTATTCCACATTTGACAGAAAGGTCATCTCTGATGCAACTGATGAATGCGAAAAGCTTTCAGAAAGATACAGATGTGAATCTGATTAGGTGAAAGCTTGATTCTGGCACTAGTAACAAAGTAAAAACTGATGTAAATTGGTGGAAAAGATCTATTTAAATGCCAACACTCTTGTTAGTTATATTACCATTGAATTAATATTAAACATGAAAGAGTGAATGGTTTGATTATATTTAATATTGTTGAAATATGACAATAGGTGTAGTCAGTATTGTTGTATGATTGCAGGTATTCATAGCCAAAAGGAGATGTATAAAAATATAAATAGACCCTTGCAAAAAAAATTTCTAGAGGCAACTTGATTCAAGATGTCTCCAGAGATGGAAGCAACTAGAAAAAGTTGTCTCCAGTATTGGAAGCAACTAGAAAAAGTTGTTTCCTTTCGAGACTTAGGTGTGACTTCGATCAATCAAGATGTACAAATTCTTATCTCGCCTTAGAAACCGCAAATCTACGAAATCAAAAAAACAGGTTAATGAGCATAACAACCAAATTCCAGTGTAAGGTAGAAAAGAATGAATAGAACCCTTTAACTTAGCAACACTTGTTACTTTTCAGTTACCAAAACTTATTACCATTTTACACCTAGGTCCCTTTTCAACAGCTTCACCGAGTCCTAAGTGATGTCCAACATTGCAGGGGATGTCTAATTTATGATGACACAAAGTAGAAACAGTCAGCTTCCCAAGCGCAGCTAGATTTGTTGAGTAAAAACCACCATCTCCACCATGCAGCACTACTATTACCACCGTCATTTTTTTTCTAGAGGCAACTTGATTCAAGATGTCTCCAGAGATGGAAGCAACTAGAAAAAGTTGTCTCCAGTATTGGAAGAAACTTGGTGAAGTTGTTCCCAAAATCTGGAATACATGAACCTGTGATATTTGATTCTCGAAGCAACTAGCAGAAGTTGTATCCTGTAGTGGAAGCAACTAGGCAAAAGTTGTTCCCAAATTTGGATACCGGGAACCTGTAATATCTCATTTCACAAGCAACTTTTACAAGCTGGCCCCAAATTCTGTATCAACTAGCATAACTTGTTTCAAGAAATCTCTTTCCTTTAGAAAAGCACTCAGCAGTATAGCGTTTCCGATCAATCTTCAAAGGTGCTTGTGCTAATGTAATCTCTGCAACAACCATTTTAACCTGAAAAAACCCTCAATAATTACAAACGAAAACAAAAACTCACGAACAATGAAATAAGTACGAAAAACAAAAGCTACAAAACTAGAGGCAGCTAGTCGGCTAAACAACTTGGGATCAAAAACAGAATAAATCTGAATCAAAAACACTATTAAGCAAGTTGACTCTAGTTAAATTTTGGCAGTGACAATTGATTTGAAGCATAATCGAAGCATAACCGAAGCAACTAGTCAAAGTTGTCTCCAAATCTGGAGGCAACTAGCATAAGTTTTCTCCAAATATGAAGGCAACTAGCACGAGTTGTCTCTAAAAAGAATAAAAACATACACAAATAGTGAATCTGGCATGAGTCGAACACACATCTTCTGACACCATGTCAGTCGTGCTACCATTGCACCACAGATTCGTCGCAAGTCGTAACTACTTTTAAGATAATTTGACATGCATGAATAACCAAAAAATAATGTACCTAATCAATTGCCATTGAGGAATTTGAATGCATGACCATGGCACGAGTAAGTTTGCTTGTTACTGTTTGCAGGAAGCTTCTGTAAGCATTGAATTGCAATGGTACTAAATTTACCAGAAAATAATGTATGCTCTGCTACAGCAACAGTACCCTTAGCAACAAAACTATATAACAACCCTCTTTGACTCATGACTTAGGTGTGACTTCGATCAATCAAGATGTACAAATTCTTATCTCGCCTTAGAAACCGCAAATCTGGGAAATCAAAAAACCAGGTTAATGAGCATAACAACCAAATTCCAGTGTAAGGTAGAAAAGAATGAATATAACCCTTTAACTTAGAAGCACTTGTTACTTTTCAGTTACCAAAACTTATTACCATTATACACCTAGGTCCCTTTTCAACAGCTTCACCGAGTCCTAAGTGATGTCCAACATTGCAGGGGATTTCTAATTTGCGATAACACAAAGTATAAACATGTCAGCTATTGTGGATTCCATGGACTAAGAAATTATGACACAATATGCAACACGACAGATAGCTACAACTACTTAGAGCAAGAGTAAAGAACCCAAGCGGAGCTACATTTGTTGAGTAAAAACCACCATCTCCACCATCCAGCACTACTATTACCACCGCCGACACTACCAGCTACAGAACCACCACCTCCTTCACCAGCAGCTAACACCACCGCTACAACCATTGCCGCCACCGCCACTACCAGCATCCATCACCACTGTCGCCGCCGCCACTACTGTCACCACCTCCGCCACCGCCGCTTCCATCGCCACTGCCGCCACCACCACGCCGCCACCACCATTAGGTGGAGTCAACTTGATGAAGGTGTTGAAGTTGCCTCCACATTAATTGGAACCAACTAAATCAAGTTGTCTCCAAATCTAAGGCAACTACCTAAGGTTGTCTCCAAATATGGAGGCAACTAGCACAAGTTGTCTCCAACAAAAAGTGTAAAGGAACAAGTTGTTATAACAAAATCAAGTCAACTAGTTTAAGTTTGTTTCCAGATTTGGAAGCAACTAGCATAACTTGTTTCCAACAAAACTACATATGAACAACAAACAGTGTACATGAATAAGTAGCTAATACAAATGGAACCAACTAGCTCTAGTTGTCTCCAAAACTGAAGCAACTAACTCAAGTTATCTCCAAATGTAGAGGCAACTAGCTCAAGTTGTCTATAGCAAAAAATATATATGAACAAGTTGCCAAAAAAAAAAAAAAAAATTAAGCCAACTAGTCCATTTGTTCCAAATCTAGAGGCAACTCGTTTAAGTTATCTCCAAAATATGGAGGCAAACTTATGAGTGAACCTGGCATGGATCGAACACGCATTTTCTGACAAGGAGTCACTCGTGCTGCCATTGCACCACAAATTCAACATACCACAATTCATTTACATGTCTTCCTAGTAACATTTTGTCGAAAAATCAAAATGAAATGTATATATGTAATGATTTGAGAATGGAGCCAAGTGACAACTTTATTTTATATAAATCCAAATCTTAAATGTAACAAGTGACAATTTCATTTTTATAGTAGATCTGATTATCGAAAACTAACATTAGTAAGAAACAACTTCATTGACATACAATGTACCACTCTGTTTCACTGCAGTGGAAGTCAAAGCTCCACGTCATATTAGCTTGATAAATGTCAACCACAAGGCAAGCATTCCCTATGTACACAGACTTCCACGGTTGCCGCCACATCAAGTCTTTTACGGTTAAAACTTGCTAGTGCTATGCTACTCTATTAATCACCAGGACATTATTTATTTTTTGGCATTTAATCACCAAGACATTTTTTTTTTTTTTTTGGCTTCCGAAAATGAGCAAAGAGAACCTAATGTGGAAATCAAGTTAGAGAGGTACGTACCTTTGTCGACAATCAAGTTAGAGACGTATGTACCATCACCTATGTTGCTGCAGACAAATAAGAAGAACAATCAATACACAGTAAACTCTCTTTATTACTCATATAAATGATCTGGGAGTGCATATGGGATTATATAAACATAACAAAATGATCCATGAAATGATCAAATATCCATTCAAACGGAGACATTAAATTTGATCAAAAGGAGAAAACACATAGATAATTTAGAAATACAACAAAATAACAATGCACATAAAAGTTAACCTACACCTAATCCTATACAGTCAATCAGTTTAAGTGAATCAAATCAAGCACATAAAATAATCATCTTATAGCATTAAGGGAACGAAAACTAACATCAAAACCGTTAATCCAGACAAAAACTAGTAAGATGGCAAAATACCAATGTATAGCAACAACTACTACAACACAAAATATCTTCAAAGATCACCACCAGCATCTCCACGACAACCTCCACCCTCACCTCCAGTACAACATCATCCACCACCACATTAACAACGCAACCACAACAGCCACCAACACCTGCACCATCCATAAAAAAATAGTTCACTTTATGTTAATAAAGTACACAAGTATAAGGAGATTTTGATAAATTTTACCATGAAACACTAATTTCGAAACCTTAAAACTACCTAATTTTTCATGAAATTCCTTGCTGTGTGGTAACTCTAATTCTACTCACCAATCAACAGTATTAGTAACACCTGCAACCGCATTTAGAACAAAAACAATGGAAAATGAAGTTCAAAATCTCTATATAATTTGAAATCTGGGCTTGAATTTATGAATTTAGACCTAAATTTGTATATCGAATCTAAAAATAAATAAATTTAATTACCAGAAATCAATTCCTAAGATGAGATCTCTCCTGAATCTATGATGAACTATTGATGATAATGATTTTCTCTCGATCTCAGTTGATTCTTCGACTAAAGTGAAAGTTTATCCCTCTCTCGATTATTCCGACGAAAACTCTTTCTCAAATGAAAATAAGTTACTACTAAAATGTTCGGATTGAAGCTAGTGGTGGAGGTGGCGGTACTGCTTGTGGTGGAGGAGATCGGGACGGTGGTGATTGGAGCGACGAAGATGATTGTTGTTGGAGCGATGGAACTTTTTTTTTTTCTGCGAAGGAGGAAAGTTAGACTGAAAGGTTAAATGAGGAATTATGGGAATTAATGGAGATTATAAATTTCGATTATACCCTTAGGGGTATTTGTAAATTTGGTAAAGGGTAATTGTGGAGGATCCATGAATAGTAGGGGTGTTTTTAACATTCCCACTAAAATCAAACATCTGAATAAACAGAAAATGAAGATTAATAGCTTATAATTAACACAACAAAGGTATTATTTATGGTAAAGAACGGACATAAGAAATCTCTTAATCTTAAAATTTTAAGATTTAAACAACTGAATAAATAGACCAAAAGAAAATCAGAGAAATGAAGATTTTACGTACCTGGCTATCACATCTGTAGTGGAGAGCACATCATGTTGAATGGTATGGAACTAATCGTGGATTTCTTCTGCACAAACAAGAACATTTATGAGCCTAAAAATCAAACAACAGATCAGTAATATAAACCACACAATTTTCATTTTTTGAAGAGTTTTACCAAAGACAACAGCTTGAAGCCAAATGTTCAATCACTGGTCTTTAAAGAAATAAGAAATCTGAGTTTTGAGAGGAAAAATCATCGTGTGACTGGATCTTCATCAACAAAAGGGTTTCATCTTCTTCTTCCTCCGGCAGTTTCAAAGGAATTATGAGAGTTATAATAATTGTATTAGATCCGTAAGAGATACTAACATTCTTGAAGAAGGACGCATCATTGAAAAAAAGTTTTGGCTGAAAATTTTGAGATCTGAAGAACAAGATGAGAAAAAATGAATGTTGCAAGCGGCGGAAGACATATAGGGTATCAAAGAAAGATTTGATAGGTAATCCGACGGTTGGGAATGTGTTTAAGGTAATGGATCGATTAGGGTATTGTCAACTGTGGGATTGTCAACACGGGTTAGTTCTCACTTCACTCAAGTACCCAACGTACAAAAATTTAGGGGTGAGCAAAAATAAAAAACCCTATCCACAAATTTTATCCAAACCAATGCCCACTCCCTAGTCCGTTTCTTGACGGATTAAGTGCCGATGAATTTTTGAAACCTGTCGTTTTCAAGGGTTGGACACGGGCGATATATCACTCATCCATTGGACACTTAATGGATGCCCAAATATGAAGGATTAACTAGAGCCTGAGCAAGGTACTTACATTTAGAAGCCAGAGAAGTAACCGGGATCAGAATGAATGAGAGGTATGATGGATAAGCATGAAATGAATGCAACGATCAAATATTTCATATATCAGATTACCCTAAATGAAATTGAAACCAGAAATGATGTCCAAGCAAAAACAAAGTATCCGAAATTTGAATAGATGAGTCTCATGCCCACCTAAAGTTTAAATCTTTTGAAAACAGGAGGACTACACCATAGAAACCTATGCCTAACAAGCCACAGCGTAAAAAAAAAAAAAAAAAATCTTGACTGCAGGTCCATTTCCCCATCCCACATGCAACAACATCAAGTTGCATTCCTTTTTCTCAGTCAAAATCTTTCACACACAGCCCTAGTGTTATACAAGTAAGTAGTCTTTCGAGTAAGGATCATAGCCTCAGTGAGAGCTGATACATTGGTGTAGGCACACCAAATTCTCATCATTTGTTCTCACGCTCCTCTGGTGTGTCACGTTTTAAATAAGGTTCCTGCAATTCAAATGATGCCTGATAGAGTTAATTAGACTTGTTTTTCCAAGGAAAACAGACTAATAAAATAGCATAGCCTGTTGCAATTATTTTATGCTGGTGGACAGTTATAAATTGTAGGTGATGGGTGATATTTGAAATTTTAATCTCAATATCCATTACAGCTGCAGATAAATAGGACTCAAGTCAAGAGTGTCATACCCATCGCTAATGATATCAACCAAGGGAGCTTACTGATACTCATTTCAGTTTAGATTTGCTAAAAACAAGAGGAACATCCAATACATAATTCAAAACAGTAAGTCTTGTACTAGTGATTAAGTTGTTCTGCAAAGTTCAGAAATAAAAGAGGTACAAGCAACTACATTAATTAGACTGCAATTCCCCTACCCCCATCTCCCTCTGCACCTCCAGTTTGGCAATGCCCATCCCATATGTAAGAGCATCAAGTTGAATAAATTCACCAGTTAAATTCTTGGACTCACAGCCTTTTGATCAGTGTAATCGAAAGTAATATAAAGTAATATATAGTTGTTGATGGTGGTTTATTAGACAAGGGGTAAAATCGTAAAACCCCATGACCTAGTGTTACCCGCAACACATTGAATAAGAGCATTTAACTCGGTGTAAATAATTAATAGGGGTATTTTTTCAAAATACCAGATTAGGGTTTTCAACACAGAACCCTAATTCCAAAACTAAGCCGCATACTGCGCACCATGGCAACCATGCCAAACCAAGCCGCATACTGCGCACCATGGCAACCATGCCAAACCAAGCCGCATACTGCGCACCATGGCAACCATGCCAAACCAAGCCGCATATCGCGCACCATGGCAACCATGCCAAACCAAGCCGCAATCGCGCACCATGGCAACCATGCCAAACCAAGCCGCACTCTGCGCACCATGGCAACCATGCCAAAACAAGCCGCATACTGCGCACCATGGCAACAACGCCAAATTCCGAGCCGCTATGCCTTTGGCCCACGCCAAACATAGCGCCCTAGGCTTGCAAGACTTGCAACTAGGTCAACATGGCCGCACGTGCCATTGGCACATGCCAACACGTGTCGCAAGCCATATTTCTAAGCCGTTATGCCTTTGGCCCACGCCAAACATAGCGCCCTAGGCTTGCAAGACTTGCAACTAGGTCAACATGGCCGCACGTGCCATTGGCACATGCCAACACGTGTCGCAAGCCATAATTCTAAGCCGCTATGCTTTTGGCCCACGCCAAACATAGCGCCCTAGGCTTGCAAGACTTGCAACTAGGTCAACATGGCCGCACGTGCCATTGGCACATGCCAACACGTGTCGCAAGCCATAATTCCAAGGCACTATGCCTTTGGCCCACGCCAAACATAGCGCCCTAGGCTTGCAAGACTTGCAACTAGGTCAACATGGCCGCACGTTCCATTGGCACATGCCAACACGTGTCGCAAGCCATAATTCCAAGTCGCTATGCCTTTGGCCCACGCCAAACATAGCGCCCTAGGCTTGCAAGACTTGCAACTAGGTCAACATGGCCGTACGTGCCAATGGCACATGCAACATGCTCGCTAGCTAGCTTCCCTATCAAGGTCACGACCCTAATGGCCCCGCATGCCATTGGCACATGCCAACATGCTCGCTAGCTAGCTTCCCTATCAAGGTCATGCCATTGGCACATGCCAACATGCCTAATGGCCCCGCATGCCATTGGCACATGCCAACATGCTTGCTAGCTAGTTTCCCTATATCACGCCCTAACGGCCCCGCATGCCATTGGCACATGCCAACATGCTCGCTAGCTAGCTTCCCTATCAAGGTCACGGCCCTAATGGCCCCGCATGCCATTGGCACATGCCAACATGTTTGCTAGCTAGTTTCCTTATCACGGCCCTAACGGCCACGCATGCCATTGGCACATGCCAACATGCTCGCTAGCTGGTTTCCCTATCAAGGTCACGGCCCTAATGGCCACGCATGCCATTGGCACATGCCAACATGCTCGCTAGCTAGCTTCCCTATCAAAATCACGGCCCTAACGGCCCCGCATGCCATTGGCACATGCCAACATGCTCGCTAGCTAGCTTCCCTATCAAGGTCACGGCCCTAATGGCCCCGCACGCCATTGGCACATGCCAACATGTTTGCTAGCTAGTTTCCTTATCACGGCCCTAACGGCCACGCATGCCATTGGCACATGCCAACTTACTCGCTAGCTGGTTTCCCTATCAAGGTCACGGCCCTAATGGCCACGCATGCCATTGGCACATGCCAAACGCACACACTGGTAGCCTAACTTGCAAACCGTGCAACCTACCACCAAGGAATTCCGCACATGCCATTGGCACATGCCAAACGCACACGCTGGTAGCCAAAACTTGCAAACCGTGCAACCTACCACCAAGGCATTCCGCACATGCCATTGGCACATGCCAAACGCACACGCTGGTAGCCAAAACTTGCAAACCGTGCAACCTACCACCAAGGCATTCCGCACATGCCATTGGCACATGACACACGCGCCACTAGCAGCGCCACTTGCAATCAAGATGCAACCAACACTCGAGACATCAACACAAACTGGGGGATGCTTCTTTAGGGTTTTGGTTTGGCGGTCACAGCATGCAGCGTTTTCACCCATTAAACCATGCGGTTACCACCTCCTCCCATTATTTCACCCTTTACTCTCTTCCTTCATGAGGCCAGGGTACGTTTCAATCTCGACTTGTATAAATAGGTCTTACCTATTTCCACCAGACAACATGTCTCGGTCAGGAGAAATATACTACACTTACACTCTCAGAAAGGCAACTTTGCAAGCTCTCTCAAAAGCTTCCATCTCTTGCAAGCTTCCTAAGCTTTCACTTTACGATACAAGTCGAGATACTACTCTCCTCAACACCTTTCTTTGCTTCCCTCCCCAAATCAACCCTTCTCCTCCACTTTGTGACCGAAGCAAGTCCGGAACGGCCATTTCTTGGTTTAGGCCGGACTTGTACGAGATCGATCTCTCGAATCTACAAAGTGCTCACGTGCAGCACATTTGTTTAGGGTTTGAATCAATTTCTCACTCACCCACCGAAATTACCGAAATCAGCAGAAACGATTTTCACCCATAAACAATAGTCTGACGAGTCATGATTAGAACCCAATTGAGATCTGAAAATTGCTGCTGAGGTTTGAAATCCTGCTCAGAGTTTCACCACATCAATCCCGGCACATGCTCTAGCATTTGTTCTCACGCTCCCTGGTGCTCGCGCTGCCCCAAAGTTTCTTGAGTGCAACATCGTTAGTTACTAAAGGTCCTGCAAAGATCATACCATTGGACAATTATTTTAAGCTAATCACTTCATATAAACACAAGAAAATGAGCACCATCTTGAGTCTCTACAGTGTATCAGATAAAAAGACATGTATAGTGAACTCTCAATTCAATTTGTATTTCTCGATGAATTGTCAATCGTTTTTGGAAAATTAGAATCCTATTCAAGGTTCAATAAACCTTTATGTCTTTCAATCAAGAAAAGAACACGTTTTAATTAATTCTAATAACAACTGGGGATTTGATTTCAAATTTCCACTCAAAAAAAAAAAGAAAAAAAACATTCATAAGCCTAAAATAAAACAGCAGACAAGCAAACTTAAAAACATGAAAATGAAGAGATTTACCAAAACCGTTCAGATTTTAAATGATGGAAGATGTGAGAACAGATTTAAGTCTTGAGAGTAAATATCATTCTGCTTGTGAATCAAGAATAACAAGATTAACAATTTCATCTTCTTCCTCATCCGGAAGCTTGACAAATAACGGAATTCTTGAAGAAAGATGCATCATTGAGAAACAATTTTGGCTGAAATTTTGAGATCTGAAGAAGAATAAGAAAAATAAAAGAGAAATTTAGGTTTTATAAAGGTGAAGAGGCGGCGGGTGCCTCTTAGGGTATAAGAGAGGGATTAAATATATGATATCATCCAAAGGTTGGGAGTATTTTTAGGTTATATAGATAGTCCAACGGTGGGAGATGGTTGAGTTTGACTTAAGTTGTTTCAAAAATGGGTTGGAAATGTTGCTGACCATAGGCAAAGTTAGATTGTTATAGTGGCTCCAGTACTACATGCCAGTGCCACAAGAAATACAAGAATGAACTTGAATTATTCAGCCACGTTAATTTACTTTAGGGTTTTTCAATATTCGTCATCACTAAATTTGCTTAAGCCAAAGGAAGGTAGGGTACTAAACAGATTTGGGCAATTTTCAATAGAAATATCTACTGAGCGCAAGATAAGATATCCCATCTCTATAATTTTTCAATCTAAATTGTTTTGAACTTGGTTTGTATGATATTTTCATTTGCACTAAACATTTACTCGAGCAAAGCCGGCTATACAACAGTATTTTGTGTCCTGTGACCATCTTAGGCAACAATAACTCAAGTTAAGCTTACAATTTAACTAAAGGGTCTCTATAGGCAAAGGCTAATGGAGAGTGGTAGCTGGTGAGAATGAAATCATTCAAACATTTCAACCACTAGGCAAAATCTGAAAATCAACTCTGAATATTTGATTACACCAAAAAAGTTGAATAACCAAAATTGAAACAGAAAAGATAAACAACGTCAAAAGAAAGAATCTGGATTACATTAGACATCACCAGCTTTTAGCTCAAAATTATGAACCCTAGTCTCGTTCGAAAATCAGACAATGAAATTTATTGAACTCGGAGAATTGAAAGAAATAGGAGTGAGAGTGCCATGCTTAGTTTCACCATCAAGTTTATTTCCTTTCTCAGTCAAATTATTTCACACCCACTAGTAGTATTATTGAAAGCAAACTCCAACTCAATCTATAGAAATATACCACCATTTGTTGTCAAACTCCTTGGTGATTCTTGATAATGTTACACTTGTTTTACCAAAGAGAAAAGAATGATAAAATAGCATACCATTCAGGTCTTTAGTCTACGTACCAAATTATTGTACAGTCTGAAATCTGAATAACAAAATTAGAGGATTCTAAAAGAAAGAACTGCCAACAACACCTTAGAAGATCCTTGTCATGATTCGCCCTGATTTGATAAATACCCAGATCAGATGTAGCAACTTCATTCTCTGGTTCCCGCGGGTTGTGTCAAAACAAAAAACAAAAAAACTTCATTCTCTGGTTTTTAACTCCTGTTCTTGCAGTAACTGTAATTCTCAGGATTCAAGATCTCAATGAGCTTCACTAGCTCATGTGGATCCCTATAGTCACTTTCCTGCAAATACAAATTCACTAATCTTTAGTCATCGATATCAACATTTAAATTTTACCTACCCTGAAGATCAGAACAGCAAAGCGATAATCTCTAGGAAGCAGACCAAACTTGGAAGTAAATCATGTAAAACTAAATCTTAGACGTCAGCGGAGAAAAGACAACTTCAAAAACAGAAATAATTTACTTTGAAAGCGAAAATTAAAGCGAAAATTGTAAGCAGAAATAAATTAGAAACGCCCAAGTTAAAATCAACACCCATTCATGCTAACAAAGAAACCCCTTAATTAGCTACCAAAGCACAAATAATTAGCACAAATCAAACCTCTACATTGATGCAATAGCCCATCAGACTGGATGAGGCAACAACAATTTTGTGAGTGAGGAATCTAGGAGGAACGGATACAAATAACCTATAGCTAAGCGGAAAGACAAGATCAAATCTTGCCTCAAGATTAATTCTCCTCGAGTGTTGAGCTGCACAAGGAAAAAAAAAACAATTTAATGAGGGTAAAATCAAACAATTGAATAAAGAGAAAAAAACAAATCAAAAAATGAAAAAGATTACATTTAACAATTACAAGAATGAGAAGATTTGAGTTTTGAGAGGAGATATCATTATGCTTGTGAATCAACAATAACAAGATAAGGGTTTCATCATCTTCTTCTTGGCAGTTATAGAGGAATGATTAGGAGAGTTATAACAGCAATAATAACATAAGTGAGAAGTGAACATATTTTCAAGCGATTCACTGTTGAGAATGAATTTTTTCAAGACAGAAATTTTAAGATCTAAATCAGCGAGAGAGAAAAAAAATGAACAAAGAGAGTTTACTTGGGGACGGCTAGGATATTTTTTGTTGTTAGGGTGCCTCATGTTTCTAGGGCATATATTTATATCAGAGAGAGATGTGATCCAACGGTCGGGGATGTTGGAGTTGTAGTGTTCGGTTCAGGGTCTAAGAAATTGGCCCGCAAATGCCAAAGTGGTTTACTCATCTACTGTGACGAAATTAGGAAGTGCCAAGATGCTGTGTATACCATCACAAACTGCAAATCAAATGGCCTAACTTCCTAGAGTATGAAACTTAATTTTATAGGACTCAGTAAAAAGTAAGAATCTGCAAGTAATATAGAACTGAGAGCATCATACTAAATAATCAAAATCAAAAGAGAGATTACTAATAGTCTTTTCAGTTTAAATTTTTTAAAAACAAGAGGAGCACTAATAGAAACCTAGATCACTGCATGAATAATATAATATTGCAGTTTTCTTATGGCGATTTGAGTTGTTTGCAAAGTCAACAAATCAAAGAGGCACAAGTAACCACATCCGGATTACAGTTCACTTCCACCATTCTGCAATAACAGCATCCCTTTTGGTAGTTAATTTCTTGCAGGCAACATTCACTTTGAAATCTCATTGAAATTAATAGTCACGCAAAGTCCGGATCCAAACCCAGCTGAGGTTAGGGTCCCTTATGTTTTTGAGACATGGGTGATCCAACGGTTGAAATTGTGTAATATTGATTAGGGTCTTGAAGGGAGATGTAGTTGCTGAAATTACAATGCCAAAGTGGGTGGCACTTTCTGGTATTTGTTCTACTATAGCGAGTGTTGAGCCACCTTGATGCCCTTCTTCGTTCATAATATACTGAGAACATCAAATTGGAGTTTATGGTTTAACCAAGGAATTTCATTACAGCATCTGGCCTCTATTTCTTTAGGCAGACATAAGTCTAGGGTATGACCTTGACTTTCTTTGACTAAACTCCGTATTTAACCACAAAGAGAAAAACCCTAAAACTCAACTTCTCATCTGACTTTCTCTCTCCATCAAGAAAGTCATCACACACTAGAGGTGTAAAACGTGCCGGCCCGGCACAGCCCAGCCCACGAAGTCACGTGCTTAGCGTGCTACGTGTTTGTCTTTGTGCTAAATGGCGTGCCGTCTTTGTCTTGTGCCGTAAAAAAATAAACGTCTTTGTCTTGCCGTCTTTGTCTTTGTGCTAGCACACTTATTTTATGTTCTCCAAAATAAATATTTTTGAGATATTTTAGTTAGTACATGTATTATTATAGAAATAAATTAGCATACCAAAGATAAAATGTCAGAAATTGGCTAAAACAATGATTTTATTGTGAAATATGCATCAAATGTGATGTATTGTGTAGTATTTTACGCATGACGTGGCGTGCTTTCTTCGCGTGCTGGGCTGGGCTGGGCCGTGTGCTAACACGTGCCGCGTGCTGGGCTGGGCCGTGTGCCTATTTTGTCTGGCACAGCACAACACATTAAACAAACGTCTTTGTGCCGCTACCGGGCCGGTCACGTACTGTGCCGTGCTGTGCTCGAATTTTAACGTGTTGTGCTATGCCATAAACGTGCTGGCCCGTCCCAATTTACACCTCTATCACACACCACGAAATCCTAACACTTTTAGGGGTGACCCCAAACGAATTAGTGGCGATACTAAAAGACAAAAAAGGTCACCCAAACGTAAATCTAAGCTACCCATTATCTTCGATTTTTCGAAATGGCCAATATGCCCTTATATAATCGATAGCCAACACCATAATCGTAGGTTACAGGTGAATCGGTAGGTTAAATTGAAACTATACCTACCGATTATTGTGTAGATACTTCGGCTAATAATCCCATTTATAATCGGTAGCTTATCCAACTCGTAAGACTACCGATTATAAGGAGCCCCATATTCAACCCTGGCCAAAATTCCATAGGTTTTGATGGGTGGAGCCAACCATAACCACTTGGCTTGAGCTGTGGATGTAGCCATAATCGGAAGCCTAATAGGTTACATACACTACCGATTATAAGTTTCCCCAAAATGAGTTTTTCCTAAAATCCTTCTGTTGATGGTGGATTTTAGACAAGGGGTAAAATCGTAAAACCCCATGACCTAGTGTTACCCGCAACACATTAACTAAGAGAATTTAACTCAGGTGTAAATAATTAATAGGGGTATTTTTTCAAAATACCAGATTAGGGTTTTCAACACGTAACCCTAATTCCAAAACCAAGCCGCATCATCGCGCACCATGGCAACCATGCCAAACCAAGCGATATCGCACACCATGGCAACCATGCCAAACCAAGCCGCATATCGCGCACCATGGCAACCATGCCAAACCAAGCCGCATATCGCGAACCATGGCAACCATGCCAAACCAAGCCGCATCTATCGCGCACCATGGCAACAATGCCAAACCAAGCCGCATCTGCGCACCATGGAAACCATGCCAAACCAAGCCGCATATCGCGCACCATGGCAACCATGCCAAACCAAGCCGCACTCTGCGCACCATGGCAACCATGCCAAACCAAGCCGCACTCTGCGCACCATGGCAACAACGCCAAATTCCGAGCCGCTATGCCTTCGGCCCACGACCAACATAGCGCCCTAGGTTTGCAAGACTTGCAACTAGGTCAACATGGCCGCACGTGCCATTGGCACATGCCAACACGTGTCGCAAGCCATAATTCCAAGCCGCTATGCCTTTGGCCCACGCCAAACATAGCGCCCTAGGCTTGCAAGACTTGCAACTAGGTCAACATGGCCGCACGTGCCATTGGCACATGCCAACACGTGCCGCAAGCCATATTTCTAAGCCGCTATGCCTTTGGCCCGCGCCAAACATAGCGCCCTAGGCTTGCAAGACTTGTAACTAGGTCAACATGGCCGCACGTGCCATTGGCACATGCCAACACGTGTCGCAAGCCATAATTCCAAGACGCTATGCCTTTGGCCCACGCCCAAACATAGCGCCCTAGGCTTGCAAAACATGCAACTAGGTCAACATGGCCGTACATGCCAATGGCACATGCCAACATGCTCGCTAGCTAGCTTCCCTATCAAGGTCACGGCCCTAACGGCCCCGCATGCCATTGGCACATGCCAACATGCTCGCTAGCTAGCTTCCTATCAAGGTCACGGCCCTAATGGCCCCGCATGCCATTGGCACATGCCATTGGCACATGCCAACATGCTTGCTAGCTAGTTTCCCTATCACGGCCCTAACGGCCCCGCATGCCATTGGCACATGCCAACATGCTCGCTAGCTAGCTTCCCTATCAAGGTCACGGCCCTAATGGCCCCGCATGCCATTGGCACATGCCAACATGTTTGCTAGCTAGTTTCCTTATCACGGCCCTAACGGCCACGCATGCCATTGGCACATGCCAACATGCTCGCTAGCTGGTTTCCATATCAAGGTCACGGCCCTAATGGCCACGCATGCCATTGGCACATGCCAAACGCACACGCTAGTAGCCTAACTTGCAAACCGTGTAACCTACCACCAAGGCATTCCGCACATGCCATTGGCACATGCCAAACGCACACGCTGGTAGCCAAAACTTGCAAACCGTGCAACCTACCACTAAGGCATTCCGCACATGCCATTGGCACATGCCACACGCGCCACTAGCAGCGCCACTTGCACTCAAGATGCAACCAACACTCGAGACATCAACACAAACTGGCGGATGCTTCTTTAGGGTTTTGGTTTGGCGGTCACAAAGATGCGGCGTACACTACGCTCACATTAAGAAAGCGTGAAAAGGAATAAAGCGGTCAAATAAAAGAGGAAATAATGGTGAAAAACGTTTTCACCCATTAAACCATGCGGTTACCACCTCCTCCCATTATTTCACCCTTTACTCTCTTCCTTCATGAGGCCAGGGTACGTTTCAATCTCGACTTGTATAAATAGGTCTTACCTATTTCCACCAGACAACAAGTCTATACTACACTTACACTCTCAGAAAGGCAACTTTGCAAGCTCTCTCAAAAGCTTCCATCTCTTGCAAGCTTCCTAAGCTTTCACTTTCTGATACAAGTCGAGATACTACTCTCCTCAACACCTTTCTTTGCTTCCCTCCCCAAATCAACCCTTCTCCTCCACTTTGTGACCGAAGCAAGTCTGGAACGGCCATTTCTTGGTTTAGGCCGGACTTGTACAGATCAATCTCTCGAATATACAAAGTGCTCACGTGCAGCACATTTGTTTAGGGTTTGAATCAATTTCTCACTCACCCACCGAAATTACCGAAATCAGCAGAAACGATTTTCACCCATAAACACCTTCACGTAATGAATTTTGAAATATACCATAATCGGTAGGGTATATAATTATATAACCCACCGATTATAACGATACCCAGATCCAACCTTTGCCATATTTCATAGGTTTTGAGTGTACACAGCCAACCATAGCCACTTGGTTCGCGTTTTGGATGCAGCGTTAATCGGGAGTTAAATATATTACCAAACCATCCGATTACGGGTTGCCCAAAATGAGTTTTTTCTAAAATCCTTCATGTGATGAATTTTGAAATATACCATAATCGGTAATCTATCCAACTTAACAACCTACCGATTATAAGGAGCCCCGGATCAAACCCTTGCCAAATTCCATAAGTTTCGAGTGTACAGGGCCAGGAATAACCATGTGGTTCGTGATTTGGATGTAGCCATAATCGTAATCCAAATAGGTTCCACAACCTACCGATTATAGGTTGCCCCAAAATGAGTTTTTTCTAAAATCCTTCATGTGACGAATTTTGAAATCTACCATAATCGTTAGAGTTGATTACTTCTTACCGTCCGATTATACGAAGCCCCAAATCCAACCTGTGCCAAAATCCATAGGTTTAGAGGGTACAGAGCCAGGCATAACCATGTGGTTCGTGATTTGGATGTAGCCATAATCAGACGTCAAATTGGTTCCAAAACCTAACGATTAAATATTGCCTCAAAATGAGTTTTTTTCTAAAATCCTTATTTGCGAAATTTTGAAATCTGCCATAATAGGTAGATGATAAAACTTATACCCTACCGATTATAAGTGGCCAGGGATTCAACCTTTGCCAAAAACTATAATATTCGGTAGCCAAAATAATAATCGGTAGTTTCACAAAATAATCGGAAGCAAACTCTTGTAATCGGTAGGCTGGGGTCTATATATTAGTGTTTGGAAAAAAAAATTGACTCATTGTGAGGTAACTCCGATTGAGTGAGAGAAGAAGAAGAAGAAAAAAAAAAGAAGAAGAAGTGCGTATATGTTGCCAACTTCCGATTTTTGCCAACTTCCATAAACATGGATGGGTACGAAAAAGGACGTGAAGTTGTTGAAGTTCAAGGTTCACTACCGTTTACAGATGATGATTTGGGGTATATGTTGAATGATCCAAACTTTGATGGAGATGAAACCCTAGACGACGCTTTCATGGAAGAAAATGGAGAATCACCCGAGATCGAAGCTAACGATGCATCAAACATACAGGTATGTTGTTAACAAACTATAATACCCATGTTATGTGCATTTGTGTGTGTTTTCGAACGTGAAAATTCGATTTCTGCATGCATTGAATGACATGAACGACAAATATTCGGTAGTTATTTAGTAAAATATCTATCGATTATCAATAATCAGATATATTTTGATGTATAAATCTGCCGAATATGAAAAAATCCCCAAATTGAAAGATTCAATTTCTCACAATCGGAAGTTGTATACATGAATAAACGTCCGATTATTGATATTTAATAATCGGTTGGTTTATGAATTTATAGTCCCTCCGATTATTGAAGCTTTTTATACAGAAGAATTGTTCATTTGTGTATGTCGTTAATCGGTAGACTATTTTCGTACATGACTACCGATTGCTCATAATCGGTTATGTTGTGTAGTATTAAACTACCGATTGTATTTTAATCGGTTACTTATTATCAAAACTTCCTTCCGATTTCTAATGCATAACTTGTTGTTGTTGTGCGTAGGCTGTTGTAGCGGTTGATGACGATTATTATTTGAGGCCTGATATTTCCCTACATTATGCAAACGATTTGGTATGTTCATGAATTATCTTTTCTTTTTCCAATCATGTATGTTAGATGGTTATGCTAATTTTTTTTGGTTTGTTATATGCGCATTTAGATATTTGGAAGTAAGAAGGAAGCAAAGGAATGGCGATGTGCGTGGTAGTTCAGAACCCTTGCGTGAAGGACATTAGTTCTAAAATGGTTTGTGAGTGAAGTGGGAAGAAAAAGAGTCACGAGGGAAAGAATAATAAGTATGTAAGGAAGACTGAGAGGAAGAAGTACCGAACTCATACAAAGAAGATTGGATGCCCATTTAAGATTGTTTTCTATAAGTCTGGTGGTAAGGAAAGTAAAGATTGTAAAATGTCTAAAGTTGCTAATGGTTATCACAACCACGATGATCCGGATACTCTTATTGGACATGTAATGGTTGCGAAGTTAAAACCACATGAAATGGAGATGGTGAGGTCTATGCGTATCCAAAAGGAGAGCGCGATCTTAAGTAAAATAAAGGCGGACGACCCCGACAACTTGTCTTCTTTGTCTACAATTAGGTCGTCCCTAGCTACGATCAAAAGGACAGAATGGGATGGTAGAACGGTCATGCAACAATCGCAGTGGTTAGCTGAGTTACACGACTACACGTTGAGAACGGAAGAAAAGGATGGTAAAGTGGTACGTATTTTCTTGGCACATCCCGAAATGATAAAATTGGCTCAGTGTTATCATCAAATTTTGTTGATAGATGCCTCTTACAAGACAAACAAATATAACATGTCGTTGTTGAACATTGCTTGTCACACTTCAGACAAAAACACGTTTACGATTGCATGGGGTTTAATGGATCATGAGAACAACGTGAGTTTCATTTGGATATTGGAGACGTTGAGGTCCATTTACAATGGGGATGATTTTCCAAGGGTTATTGTAACAAATAACGATCAAGCCGTAATGCATGCAATAGCGGTAGTCTTTCCTCCAGCCCGAAACTTGCAATGTACGTGGCACATTGAAGGAAACCTCAAACACAATTGCCATCACCATTTCCAAGCTAAAAAACCAAGGAAGGGTACCAAGAGGTCGAAGGAAGAGGATGAGCGTATTAGTAAATTAACCGCGGAAGAACGAGAGGAAGAGAAGAGGTTATTTGATGAAAAATGGAAGGAGGATGGAATAATTTGGAGAGCGTTCATGAAAGCATGGGACAAGATCGTTTGGTCAATGACCGAGAAAATTTACGAAAGAAACTTGAAGAAATTTGAGGAAGAATATGGAAAGGACTACCCAAAACCCGTTGAGTATTGTAAAACACAATGGTTACCGGAGAGGTTTGTGTATGCATGGACATATGAATATCGTAACTTCAAGAACGAGGCGACAAGCATTGCGGAGGGGTCTCATGGCCGATTAAAGAAAATACTTCCAGGTAGTCAAAATGGAGTTGTGTCGATCCAAGAAGCAATCCATGAATTCACCAATCGTGATCTCATAAAGATTAAGGAATTTATGCAATTTAGTGTACATAAATTCCCTACGGAACATGAAAGGGAAAGATTGCTTCTGAGGGGCATTGTTCATAAAGTTTCAAAATGGGCAATAAATCACATGATGGAACAATTGAAATTGTATAAAGCTTACGATGACGAGAATACGATTTTTGTTTGCAAGGATATGATAGGTATTGGTCTCCCGTGTCGTCATAAAATGCGTAGGTACGTCGATGTGATTGACATAAATGATATTCATCCATTTAACTCATACTCATTATGCCTCTTTGCCTACGTCGATGTGATCGACATCATTGGTTTCACCCCTCAATCGATATTGATTCACAAGATAAGTTAAATGGACGAATTCTTTGACGTGTTTGTTTATTGAACCAACTTGGCAGAAAAGATCAGCAGAGTGACGGTTGTTTGGGTTACCGGTGTCGGCGTAGAATTTTTCGTGAATTTTTCCCAAATAACTTATACTCATTATGCCTCTTTGCCTACGTTCTTCTCCTCGTCTTGGATAGGATTGAACATAACGCCTACATAAAGATAAATCTTCTTCAATCGTGAACTCCGTAGGATTAATGAATGGTTGGGCCATTATGTTGAAGATGGTGTTGGAGAGAGTTTAAAGGTATTTGTGAGGTAAATACCACTGCATGAGGTAAATACCTATTATGTTGAAGATGGTGTTGGAGTATGAGGTAAATACCACTGCATGAATCTCATACTCCTTCAGGTTTAATCTCCCTTTGTATGCCTTTTTTACGTACGTGATTAGGATATCATCAGTTTCATGTGCCAGTGTGCCAGAGTTGTGCATCCCGGTGTGATACAAGTTTAAAAGCCTATAAAGAGGCTCCGGATTGTCTGTACCGAGAGTTTCCTATGCCCTCTGTTCCGACCAACTGATTGACAGACATCCGCATTTTTAACTCGTTGGAATCAAATTTTGGGTAATCTTGAATTTCTTAACGCAAGTATGTCCGTCACAAATTCTGTATGAATAATAGGACGAAAAATTGAAATGTCTTGAATTTGAGAAACAGATTGGCAAATTTCAAAAAATTGATCATCCAATTAAATTAAAAACAGTCGGATGAACAGATTTGTTTTTGTAAAGAACAGGAGAAGGTCTCCAAACTAACATATATCCCAACGGGAAGTCCTGAATTTTTAATGATCAAATACGAAAAGTAAATGTTATTAGTTTGCTATATCTGGCAGGTACTGTTTTCTCCTCCCCACCTCATTCTGATGTGCGATGAAGCTCTTGGAAGTTCTCTAAGCTTATCCTTATATTGCTTTCTCGATCTAGGAAGGGAAGCAGTAGAACATGGGTACAGAGAAATTTCTTCCAAGCCCTCTGCATTCTTAAACAAAAAACTCAGAATTTTGATCTCCGCGTCACATCCTTCCGCATTTTCAATCCGGACAATGTTGAGGTGAGACAGCATGCCCGGCAATGAGAATCCTTCTTCCCAGTCATCTCCGATGTCTGCTAATTCCGACTGCATCCAAACAAGAAAAACATATTGAGTGAGTATATATGAACAGCAATGCAGTTGTGTTAGAAAATGTTCTAAAGTTATATAACTGACCAAATTAAATCAAACTACCTTGAGCAAACCACGTCTAGAAGATGAACACCATCCTTGAAAATACTTAAACCTTTCCCCGTCTGGGTTAAGGATCAGAGTTTTTATATTGGGAGAGATGGTGAGCAAGTATGCTATCGTGCACAAGCAACCTCTAGTAAACCACACTTCCAGCCTCAAAGATTGAAGATTACGTAAGCAGGGGAATTGACAGTTTTCCAAGTCGGTAGCACTTGAGAGAACCTAGAGAAACAGTAGATAATTCTCTTAAATAACATTGAAGCTAAAGCATATATAGATGATCAAAAAAACTTACACAAGAAGATAAAACCTGAATTTGACTAGGCAATGAAAACATACCATAAGGAATCCAGATGACAGTTTGAGTCGTTTCACTTTATGAACCGCTTCAAGAAGTTTCACCATCCGTCTAGCATACTCTTCTTTTGCCTCTAGTTTTTGGTCAGCATACTGATAGAAATAAACTATTTTGAGACTTGCATCGGATAAGTGATCGGAACAGTTTGGTAGGTAATAGTCCAGTGTCAAAGAAGTTTCACAGGTGAAGTTCTTGAGATTAGGAGCAGATAACCTGACAAGTTTAGGCTTACGTTTACCACAACCATGCTCGTAGGCGTATGCAAACTGCTTAAGACTGAGAGACTCAACAGTGAGGTTCTGTTGAATATCAGTTTGTATATCACAGTCTTGTATGCTCAACGTCTCAAGAACTGGACAGCATGAAAAGAGCCTTTTGGATAAATCTACATCGGGCACTAAAAAGCCATCAAGATACATACATTTAAGCTCTGGTAAACTCATTGATTCAGGAAGAATAAGGCTTGCATAATGAAATCCACCCTCCTCTCCATACATTCTCAGTGTCAACTTTTTCAATGATTTACAGTTAAGTAGTTTAGGTGAAATTTCATATGTGAAACCATAATATAGACTAGTAAGTTCAATAGTTACTTCTTGCACATTGCGGTGAACGGCAGCATCGATCCATCTATTGACCCTTTCTAACACACCATTATCTTCATGGGAAAACCAAGAAACTTTAAGCGTTTGAATACTACAGTCATCTCGGAGAGATAATACTCTATCGACAAAATCATTCAACGCAACTGACTGCGCTCTGATTTTCTTCACAGCTCCCATGTAACCATTAATGCCGAAGTTCAGAAATGGAAGAGATTTCCAAATATGAATCCATCGTTTCGATAGAACACAAGTTCGGACTGCATGTTGTGTATCAACGAAAGACAAGATATGATGAATCAACGCATCTGGTAACATACTCATTTGATCCGTTTCTTCTTCTATCATATTATTATCAGTAGATAATGTCATGGTGATAACTTACTCGTTGTTACCTGATGCTGGATGTGTAACTCTCTGATGAACGATTGAGTTTTTGAGGCCTAAACGAAAACCCTAAAGATTGGATTATATAAAGACGCTGGCTTGAGGGAGCGTTGCTTAGACGTATTGGCCTTCAACTTATAAATAGACGCATATTTATTTTCCTAATATAGCTTGGAATGCCATCTAGGCATCTACACTTATAAATAGACGGGTATTTAGTTTCCTAGTATAGCTTGGAATGCCATCTAGGCATCTGCACTGTACGTAAGATATCGCGGTAAAAAATTAGGGGGATAATCGTAAAATAATAGGTACTGTAAAAGGTGATAAAATACCTGGCTTGATTGGGGTATACCCAGATTAATTGGGGTATACCCAATTATTAGTTGACTCATTTTAAGGGCTAATTAGGGGGAGTCCTAATGGGTGAAGTTACTATACTACCCTTACCCTTTATAATTCTTATCACCCTAAATCAGTTTTATTTTTTTCATTTCATTTCATCTTCTTCTCTTCTTCTTCTCCTCCACCTCTACCTTACCGTCTTCTCCATTCTCCACCATTGAAAACTCGTCGATTAATTCGTCGTAATCATCGATTCGAAAATCCCGATTAATCTTCAAATATGGAGCCACCACCGCCAAAGGCTAGTCGTATGAAGGAGCAAATCGAAAACCCAATGAATATAACCCTGAAATTGCAAATTTAGTTCAAAGGAAAGTGAAGAAAAAAACCGTAGAAGAAGAAGAAATCAACGCCGCTGAACCGGAGAAATGGTGCGATTTCATGTTTGCATGTCAAATTAGGTCAGAAAAGTGGCATATTTGAATTTGCAGTTATTTAGCCGGCAAGGTGTTTGTTCCACGACCTTGCCGAATTTTCATGTTTATGGTTAGTCAGCAAGCTCTTAGATTGAAGATTTTGCTGGCTGTTTAGTATATGTAACTGCTTTTACAGGTTCGGCAAGTTATTCAACATTGGAGCTTGCCGACGATACATTTCTTTTTTATAGTTGGTGGGTTATAATTTTTACCCTGCCGGCACTATTTCAATTTTTTAGTATCTCCTGATGCCTTAAATTTTAAAAGTCGAATGGTATTTAAATACCACCCTGCCGGCTTTAGGTTAGCCGGTATTGTTTTGATTATAGACCCTGCTGACTATTGATGTTGAAAATCCTATGTTCATAGTTGTTATAAGACGGCAGGTTATTGGAATAAGACCCTGCCGACTATACTTTAGCCGGCATGTAGTTTAGATATCGACCCTGTCGACCACTGTTCCGTCGGATTGGTTATATATATGTCGACCCTGCCGACTTATGATTTTTTTCTTAATTGTTCTTGTTCAGGTTGCAAAAAGGCAAAGAAGAAAGTTCTTACTCCTCCTTCAACACCTTCTCGTGTTGGTGAGAAACTCTTGAGTGCAACACATCGAGGGGCATTCATTGTGCACAAACGCTCAAGATCCGTGTATGGAATGATTCTCAACCACCACTGGAACCAAATGATTCAGATGAAACTCCAGATGAAGACCAAGGGAGTTCATCTAGTAGAAGATATGATGATGATGATGAGTAAATTTTTGATGGGGAAATTATGATGGGGGCGTGAGGGACAAATAGGGAGCTGCCATTTGTCCTTCTTTATAAACCGTTTCTAGCAATGATTATTCAACAGAAGGGTATACTCGGATATCCAAAATTACACCCTATTAAATCTTTCCTAAAACTCTCTCTTCATATATCTTACTGAAAGGGTTTGGATTCGTCTCCATTAAACTCTGTTTTCTTCTCCTAATCCACTATTTTTCATCTAAACCCTACGATTGTTATAACAACCCATTTTTAAGATTATAAGATAAAGAAATAAGAGAACCAAATCCAGTAGCTCACTGGTTTCTCCCCATCAATCAAAATCAGATAAAAACAAAACCCATGATTTAACGTGGTTGCTTGATGGAGATGGAAATTTTCTTCGAATCCATTTAAAAGCATAATTATAAAACCTTACCTTTTTATTTATTTTGTTCTTACCATCAACGATCATTACTTTCGGGATCATATTCTTTTTTTTCAGTGGTTTCAGATCTCTGTCTTGGGAACTTTGGTTTCCAGAAGTTTTTGTGATTTCATTGTGTTCCATGTTTGTTGATTAGAAATCACCACTTTTTGTATCTATTCCGCTGTTAATTTTGTCAAGTAATTAAAAAAAAAGACTATTAAACTTCTTCCAATTAGATTCAGGGAGATGAGATTTGATTGCCCTTGAAATTGGGGAATTGATCTCGCTATACTGAGAATATTCGAAGGAAAAAATTTGAAGTAATCGAGGTTAAATTTTTAATGCGGTTTTTAACACCCGAAATTACCCTTCCCGTTTGTTAAAAACGGTTGACAAGGAAGGACAAATGGAAGCTCTCTATTGGTCCCTCACACCCCATCATATATTGCCCCATCAAAAATTTATCCAATGATGATGATGTTGAAAGAATTCCGGCTGCAACAATGATGATGATGATGGTGATCAAAACATTCCACCTGTTGGAGGAGGTAATGATGATGATGATGGTAATGGAGATAAAGATAAGGATACAAAAGATGAAATTGTTGAAGAGGAAGAGGAAGAAGAAGAAGAAGAAGATGATGATGAAGAAGAAGAAGAATATGGAGAATAAACTCAAGCTAATGATCAACAAACCCAATCATCAACTTCAACTGAAACTGGAAAGAAAAAGAGGGTTATCACTAAACCAGCTGATTCCTACATGCCTCCCTATCACTTGAAAGTTAAACTGAAACCAGGTGAGCCTCTAAAGGGGACCCCAGGAGATGGTGGAGATGTTTTTTTTTTTTTTGATATAAAGACACGCGGGCATGTGAAATCCAAACATTTCAATTCAATTTTAAACATTTCATTCAAAATATATATATATATATATATATATAATCCAAAACCGTCAAGGTAGCATTTATCTATTAACCCGAGAAAATCAGAAAATCAAAAACTATAACCAGGCGTCTCATTTGCCTTTCAAAAAAAAAAAAACCTAAAGATAAGAGGTCCAGAAGACAGATATATATTCAAGGGAAGTTTTCCAACAGAGGCTTGCTCCTTTTGGCAAAGGCCTCCCTCATGCTTTGGAGAGCCGCCCTCTTAAGTTTCAGCTTCCTGCACAACTTATGGAATTCCGCTTCCTGCTTCTTCATCATGTCTGCGGAAGGACCTTCAACTGCTCCGGCCAATGACCTTTCAACATCAGAGAGACCTTCAACGAACCAAGGAACGTTGAATTTGAAGCCCACGCACATGTCACGATGGAACTTCCATCTCGAGATTACATCCTCAGAAATTGTATGACCAGTCACGTTGCACATCTCATCAATCGAAGACAAGGCTTCCTCCATACGCTTGACGAACGCATGTCGACTAGTGATCTTCTTAGTCGTGGCAATGTGACCATAGCTTTCCCAAATCTTGGTGTACAATGTCGCATGTTTAGCTGGCATGCTAAATCCACCAATCAACACATGACCTGGGAAAGGGGCCAGATACGGAGTATTGAAGGTGGCACTGCGCAATCGAATCAAGAATCGGCGCGGGAGATCCCTAACTACGATTGCCCCCCCACCCCACGAGTCATGGCGGCGCCCTCGGGACGATGAATCTCCATGTCCAAGTGGCTAGCTGGCATAGTTTCCGCAGTGGCTAGGTCTAAGCTGCGATGAATACATTTGCAATTCATCACTACAATTACTATCATTTCAATTCATAGCCTCAAGCAATTATGGCTAGGTCTAAGCTGTGATGGAACAAGGACTGCCGGTGTAACATTAGTTGTTCAACAAAGTAAGGTTACATTTCCGAAGTGGTTCCACTATTAGTGTTCAATGCGTGATTGAACCACAATTAAAAGTAACTCCCCATGTAGGAATATACAACAGTTTATTTTGAACTATCACCACATAGAAAGACAAAGAAACGAGCAACGTCTCTACAGTATACAGATCTGAATTACAAAATAAGGATGCTAAAAGAAAAGAAATGAGAGACGTTGTTTCTTAATCGAATGGTAAAGGAAGACAATCTGGATCACTATATGATAACAAATTAAATGCCTTAAACGTACCCACTATTCATAATTGAATTTCTATTTCAAATCCAAATATATTCAGTAGTTCCCACTATTCATTGATATCTTACATGTATTCAGACATAGCATTATAATCTAAATTCTACGTATTGTAATCCGAAAATAAAACAAACAAAAATGTCTCCTGAGTAAGGGAGACCTTTAGGTAGTAAGTGGAAATGACTCCGCCTCCTCAGGTGAGATTATGGAATTAGGGATCGAAGATTTCTTTAATACGATTGAACATCATATAAAACAACTGAGGTTCAAGGATTTGTTGCCGACAAGGATTTGAACTCTACTCATGCCGTAATCGATATTGAGGGCAACGAATCTTCCGGTGATGATATGGAAATTGTGAAGGAAAATCTCTTGCAGACATTCCTATCAAGATTCATAAGACTAAAGCTCAACGTATTGCGACATTTCAGCTTTGATAGGAATCCTAGCGGAAAACAGGCAAATATGAGCATATTTAGTGAATTAAATGATAAGTATCGAAATCTAGGAAGGAAAGGGAGCTTGAAAAACTAGGCTGGAAAGAAGAGCCTAAAAATGACAAGCTTGGTAGAGGTCACAGAAAGTCAGCAAAGAAGAAATGACTTGTTGCAGTGGTGCATTGTCTCCTTGCATCTGTTTTCTTTTTTTGTTTGTGTTGCTTCTTGTTTTGGTATGTTCTTGAACATGCCTTGGACTCTTTGGAGCTTTGTTTTTTTCTCTTCTTTGTATGTTTTTTCTTTTCTTTTCTTAATATATTAACCTTTCTCCTCAAAAAAAAAAAAAAAAGTGGAAAAATGATGAGGTTGCAGCAAACATCTTGACATCTACTTCTTCATCAAATCGATTTAGCTGAATATGTTATCAATATATCGAAGCACAGCCGATCAGTCGTGTTGCCATAATCAAATATCAATTTATCCCCTTGCCATTACTAAAAGAAAGGAAGTCAAAGCCTTCTGCTAATGCTTGCCTAATCTGCTACCTTTACAAGCAGCAAGTTCCAATGATAAAGTTAAGTTTTGAGAGGAAATATCATTGTGCTGGTGAGTCATCAACAAAATTAGAGTTTCATCTTCTTCTTCTGGAAGTTTTATAGGAATGATTAAGAGAGTAGTAGAAGTAAGAATAATTATGTCAAGATCATCAGTTAGATAGAAACATTTTCTTGCAAAATCATCCATTATTTACAACCAATTTCTTTTTTAGGAAGACAAATTCTGAGATCTAACAATTCTGAAGTTTGTTTTATGGACGGGTGAATAGAAGATGAAGTTTGTTTTATGGACGGCTGAATTTAAGATATTTCTAGGTTACATAAAGGTTTTAGGGTTTCATAAAGAGTTTGATGAGTGATCTAACGGTTAGGAAATGTTTGAGATATTTGACCTAAGATCCACGTTTGGGGTTGTTAAAAGGCTTTTAATTGCGGACTTCTATCAGATTTGAGACACATCATATAGTAGTATACGTACATGATGAATTGTTATATGTCATCTTCATCACTACCACTACTATTATTTCAACTCATAGCATTTGCACTGCACCGCTCTACTATCAATTCGCCATGCTTGTTCGATGCACATCGTTCTCCATCGTGTTGTCAAACTTCGCAAACCTTCTCCCGGTCATTTGTTCTAGTTAATTTTTTTTATTTTTTTTTTATTTCTGGCCTCAATGGATTGTTATTAATATACGTTTCAAGGAATATTCTTCGTAGCTGGTCAGATGAACAGATTGATCCTTCTTTCAAATCTCCGAACCATGCGTGTTCCTCCCCTGTTAAGCTAGCTGGGAAATATTTACATAACAATGCATCATAACTCTCCATTGAAGAAGCGTGAGCTTATAAGCCTGGTTGTGCTGAGTAGCGCTCCCCATCCCGTCAAATATGTTGTTGAAAGTGGGTAGAGTGAACGTTGAAGGGATCTTCGCATACAAGATTTGTAATGTGAATGGAGATCGTCATGCTTCTGCAATTGGTTCCTTTAGTTTCATTCTTCCATACGGCATACAAGGTGTCCTAGTTTCAACTTTGTCCTTAGAACAAAGTCCTTGACCTTTTGAGAATATTGCTAGTTATTTGTTTCAAGTGAATTGTTGGTGCCAAGTGAATTGGGTATGAACCTCACATTTTTTTAATGCATATGCTGCATGAATGAAATTGTTTCAAAATTCCGTGGAAGCCACGAGCCCAATGGTTCGTTAAAACTAACCACTTTCAGTAAATTTTGTTTTCCATATATTAGCAACACAAATCAATAATTTTTTTAGAATCTGCTTAGAACTACCGTCTGGAAATCCTTACTATTTTATTTTTATTTTTGAAGGAAAAAGGCAGTGCAAAATTGGGGTCGCTGAGCTTTATGATAACATTTGGTATGAAATTTGGGTTACATGATCAATTACATGGAAACTGTTTTGAAGAGTCTCAAACTGTTTTGAAGTCTAGTGAATCCAATGAAGAGTCGCTGAGCTTCAAAAACATGGAAACTGATAAATTGAAGCTTAAAACTACACTGTCATATAAGATTCTGCTATTTGGAGGGGCAATGAGAAAAACTAGGTTATTGGACTTAAAGGTCCCAAGTTCTAGAACCAACGATACTTTTGTCTAAGACCTGTCAGTGAACTTGAGGTAAAGCTTCAGAAAGCTTTTAACAGTTGCGGGATTGGAAAAAACTTGAAGTTTGTGCAGTTGTGGTGGGGGAGCTTGGGTAAGCAATTAGCATGACTGTTTCCTAATCTATTTCTTTCAAGATGGTGATTTTGCATTTTAGGATCCTATTTGGTTTAGATACACAAATATAAAATAGAGGCATTGATATTGAGATTACTGGCACAAATTTCTCTATCTAGCCCACTTTAGAAGTTGGTAATCTGCTCAAAGAAAAATAACTGACTACAAAAAAAAAAAAAATTTGAACACTACTAAAAGCGCCCAACAAACAAGGTTCAAGAACATAACACATGTGCAGCAAACCTTCAATTGACTTTCTATTACAAATCCAAATCTCATTTTTGATTGCTCAATTTGATTAGTATGAGCTGAGTTCATAACATAAAGTTGTTAAGACATTTTTCATGGTTTCTGTTCTTGTGGCGGTGAAGTTTAACATGTTCAGCTACTCCTCTTTCCAATTGCATATTAGTGAGTTTCTATTGCACTCAACAGATACCCCAAGGCAAACCGAATGCAAGCAACAATTTTAACAACATTTGGTTCTTCATCGTCTTTTGGTTCATAAAACAATGCGCCCGTGAACAAAATAATGCGCCATGAACTAAGCTCTCATTTTAGTTTGAGAGCTTACCGATGATCAGTTTAGTTTGAGTTTGTTAAATATGGAGAACCTCCTCCGAAGGGATTACTTCAACCACTGGGAAAAATCTAAAAATTGACTAAGAAACTCGGATAAATCGGAATATTCGCTTACACAAAAGTCCAACCCGGATAAATTTGAATATTTACTTACTCCAAAGTTTAACGACTTAAAAATTGAACCAGAAAAGATGTCCAAATAAAAAGAAAGAAGCACATTTCGAAAAAGTTGGTTCATAACCCTGCACAGAGCTGTAAAAGTTGGTTCTTCATCATCTGTTGCTACTTCTGAATACTATGTCCTGGTGCTGACATCCAAATGGTTCATGGGTTTAACATCATCCGATAGGTTCTGCAATTCAAATGTTTCCTAATAACGATTAGTCTTTCTGCCAATGAGAAAAGATTAATAGTTTAACCACACAGAACATCCTCAACAACTATTCTAAACTAATCAATACATGAAAACACAAAGAAACGAGCACGGTCTTGCGTTTCTAGAGTAAACAGATCTGGATTACATAATATGAATGCTAAAAGAAAGTAATGAGAGACATTGTTTCTTAATACAAAGGATATGCTAGCGAACTTGGCAATTTTGGGGGTTAAGTTCTAATATTAGTTGTTCAACAAAGTAAGGTAACATTGCCAAAGTGGTCACTTAGCAATTTTGGGGGTTTTCTTTACATATTGCGGACATCAATTTGGAATTTAATCTAAAGGTGTATTGGCAGACAATCTCATAACAATCTCACAATCCAAACTAATCGAACAAAACCCATTCCAAAAGCTTTTGTATATCTGAAACAAAAATCAGTTAAGAAACCATTTCCAAATGAGAGCCATTGTCTCCGGAGCTTTGGTGTAAATCAGTTAAGAAGACATGTGCTGCAAGCTTTCAATTAAATTTCCATTACAAATAATCTTTCAATTGAATGTAAATCAGACCTTAGATGTATCTAAACATAGCATTATAATCTAAACTCTATGCATTGGAATCTGATAACAAACAAAAAAGTCTGAAATTTGTGAGAGTGAGTGGGAAACCTGTGTCTCAACTTTGCAGGAAACATCTTGACATCTACTTCTTCATGAAATTGATAATAGGTAATAGACTCCTTCGAATCGATTAGTAGCATTTCTATAATCATACATTGCCAGGACATCTCAAAAGAGCGCAATCAAAGGTTTCCCCTCACGGCTGCCAAATCTGCCAAGAAATAGCTGGGAGAAATTTCTTCAAGATTGATTCACAAACTGTGATTATGGGATACACTTGAGTTTTGAGAGGAAATATCATTGTTCCAGTGAATCATCAACCATATTAGAGTTTCAACTTCTTTTTCTTATGGAAGTTTCCTACGATGACGACCAGAAGAGTAGTACCAATAAGAACAATATGGTTAAAATAACTTATTATTAGAGTTTCAGTTGATGAGTGATGAATTCTGATTAAATAACTTATTGCTAATGAGGAATTTGGCTTCCTAATATGGTTACTCATGTCAGAGTCCAAACTTAATAACAAAAACCCATTCAAGGAAGGAAAAAACTCAGCCAGCTAGATAAACAGTGGAATAATCAGGTAAATTCCTATACATCACATAACAACTTAATCTTTAGCTCAAGATCTAAAGGAACTCTAAAATTAAACAACTGAATAAATAGACAAGTAATTGCACTGAAAGCCTTTAAAAAAAGAAAGATAATGAAGAGTTCACCTTGCTACTAAATGATCCTAATTCATCTTCTATAGGAGGTATAATAATCCTTATACAGCAACGATCACTGCCACTGTAGAAGAGAGTTGTGGATTCAATTGTCCATTTTGCTACGCACAGAAAAAGAAATTATGAATCCAAAATCAAACAACAAAAAAGTGATCAAAACTAAAAACCTTGAAAACAAAACATAAACAAAAAATTTGTTTACCACAATTGACAGAAGTCAAAATTGGAAGAGAACAATGGAGAATCTGCACACGTAAAAATTAAAAAAAATAAAAAAAAACGTATATGAGACTAAAATCGAGCAAAAGATGAGAAATGAAAATTAACAAAAAAATAAATAAGAAATGAAGCGTTTACCCCAATAAATTGAAGGTACAACTTTAAGAAAATCTTGGTTTTGAGAGGAAAAATCGTTGTGCAAGTTGGATCATCATTATCAAAAACAAGACTGGGGGTTTCATTATCATCATCATCTTCTTCCGGAAGTTTCAAAGGAATAATGAGAGTAACAATGGTTTTAATATGAACTAGAGATGAATATGTTCTTGAAGAATCCATTAGCTACACAGATACAATTTTTTGGCTGAAGCTTTTAGATCTGAATCTAAAGAAGAAAAATGAATAAGAATAGAGGTTTTATCAAGGTGCAGGCGGCGGAAGATATTTACATAAGGTACCCTTGTGTTTTTAGGGCATATTTGTAGTGTTCAGATTCAAGGTTTTATAAACTGTCCCGGGATATTTAACGAGGCCAATGTGCAAGTTTAACGAGCCCTAACCAACTAGGAGATGCAAGATTTCGCAAGAAAAGAAGGTTGAAAAAAATGAACACCCTGATATGTAATGTTTGAAATCAAAGCTACAACATTCCATAAGATAGCAAAATGTTTAGATAATTTACCACGTCATAAGAAGGTGTGGATTTGAAGTGAGGTTCAGGTATAAAATGCGTGTCCATAAAATTGCACATTGAAAAACTAAAAGAACCTAACAAACAATGCAGTGTCGTCCAAACTAGGTTGGTACTCACATCAACCAAAAATCATTTTTCAAGGGAAAACATTCAAAATATATACAATGGGACGATTAAGGAACACTCAGAGCCTCGGAATGATGCACTGGTTGCACCCTTGCTGCAAATGAAAATACATCTTTCAAGTTCTTGCAAAATCAACAAATCTAGGAGGTAAGTAAGTGATCACTTTTTGTTTGCAGATGTTCCAAATCCGTACCACCTTCCTCAACATAAGAATTACTCAGCCACAGTAATCGAAACCAGAAATATAAGAATGAGTAATCCGTATTTCGTAAAAACCGTATCTAGGAGATATGAGAATTTTCTTGCCACAAGAAATATAAGAATGAGTTAGAATTACTCAGCCACAGTAATTTACTTTAGGGTTTGTCAATGTTCGTTATCACTAAATTTTGCTTAAGCCAAGGGAAGGAAGGGTAGTAGGGTACTAAATAGATTTGGGCAATTTTCAATAGAAATTTCTACTGAGCGCAATATAAGATATCTCATTTCTGTAATTTTTCAATAGAAATAGTTTGTATGATATTTTCATTTGCACTAAACATTTACCCGAGCAAAAGCAGTATTTTGTGTCCTATGACCAGCTTAGGCAACAATAACTCAAGTTAAGCTTAGAATTTAACTAAAGGGTCTATAGGCAAAGGCTAATGGAGAGTGGTAGATGATGAGAATGAAATGAATGCAACAATCAAACATTTCAGCCACTAGACAATATCTGAAAATCAACTCTGAATATTGGATTACACAAAAAAAGTTCAATAACCAAAATCCAAACAGGAAAGATGAACAAAGTAAAAAGAAAGAATTTGGATTGCATTATACATCACCAGCTTTTAGCTCTGAAAATATGAACCCTGGTCTCATTTCATTATAGTGTACACAAACTGTGAAGCAATAGGTCTTACTATGATATCAATATTGAAATACGAAATCAGACAATGAAATTTATTGAAAGCAATAGTCTCACGATCATAACCCTCTTGAGGATGAAAGTCCACCTCAATCCATAGAAATACTCCACCATTTGTTCTCATCACAGTCCTTGGTGCTTCCATCCGAGAGTTTCTTGGGTGTAGCATCGTCACTTGAGGTTCTGCAGTTCAAATGATTCCTGATAATGTTACACTTGATCCACGTTTGGGGATACTTGATCACGTTTGGGGGTGTTAGTTGTAGAGACAAGTAAGGTCACATTGCCAAAGTAAAGTAAGGTGACATTGCCGAAGTGGTTTCCAGTATTAGTGTTCAACGCGTGATGGAACCAGAATTAAAAGTAAAAAACTTCACCCTGTAGCCGTAGTTGTAAGAATCAGCAACAGTTAAAGAACCATTTTTTTTTGGAGACCATGGTTTCAATTTTAGGACCATGGTCCCAGAAAATGGTTCTTTTTTTTTTTGATGTCCTAGACTAGTGGTCCCTAGACTACATCCAAACTCATTAAATTGGAGTGGATTTCAGCAATTATAGGGTTCGAACCCCTACCTCCGCAGTGGGAGGGAGCATGCCAACCACCCGACCACTTGGTGATTGATTGGCCAAAAAATGGTTCTCAATTAAATGTCAAATTTAGAATTTGCTTGTGGAAATAAGGCCTTACCTTGGCCCAATTTATTTGGGCACACCTCGGTTATCAAGATAAGATATCCTCTTTTGACAAGAACCATTTTTTGGGGACTATAGTTTTTTTGTGGGGACCATGATTCTATTTTAGGAAAGACATTACAAATAATCCTAAGTCACCCCTTATCTAAATGTTTTTCTTAATACCAAACTTATCCTCCTTTATTAAATGTTTTGTTTAATGATTAATTAGTTATTAGTTAATGATTAGTATGATTAGTAATGATTAGTGATTAATATGATTAGTAATAATTAGTTACTATATTATAAAAAATTAGTTAATGATTAATATGATTAGTGATTAGTATGATTAGTACTAATAATTAGTTAATCTATTACAGAACAATTAGTTAATGACTACAATTAGTTAATGATTAGTAATAATTGAAAATTATTATTCTATTACTTAAAAAAATTAGTTAATGACTAGTATGATTAGTAGTTCCAATAAGAACTATAAGTTCGGTTACAAAAAAAATTAAAACTTTTTTACGGTTTCCCAAAAATTGAAAATTATCATAAAGTTTCGGTTTCCCAAATTTATTACCAAGAACCGAACTTAATGATTAGTAATGATTAGTATGATTAGTAATGATTAGTTACCAGTAATAAGTTCGGTTAAAAAATCAAAACTTTTTACGATCGATCAAAAGTTCGGTTTCCCAAATTTATTACCAACAACCGAACTTAATGATTAGTAATGATTAGTTACCAGTAAGAAGTTCGGTTACAAAAAATTAGTAATGATTAGTTACCAGTAAGAAGTTCGGTTACAAAAAATTTTCCTTGCCATCAAACCGAACTAAATAGTTCGGTTACAAAAAAATTTTTTAAGACTTTTTACGATCAAACCGAACTTAAAGTTCGGTTTCCTAAATTTATTACCAAGAACCGAACTTAATGATTAGTAATGATTAGTTACCAGTAAAAAATTCGGTCACAAAATATTGAAAAATTTTCTTCCGATTAGTTACCAACTTAATGATTAGTAATGATTAGTTACCAACTTAATGATTAGTAATGATTAGTAATGATTAGTTACCAACTTAATGATTAGTAATGATTAGTATGATTAGTTACCAAAAATTGAATTTTTTTCTCTCGGTGGTAGTCGGAGGTGGTGGTGGTGGGCGGCGGCGGGAGGAGGTGGTGGTTATATATATATATATATATATATATATAGTGATTATTAGGTTAGTTTTAAATTAAATTAGGTTAAGGGTAGGTTAGTCATTTCCACACTTTAGGACACCCCTTATAACTATAGGGAAGGTGGCCTAATAAGACCATGGTCCCCTCAAAAAAACCATGGTCCCAAAAAATGGTTCTTTGACAATCTCTTTTATGGGCTCCTATGTCCATGTAGTAAATATGTTGTATGCGTATTTGGAACCCAGATGTGTTAGTTTTATTTGTGTCTTCGATGCCCGCTAATGTATTAGAATTTCTTCAAAGATTCGATTAGTACATAGTCAAATAAAACCACGACCTATTAAGCTCAGTTTTGAGATTGAGTTGTGGCTTTTATCGATCGGGTATGTGACGCGAATCAGATAATTAAATTGGACAGTGAATCCTAAATTTGCATATCAACTAGTTGCTCTAAATTTCTCTGGTACCAGACTTTCATTCACACTCAACAGATGCCAGTAGACAAACCCAGAGCAAGCAACAATTTTAGTAACCAACGATACAATCTTAGCAATCCATTAGCGAACTTTAAATTGACACAACTTTAATGAGACCAACTAACTAATATTAAAGATAATTTATGGGATCCAATTACATATGCATTATAAAATTAGATTAACATTCATTCTACTATAGAGTTTAAAGAGTACTACACACAAAGTTGTCGGAAGATACCTATCATTTATGTGTTGATTTCAACAATGATGTTTAGTCTCAATTGTGCTTGAACTACGATGGCTTGATCCCACTCAGCACGTAGGCGATCACGGTGATTGACTACGATTTAAAAGTTTTTAACTTTGTTTTATGGTTTTTGAAAATAAGGGGAGAATGTTGGAATATTTTCAACTGTGCTATCCAAAAGGGGGGTCCTGGGGGGGCGTAGCCCCTACTGGGGGTCTAGGAGGCAACGCCCCCGGAAGAATTTTTTTGGTTCAGGGTAACTGTTTCGACCTTTACAAACATATCCAGAATATTCAAATCCAACAGACGCCATTGATGTCTGATGATGAAGAGACTCGAGTGAAAAGATGTATATTCCCAACAGATGAGAAAATCCCTATAAATGGCATCTCCCATAACTCGTTGAAAACAACATCGAAAAACTTTTTCTGTTTTCTCTCTTTTCTAAAGCATCATCAGAAGTTTTTTGTTCACATGTGTTCTTGATTGGCTCAAAGGGTACAAACCTTGATTTCAATTTCCGTTGTAGGGCTTTCATTGTATCCTGAAGGCATTATTTCACATACCTGTTGTAATCGCCAATTTATTGGGAGGGTAGAAATAATTGTCTAAAAGAAATCGTATGAGCCTTGAAAGTTTGGAGTACAACAATCTCTTCCTGTGTTCTTTCATCTTCTATTGCAACCCAGTTTTCCAACAAAAGTTCCACTGGAGATATAGACGATTAATTAACAACCTTAACTTGCTTAGTTTAGTAATTAAAAAAACATTGCTATAGCTAGGAAGCAAGGGTTCCTTGAGAGAGGACATACTGGTTGTTTCTTCGCCTAAATGCAGTTGTTTTTTTTTTCTTGAACCTCCTCCGCCCCATAAGAAAATACTTCTTGCTACAACATAATTAACAAACAACTTCCTCCTTCTTGATTCCCTCTCACAGATCCTTGATCAGGTACCAGCAGTACTGGATATTTGGCCGGAAAATAATAAATCACCCTCAGTTTGAATTCCTCAACATTTTCTTTGTTAAACATTTCACGTGTAAGATCTTCTTTCAATGTTGTTGGTGCTTCAACAACGCTCCGTATAAGCAACTTGTCTATGCAACTCATATCCTCCTGTGCCTTTGGTGCTTGCATGGTTACTGTAACTTCGCATGTTGTTCGGGGCGATACAATTCCTATGTTTGGACGAGCACAACATTTCTTTGGATTCGTTGTTTTAACCTTGAAAGCAACATATTCATCGGTTTTGCTGGTTAATTGCAGACAACATGAGCTCCGCTTTTTCAATTCGAAAGGGAAATTGAGCTCTTTGGGTTCAATGTTTAAGAGATGATCATATACTCTATTCATCCTCATAATAATGAAGAGGAGTAAGACTTCAATTGATGAAGATTAACTCTTTCTGATGCACACCAACACAAGGGTTATCTGGTTATTTATAATGCCAAGAACCAGGGACAATCCATAAGCAAATCTGTTGCACGCCCCATGAACAGCCATCTGTCCATGGGAAGTTCCCTAACCGCCAGTTCCACTTTTTAACTGCTAGCTTTGGTGCTGGCTTGCACAATGGCGCCACACCTGTCTTCAACGGTTAGGATATGCCAAACTCGGTTATAAAGAACTTTATAACCGTCTCTAACTTTCTCTTCTACTTTAGCATGCGTGTGATGCACACTCTTCACATCTGGCACTTGCACTCAAATCCCGCAACATCGCAACATGCAACTCAGCCTGCACTTCTGCCAAATACTGCTATTATGGCTTGCGTTGTGCTATTATAGCTTGCATTGCGCTATTATGGCTTGCATTGCACTATTATAGCTTGCGTTGCACTATTATAGCTTGCATTGTGCACTTAGCTCATTTGGATGCCAACATCCAAATATTATGCCAACTGAGTCTTGACTTGCTTAGCGCAATCTTCATGCTTCATATGCATCACTTGCATCTACTTTAGCGAGCAACTATCACGAATGGCGTGTTTGGCCTCACCATTGATGCACATGCACAGTCCAAGCCTTGGCCAAAGCTTAGGACCATGCCAAAGTCATTCCATGACTTTGCATCTCATCCTTTATTCCTTCCTTGAGCTGGGCTAACTCTGAATAAGGATATGCAACATTATCGCATAATGTTGCCAATGCCAAGTAACCTTTCTTGTCTCAACCTTGTTGGCGCTACATCGTCGGATTGTGCAGCTCCATCTGCCAGGTTATATATTCCGTAACGCGCAATGATTATGCGTCACTATGCGTACCGGTCGTACCAACCATGACTGTCATACTGTATACTGCTACATCGGTCTTCTTTGTTCAAAATCAGGGAGCCATAGATATAGCTTGGTCAAAATCGCCTAGTGAGGCGGCTGCTAGAGCTTTTTCTACACCAAGATTCTTTCTTGGAAGAGTGCGTGTGACCATCACTAGCATTTTAGCGGCTTTAGCCTACTGGACCCTGTAAAATAGTTGGGCTGCACATTAAAAGAAGGTAAAAGAGAGAGGACCCATTTTAACAGTTAGAAGGTTCACAAAGCTGTAGATAACAGATACACCTAGTTCGTGTGCCGATAGCTTAGTACTAGTAGTATCAGCAAGTTCAGAGCTAACCACGATATGCACATTATTCACAATACTGTCGGTATATATATACAGCCTGACGGCCGAACTCAATAACTGAATAATTTTACCGTGTCCGAAGGAATTCGATGCAAAATCGCCGAATATATTTTGAGAAACTTACAGCATTTTTGCATCGATGAAATCACGTTTTCCGGTGTGAAGAGGATGAAAGAGAGAAATGAACCATTTTTTTTTTTTTTTTTGTTATCACCGTTTCTTATAAAACATCTACAACGTGCGGCCACTTAATTGCCAGATCTTTATTCGCGGAACCGTCCAACATGACCTTGTTTATTAAAATGAGACTGTATTATGTATCATGTATGCCATGTTTGGCAGATGGCAGAAACATGGAAGATCTCCAGCTCATAAATGCAGTTAATCATGAAATTATTTTAGAATTAGAGGGAAATGACTGAATTAGTGTAATGATGCTGCTATAAATCCTAATCAAACTCTGAGTTGATCTAAAATGGGAAAAGGTTTTTTCAACAATATTTTCTTTCTGGCGCTTCTTCTTATTCTCACCATTATGATTTGTTCTTCTGCTTCTTCGGCTCAAGTGGACGTGACTTCTGGTAAGTATTTTATCTCTAACTATTGTAATCAAAATGTACATTGCACGATGTTTAATTACAAAATCAAAATGTTATCGCAGCACAAAACTATTTCTCTATATTTTTGACCTAGGATTGACTTTCAAAGGGAAAAAATACATGATTTTTCGTGCACAGGGAAAGTCATCAGTTTGAAAAATAACAATAATTATTCCTTATTCTTTTTTTTTTCTTGTATTTATTTACGAAATTGGATATCAAACTATCAATATTGTCCAAAATTTTGCAATAACAGTATTAATAATTATTGTTGCAGTTTCTGGAACCTTAGCGACTCACATCATTCGGGTTCGTGATACTTATGCCACTGGTATGTAATATCAAACATCTTGGCCCTTAACTCCCTCTTGGGACAGTGGAGTTATGTGCGTTTTCTTTTCTTTTGGCATTATGAATATGTTTCTCTTACAAAGCTGTAAGTTGGAACAAAAAAGAATCATATTCCGAAACGCATTGAACTACCATTTTCTATTTTGAAAATCAGCCTTTGATAACCAACTGTATTCCAAAAATGGGTATATGGAGCATTTTTGGCGATTGGTATTTCTCGATTGGTATGTATATAGAGCATTTTTGGCGCGAAAAATGGGTCATATGCCGAAAAACCATTAAGTATAGGAGTAATGAGTTAAAAATGACACAAAAAGATTTAGTCAAAATGCCCTTTACTTTAGCTTTATTCTTTGTTTTATCCCTTTCCCTCTCTTATTTATTTCACTCTCCACTTTAAAATTAATCGCGAGAAAGATCTCAACTTTCGAAATATAAGTCGGATTTTAATAAAATTTACTCCTTCCGTCCGAAATTAGATGACCTAGAGGGAGTTAAGGGACAAGATAAACATGGCTATCAAATTATACTTTATTCTTTGATCTTAAACTATACCACGGTTTTTCGTAATTTTTATACAGTTGAAAAGCATTTTAAAGCACCTACGAAACGAATATAAACATGACTATCAAATTATACATATTTCTTATAGTAACAATAATCAATTAAAAGGGTGGTTTTGAAAATATCCCCTTGATTAGTGAGATAGCTCATTTATTTATGAGACAAAATTTAAAACCAACTAGCTCATCTAATTTATGACAGGGGGAGTATATTTTTGGAAATGACTCGAAAAGATATACAAAATAAGATCCATTGTTGATATGAAATTAGAGAATAAAAATTAATTTTCAACTAGACCGAGGTTACATTATGCACCCAGGTGCAACCTGGCCAAAATTTATTTCTCATAACAATATGGATTATGCACCCAGGTGCCACCTGGCCAAATTCTATTCCTGTAAGAATATGCATTGTGTAGCCAGGTGGAACCTGGCCAAAACCTATTTCATATAAGAATATGCATTATGCATCTAGGTGCAACCTGGCCAAAACATACTTCTTGTCGAAATATACATTATGCACTCAGTCGCATCTTGTAACTCAGTGGATAAATCTAGGTTTATCCTAGTAATCACCTGCAAAATATTATACACTTTATGATCTCGAGCAATAAGTCAACCCACATTACCATCAAATTCACCATCAAAACATCAACCAAAAACAAATACAGTATTAAAAAAAAAAAAAACAAGAACTACAACAAATTCAAATATACTCCCTCTATTTTTGGAAAAGAGATACTTTCCAGAAACGGAGGGAGTATATATTATGCACTTTGGTACAACGTGGCCAAAATATTTTTTATCATAATATTCGTTATGCACTATACTACTCCGCTAATTGTGATCTCAAGCCATAAATCCATGTTAGCTTCTGCTAACCAGAATATGTACATTTGTAACTGAAAATGTCCAACACATGTTCGACACAATTTGTCAACTAATTATTTCGGATAGAAGGTTTTTCATGAAGATAATTAGGACAGGGAAAGTATTACAATTAACAGATCAGAATATCGTCATATCGGTTAAATAATTTGAGTTATCGAATAAAGAATGATAATAACAAAAAAAAACCTTTGCCACCACTGTAGATTCTTTAACACTTAAAGAGTTAAAAAAAAATATTGTTGTTTTGATTGTAGGCATTCTGTTTAGTGGATGTACTTAGGGTAATTTGGTCCGAATTAAAATAATATTCTGGATATATAAGTCCTAGTTAATGAGTCAACTACGATTTTTGCTCTCCCCAAATCACTTTTTGCTCTTCCTCTAACAATAATCTTTAAGAAGTACTGTAATCTTTAAGAAGTACTGTAACTTTACTTGTCCTCCAACAAAAAATTTTGGCGCATTTTATTATTCTCACAATTATTATAATTTGTTCATCTTCCGTCCAAGTGGATGTCACTTCAACTATTGTGATTATATTGTGTCACATGATTCACCATTAATATTATCCAAAATTAATGTATAAAAATTTATTTACAGTCTCTAGCGCCTTGACGCCTGGATTTCATCCATTAGGATGGGTTGAGTCAATCAACCCCAATATTTATCAGAAGATTCATCAGGATATTAAAGGTACGTAAGAGCAAATATTTTAGCCTTCAACTCCCTCGTGTTGGCGGTGGAGCTATGTGTACTTTCTTTACTTTTGGATTTTAAGATTGTACATGCAATATTTTATGTGTTTCATGTGCATTCTCTTTAATTTTTTCTCTTCTCTTCCGATCTTGTTTTCTAATTAAAATGTGTTCTCTAATTCACCGAACTATTTCCCTACTGATGCGGAATGAGAGGAAGGATCCATTCGCATTTTTTATCTCACACTATCTCATATAAGACTAATAATTTGTGGATGTGTCCCTCTTATAAAGCTATGTTCCTTCCAAAAATTACATTTTCTAGAATGCATAAAACTATCATCTTCTACTTTGAAAATTAACCGTTGATAATCGGCGAATTCTCAACGATTGAAATTGAGGTTTGTATTTCTGGATGCACTCATTTTACTGTATATATATAGAGCATTTTAAGAGGAATATATTCCCGAAATATTATATATTGAAATTCGTCACTGTTTGGTTTTACGAAAGAAACAATCAGATGGCGGGCCCCAAAACCTGGCCGGTGGTAATCCACATGGTGTGAGGCTCACCCTTTGTGAGAGAAATTCTTCTCTCGATTTTTGCGCCATTTTTACTGTTGTTTGATAGGAACTGTTGTTGTAAGGTTTATGCCGATTTACACAAAAATAATAATAATTTAAATTCATAATATTTTTTGCATTGGGAGGTCACTAGTTTACGAAATAAAAATAATTACTCCCTCAATCCCTTTAAATATGATCAATTTCAAGTTTGCACCATTCGTAAGGCAAGGAGGAGAAAAATGAGGTACTTTTTCTAATTATATCCTTATAGGTGACAAATAGCAAAATTTAGAAATATTTATCTCAAATTATGCCACGATTATTTATAATTTTGTGAGGGATTTGGCGGGACTTAAAGTTAATAAATATTACTCCCACATGAGATAAGCATAGTTCTAGGTGGAGGCTAAGTAGATGTGGAATATCCCTACGTATTATCGATGCCTTTTATATTAAAACTCCACACCTTCATCCAAAGGGGTGAAAGTATGGACAATATCCGTACTATGTAACGTCCATAGGATCTTTTAATTGGTCATCCCTAACGGTTATGAATGTGTCATCCCTAACGGATGTGTTGCGCAAGGTGAAGTTAGGTAGTGTGGAACACTTCAACTTGGGTGGATCTTGGAAAGCCGACGTGCAATTAGGGCTCATGGTGGAGTTATCCGACCAACTCTCTAACTCTGGTGGAGCAACCTCGAATTTGAAGCCAAAACTCAAGGGAGCATATTGATTGTAACCAGATTCGATGGTAGTATACAGATGGTGATTGTATATGGTAGATTGAGTTGTCATGCAGTACACCTAAAGGGTGCCAAAATGAATGTGGAGTTGTGAACATGAAAGAGCAAGGCGTACCCCAAGATGTTGCATGACGATTATCGTACGATGATAATTGGTGAGATAGCTTTGGATCTCGCTAAGGTAGAAATTGTTAGAGATTTGACTCGACTAAAGTCAATAAATATTAGTCCCACATGAGATAAGCGGAGCTCTAGGTGGAGACTAATAATGTGGGATATCTCCCTACATAGTACCGCGGCTTTTTAGATCAAAACCCAACAACATCGACCAAAATCGGTGAAATAGTACAGGTGGCATGTAACATCTGTCGGGTTCCTCAAATTTAATATTAATATTTAGAAAATATTTTAAAACACATGTGTAAAGAATATTAATATAACCATCAAATTATTTATTATATTAAAATTTAATAACAATAATTTATTAGCATCAATTTAGAATCATGGACTTGTTTATCTATAAGTTAAATTTGGATGGATAAAAATATAAGATGTAAAAGCCATATTCAACGGGACGCACAGAGTATTATTTTTGTCTTTTTCTCTATTAATTTATAAAATTCGGCTTCAACATTATTTTAACCTTTATTATGACCTGTGTATAAATTATTTGCAGGGGTAACAGCCTTACTCTTCCGCAATTTCTTGCATGCGTTGGATGACAGTGGTTGTACGGTTGGTAATAGCAATTGTAAGAACTTTTTTCATCTTTAGCTCCCTCACGGTAAAGGTGTTGTTGTGTGCATTTTTATTCCTTTCTAGGTTTTCCGGACAACACTACAATGCTGCTCATGGTGGTCTAAATTTCATCTATTCTTTCTTTTTTTATCTTATTTGCAAACTTAAATAGAGAATATGTACATTTAATCATGCAGTCATGCTTTTTAATCTTTTTACACTTTTAATTTAAGATTCTTATATCATAGTATACATTAAAACCTCTTCACAAGAATACTTTATATAAGAACTAGATCTTAACCCGTGCCGTAACGGCACGGGATGTTTTGTCTCTAATACGATATTGTTCACATTTTTCTTGCTTCATTTTATTCGTGAGTAATTATTTTGATATTCAAATAGGTTTTGGGAAACAAAATGGGTTACTCCGATCTTTTTATTTTTTTTACTTAAGCATGTTATTCCAATTTAATCACATAATAATGGCCAACATGAAAATAAAATAAAAAATACAAGAAATAAAATTTTTCCCTATTTATTGTTCCATCATACCATAATTTCAAACTTCAAAAGAATATTTCATCTACAAGACATATACCTAAGAATAACTCCATGATGTTTATGAATACTTTTGTTCCGAAATTATATAACTAAGGCTTTAAGGTGAAGCAAAAACCCATAATATTTTCCCTACTATAGATAAACACTATTTATTTATTTTTTGCAAAAAGAGTTATAAAAATGAAGAACCCTTGGCTATTGGAAAAGATATACACATGTGAGTTGAAAAAATAAACTTATAATAGTAAATCAAAACATGTGTAAGATTTTCAATCATATTGATAACATAATATTGAAGAAATTTGGATAAAAAGATTTCACACCAACTATGCTAAGTAGTGCATGAATTTCACATCTAGTGTTACTCAAGTAATTTGGAGTTTTAAAGAGCATAGTCATATTGATATTTGTATCTACATAAATTCAATATCATTAGTTTCAAGGTACCTCGCCTTCAATGTATCTCTTGAGATTAAAAAATACCCCAATATTAGTCAAATAATGTCTACAAATACGGGATCGAAACAATTGATAACGGAAAAATGAGAGACTAAACTCCATATCAAAGTTTGTTAACCAAACATGTATTCAAATTAAAAAGTCATCAACTTAACACAAAAATATGTTAAATCAATACTTGCATAAACAAAACTTATAAGAGAATTTTATAATTATTAAATACCTTTAAAATCACTATTAGAGATTTAATTGCATGCCCCGCAACGGTAGGAGGAAATCACCGATTAATAGAAATTTCATTTGAATATGTAATTCAGAGAAGTTTAACTTTGGTGGTGATCAAGGTTTCGGTTTTCATTGGTTTCATTATATTCATTATCATTCAGAAATCCAAGACCAATTTGGAGGAGAAACCTTGATACTAAATATGTAGTTGACGTGACATCCAAATGTTTTTTTCTTTTCTTAATTTTCATGTATTTTAACCGATCAACACATTTCTAATTTATAGTGTTATCCTTTTGTAGCAGACATAATAAGAATCAAAATTGTAGAATAACTTATAACTTTTAATCCCACACGTCATGTATAAAGTTTAGATTTAACAAACTTAGGTCGTCAATTAATTTATTCAACTATATGGTCGGTTACCAAAGATTGCACCAAAAACAACCATTTTGTCTTATATGATTTGGTATCATCCCAAAAGTATTTTTTAAGTCAAAAACAACCAACTATACTTTTTACAATGTGTTCTCCACCACTTTTATCCACCACTTACTTCTTCCTTACTACCACCACCACCACTAATAATTGAAATAATTTTTGTTTTATTGATGGAGATATGTATTAATATTAATTAAGGGATATTTATGATGTAAAATTAATAAATCATTTATCATGAGAAATTTGTTTCCTAAATTAATAAAACACTTATACTAATTAATATTTAAGTTGAACAAACCATTAGATTTATCTTCTCTCTGACAAATCACTTATACTAATTAATAAAATACTTATACTAATTAATATTTAATGAACAAACAAACTTTGTTGATTTATCTTTTTATATTCCAACCAAGGTGGAACAATGGTTAGAGGCCACTCTTATGACACAATAGGTCATGATGTTATAATTTTTAAAATTCAATATCTTACTTGAGTATTTATTTTTAATTCATTTGTCTTGTAGGGTGTGGCACGGAGGAATTTTTTGCCAAGGATAAATGACCACCACTCATATAGGCAAAGTTAGCCTTGGCGCACGTGCGGGTTTTACGACCGTAGATTTATCTTTGTGTTACCGTGCTTTATAAATTTCGTAGATTTATCTTTGCCCAGAATAAATCCTGGCCACCACTCAGAAACAAACTGTGCTTTATATTGTAGATAAACTCCATATAAGGATAAAAACTTATGTTCCCGATTTGGGCCAGTTATATTTAAGAATAAATCACATATTGGAATAAGTCATAATTTAAATAGCATTTATATTTACCTAGATATGCATTCTCATGTATATGTTTTCATTTGTCAATTTTTGATGTCATGGTTAAGTTTTACGTGAATTGTGTTATATAAATTTCATATATACATACATGTAAAACAAAATCCCCATTTAAATAGCATTTATATTTACCTAGATATGCATTCTTTTCATTTTTAGTACATTTATCGAAATTTTCTTTTTGGTATTTTTCATAATTTTTCTCTTTCAATACAACCTTTACCATTCAATAAAAAAAACCTCCATCTACGAATAACCTCCGTATAAGAATTTTTTTTTTATGCTCTCTGGGATATTCTTATAGAAACGTACTGCATCAAGAATAATCTTTACAAAAAAAAAAAAAGAAGATTTTACTTCCAAAACACCAACAAAACTTTTTCTTATATATTTCACTATTGCGGTGAGTACTTTATCTGCTCTTATTATAATAAAAATGTGTATGGACCATGGTTCCTAAGCTAGATGTTTGTGCCCCACCAACCGATTCCGTAATGACTCACTTTTCTTTTCCGGGTGCATGTCGATTTAGACGCAAAAAATATTGATATAGTTTCACCTTCATGGAAGCTCATTAGTTTGCAAAACGAACACTAATCATTATCTTTCTCCTCTTTTATGTATAATTTATGAAATTTTATTTAATCTTTTATAATAATGCATGTGACTTATTTGCAGTTACCATGAAATATAAAGAAGCCTTGGAAAAATTCTTGGCTCGGTTTAATAATAATTACCGTAAGATCTTCCATGTGTGCAGTGTTTCCCTTTATTTTCTTTTCATTTGGTAGTTTAAACTTCATGTATTCTTTTTTGCATCTTCTTTGCCGACTGAAAAAAAAAAATGTACATTTTCTCGTGCATCGTATTGCTTGATTTATGTTTGTTACCGTAATAAAATAATAATTCCTTCAAAAATAATTTTTCTTATTTTCACAATTATGATTTATTGTTGCGGTAAATCTTTTATCTCCTCCTACTATATAATTAAAATGTGCAAGGACCATGCTTACCAAATTGCGTACGTGTTCGCACCACAGAACTATTTCACTAATATAGTGGATTCACGTTTTCCGCCCCATAGTTCATGCCGATTTACACACACCGGAAAAAAAAAAGGTTTTTCCTGCACTTAGGGGGTCGATTTGTAAAATAACAGTAATTTATCATACTTTTTTTCTGTGTTATTAAGCTATGCAATAATGTATATATATAAATTGTTTGCAGCCGCTTCTTCTATGAGCGCGTTGGAAGCATTGTTAAATGTTCTGGACCCGGTAGACATAGAGGCCACCGTTGTTGTAGACCGCATCTTCCACGTGTTCGATGAATTGCCCAATGCCACGATAGACTTCAACGATGACAATGTCTTAAACTTGATTGATACGTTGGCAGACATGATAACAGATATTGGCAGTATGTGTGGTGGTAGTCGTAAGATTGGTAATAATGACTCCACGCCATGAACATATAGCCGCAGATATTCTTCCAGGTGTGCTAATAATAAAGGCTCATGCCAAGCAGGGAACTGTTGACACTTGGTTCCCTCACGACCATAGAGCGTTTTATTTCTTGGTTTTTAGCACACACACAACAACAATATCGTTTTTGAGTGCTCTGCTGATTTATTTTTTTTAAATTTCTTTCTTTTACTATCCTTTGGTGGTTCAAATATTCTTATTCTTATTTTTTTAATTAGCGTATTCCTTCTTTGTCAATAATAAAAAAAACATGTGTACGGAGATGCTATACTCCTCGGTCCTCCCTAAACTCTTCCCTGTTGTGTTCCCTGTCATACGTGGCACGCCTAGCTGTATAATAAAACACGAAAAATCATAAACCACGTAATCAAACAATCACGTGACTCTCTTTCTCTAACTTCTCTTTTTTTTCATCTTCTTGGTTATGTTATGTTATCTTCATGTAAGTAGTCCCTGACAAAAATTGAAAAAACGATTTTGATTATCAATACTCCACTTAATCGAGATAATTTTGATTTCTAAATGAGATCTAGATTAATAATACTGATAAAGTGGGGGTCTAACAACCACACCCAATATTTCGCTTAGCAATCTGTATGGACAAACTCCAATATACTTTTAAGAGATTCAACTAGACAGTCAGACTCAATCTTAATAAAAGTATATTAAAGAGTTTTAATATCTTTATTTCACAATATAATCAGCAAATCAAACAGAAAAGAAATCCATGAGCCCGATTATTATGTGAAACAACTTGAACGGTACCAAAGACCAATGTTCAAGTGTCAATCAATGTAAATCAACAACCAAAGGTTGGATATTCTAATTGATTGATCTTAACGCACAACCTGTACTATTTTAATTATATAACAAAATATAATGTAGAAAAGAAATAACACAGACACCGGAATTTTGTTCCAACTTTTTAGATGAAGCTAATAGGATTGCACGACAATGTACCAACTTTTTGGGGTTTCATTTAATTTTGTTCATAGATCAGGAAATATGGCTGCTGATACTTTAGCTAAATTTGACAAAACATTTATTTCAGTTTTAGATTGGGAGACTACTCCTCCAACTTGTATTAGGCATAACTTATTATTAGATAAATCTAATACCGGGAGGGATAGCCAACCTCTATATTATATGGCTCTATTCATTTTGTGTCATGGACTCCTTTAGAGTCTTAGTTTTAATGAAATACCTTATTCACCAAAAAAATAAAAAGTGTATAATATTATTTGGAGAGAATTATTATTACTCGTTAATGAAATGAAAACAAAAGATTATTTCGAAAGTAACAGACAAAATATGCATGGAGTGCATCACCCACATATCTATTTACAAAAAAGAAAAATATGCAACATTACTAACTGGGGTGACGGATTACTGAGGAGATATCAAAACTCATATAAGACAACGAATTTTTTAGTTTGTTATATATGGTTTTTGGTGCCCTCACCAGTAAACTGGTACCCATCAATAGAGGTGTAAATTGGGTTGTGCCAAAGACGAGCCCAGACAAAGACGTGATTCGACCCAAGACGGCCCAAAGATGTTAGTTTCATGGGTCATGTCTTTGGGCTAGCCTAATTGGCAAAGTAGAAACAAGACAAAGACGCGGCACGGATAAGCATGTGGCCCACCCAACAAATCACGTTAAGAAAGCACGTCATAGCATGCACATGTATACCATATAACAAGACATAATACATCATATTTTGTGTATATTTCACAAAATAGTCACTATTCTAGCTAGTTTTTGACATTTTATGTTGGCTTATTTTTATAAAAACACATATAATACCTAAATATTTGGAAAAGGGGAACTTTTTCTCTAACCCAATTTTGCTTTATTAAATATCAAAAACCCTTCATTAAGATATCATATATCTAAAGCCCATAATTATCTATAATAACACATGATTTACAAACATAACCTTTAATTTAAATTTAACTAATTATGAAAAGAAAAAAAAGAAACAAAAAACATGAAGAAATAGTGATTGACCGTATTCCCTAGGATAACTCTTGACTTTCCTAAAATAATTCTCTATATAACAAAAACCTAAAATACAGGGATTTTCATGACCCCTGAAATAACGAGAAAAAATCCCTAAAAAATTTCTAAAAAAATTTCTTATTGCTCCTAATATTTCTCCTCTTTAGACCACTTTTTTTTCATACGCATCATTAGAACTTTGACCGTGAGAATTCTAGATTTTACAATTAGTGATAATTATAATTTTTGTACAATAATTACAGTTATCACCGGATTACTGCAAATGATAATCATAATTTTCGCGTATTGGGACGATAAAATCGCAATTATCACCCGTTATCGAAAATTCTAATTTTCACAACCTAGAGATAATCGCAATTTTCATTTGTTAAAAATCAACTGCATTTTGTAAAAATGGCAATTATCACATGCTTAGTTAGTGATAATTGCAATTTCCGGTTATGGTTGTATTTTATAAAAAACATAGCTACAGAGGAGGTCTATATCAAGGTGAGAGATGCCAAATTAGTTCGTAAGATTAGCGAAATTGCGAACTACATCTCACGGCCATAAAAAGTTATTTGAATTAAAGTTTCTCTTGATCACGAAATGGTACATGTGACCGAGTGCTAATGTTTAGAGAAGATTTGATGGATGAACATCTTCCATGTTTTCGAGAGGTTCTTCACTAAAAATAAGTCCACATGCCACCCAGTGTACAATAAGCAACTTTAGCCTTCTCTGATCCTTATAACTCGATCATGAAGAAAAAGCTGTCGAGTACTGGTGAAATAAAAAGTTTTCTCAAAAAATATAAGTAAGAATTGAAACAGACGAGAAAAAAAACCTAGACAAAGTTTTTGTGAAGTGGCGAAGAGAAGAAAGTGATGAAAGAGAAGGGTATAAGAGATATTGGAACTCAAACTCTTCGTATATCTAAATATTTAGTTGAATACCCGACTGTTTTGGCGGAATATAGATAGCTATTAATTACCTGTTTCGGCGGAACATAATTAGCGATATTATATTAACGGCGGATATCTTTGACCACTGATTATGCCCCGAAAAAACGCTTACTTTATCAATTATCAAGGGAATCTTTTAAAAAAATATTTTTGCCAATATTAATTAATTAAATAAGGTTAATTTAGTCATGTTAAAAATGTAAGAATTTAAATCCAATCTAAACTATTAATCTTAACCGTAGATCTTATGTTTTGGGCTACACATATATACTATTTTAATGACGGGTTTCCAGAAGAGAGAGGAACCAAACATGGGTTCCTCAGAAATTTCCACATTTTGGAAAATATATTCCGATATCATTGTTATAATGTCGTTACCTATATTTGACTAGAACATTAATTTACATGACAATGATCCAAATTTATATTTGATAGGCTATTCTATTTATTGAATAAACTTGTTAATTGTACTTGAAATAATTTCAAATGATATGTTGTCTATTTAAATTCTCGTGATAATGTCCGACCAATGTTTTGAAAACCGGCCCGGAAAAATACTGGGTCAAGGGTCATTGGTTCAACCAGTGATTTAACCGGGGTCCACTGAGTCACATACATAAATTGTTTATCTAAATTAATTTCTACCTGTCCATTTCTTATGTGGAGATGCTACACCTCCCGCGTTTTCATCCCGTGTTTCATCCTGATAGGCTCAACATTTGGATTAGAAAAAGGTAAAGGTGGATCCCTTCACATGTGTCTTGCGGGATTTGCAACGGGATTTGGCGTCGGTCAATCTATCTTCTGATGTCGTTTGTCAATGGGAAACTTACGAATGTTCTAGTGGTAGGGACTAGGGAATGCCACGCATAGTTAACTAGGAAAAGTTTGTCCTTATATTATCAACTATTTAAAATTTCCACCACAAACCCTAACTTCCTACCAGAAGTTTGTCCATCGTGGGGATCTCCTCTATCACACTATGCCTCTCTTTCCCTAGCTTTTTTTTTGGAAAAGATAAAATTCATTCACCAGAGAGTGCTGAGATAGCACTTCAAAGAAACAACACACACCTATGGAACATGACAACACAAACATAAGTAAAGGGGAGTACAAATATGGAACAAAAAAATATTTCCCCTATTACATGTTTAAAGCTGGTTACTACTTAAAAACCTCCCAACCGTGCATGAAATCCACAAACTTAAAATGCTTAAAGGGTTCATGAACTGTCGCCCAACTGAATAAGCAAGCCTTCACTTGAATAATTACCCTTTCTACTGTTTTTTCCTTGTTTCGGAAAATTCTATCGTTTCTTTCGTCCTAGAGTTGCTGCCATATAGCAAAAGGAAAAATTATCGTTTCTTTCGTTTCATTCAGGACCGAACCAACGGAATATCTTTCCCTAGCTTAGCCGTCAATATTATCATTCCTACCACAATCCACAAACTCGATACCTCAAGCACAACCCCTACTTTGAAGAAACTGAAGATTGATGTTCATATAAAATGTGAGAAGGATCTGTAAAATCTGTTCACTTCTTAGGTCGTTTGTCAATGGTGTTTATGTGATTGAAAAACTTGTTTGTGTATAACCTGTTACTATGAGAGTTTCTTGTATAATTTTTCTGATCAAATTTGTAATTAATTGCTTATTAAGTTCAATTGTTATCATTTGCATCAATGGAAAGGGGAATAATTTGTTTTTAATTATTTTTTTCAAGATTAACCTCACTATTCTCTCGATCTGTATTCTTAAATTTGTATGGATTGTGTTTTTTTGTTCACGTGTGTTTGTAAAAATTATCTCCTCGTTTGAATCATATGATGATATGTTTAAATGTTAAAAATTCAGAAGAATTATCGACTCATTGACTCGTACAGGATACGCTGAATCGCGGGTCTAACCGGCCGGGTCACCTGAATCTCATAAAACAAGTCGTTTTTGTTGATTTTACTGGGTCACTGTTAATACGGCACGGAAAGGTGACAAGGTCACCGATTCACTGGGATGACCGGCCGGGCCTGGCCGATTTTCAGAACATTGTGTCCTACTTAATATATACATTAACTGATTTCAAATTGTTTGTGCCAACACGGCACAGCACGGCACAACACGTTTATATGGTGCTGTGTCCGTGGCATGTGCTGTGCTTAGCTTTTGACTATTAAAGCACAGCACGGCACATCACGTTTAAATCGGCCAGCACAGCACGACACATGGCACGTGAAACACGCCACTTCGTGTGCCGGGCCGGCACGTTTTACACCTCTACTCTACCCATCAACAACCATGAATAACATGTCCGATTAGAAATAATGTGTGGGACACAACCATGTGCATCTCTGAAACATATAAATTAATTTATATTTATGAATGAAAATAATTTGCCATGGTTGCAGGCTTGGATCAAACGAAATTCGTGAAAAATGGAAATTTAAGGTTGAAAAGAACCTCTACGGAGGACATTAACTGGCATTACTTTATGTGGAATCATGTGGGACTTATAAACAAAGATCATACTGTACTATATATTTATGTGTTGGTTGGATGAGTTTTAAGTGCTATAAAAAAAAATTTTTTGTGAAAAATGGAAATTTAAGGTAGAAAAGAACCTCTACGGAGGACATTAATTGGCATCACTTTATTTAGCCGTGCCCTACTGCACATGGTGGTTGGAGGAAAATAAATGCCAACTGCATTTATGTGGATCACGGGGGACTTATAAACAAAGATCATACTGTAATAATGCAAGTAATAATGCAAAGAAGATCATACTGTAATAACATGAGTTACTCGCCTACGGATGCCTACTGAGTGTTTGGCTCATCACTTTATTTAGCCGTACACTAACTACTGCACCCGGGAGTTGGGGGTAAAACACATGCCTGTTGCATTTGTGTACGAACCGTGGATAATTGGGGCTCCATCCCATCCGTAGATTTAACAAGAATTTCTTTCGTAGTTAGTCCCAGTAGGTAAATGGATAGTATCCCACGATAGCCTATGTTATCCTAGCAAATAGTAAGTGACCAAGCCCTTTAGTATATATTTTTTTTTTTTTGCTCAGTAAATAGATGATGCCATTCGTTGTCATTCCAATCCTACCCGAGGAAAATCTAGGTATATATATATAATCATGACCTGTTCCTAGATCGTCTTAAAAGTTGGTATTACCTTCAGTCCTTCTAGAAAGTATGGATGATTAAAGTGGCTAAGAGTTTGATAGTTAGGTACTTTAGGCTGTCCTCATTTTAATTTTAAATAGATTTGATAGTTAGCTTAAGAGTTTAGACCGATTTCCCTGGAAGAGTAATTTTGATTTACTGCTCAAGCATTGTATATATATGTTGGGGTTTGTTTGTTCCATTGTAATATAGCCTAGCTTATCCCTTTAGCTAGGGCCAGCAGCGGAGCCAGAATTTAAACGATGGAGGGCCATTTAGAAATCAACTTGTAACAAAAAAACATCACAAACTGTAAAATTTCTTTTACCAAAGAACCATTTAGAAAATAATCATCCATTTTGTGAGGAAGGGTTTTGATAATATGCATCGCAGAAGATGACCTTTAAATATATTGAAAATAATTTAGTTTTGCTGCCGAGAGACCACACTTAATCTTGCCGTGCGAGACCTCCCTTTTAGAATAACTTAGCATATATATAGGTCCAATTTAATTTTTGGAATTAGAGTACTCAAACATTTATTGGGAACTTGGAAGGTTCACCAACTAAAACTTATAAAATGTAGGCCCAAAGTTCCTTATTAAGATGGAAACTTTATGAAATGTTGGGGTGGCCATGGCCACCCACAACTTGTACTTAGCTCCGCCGCTGGCTAGGGCTGTCACCTTTATCCATCATTAATTTCAAGTGATGGATGAATTATTTGAAGAGTTAGTAGGCTATTTGATGCAAGAGGAAGAAGCAAATATTCAAGAGAATACTAATCATGAGGCTCACAATTCTATTACCGGTGGTATTGGTGATGATAATTTGATGACACTGGCGATGATGGATGGTTTCAACAATAATGTTGATAATGAGCTACATGGAGATTGCTATACCCCCCATTTGGATCAACAATGTAATGTTGATGATTACGATTATCATTTGGGTGCATTATTATACGATGAATGCTTAGCTGATCTTCCATTATTGGACCCCATCACCGGTAATTTTCAAGAAGATTGTGTCACTGATATTCCATCCGGTGATAGAATCCAATGTGACCTTCTATTACCGGATGTCACTGATACTTCTCTTGAAAATTGTGATATCGATCAGTACTTCAATCTGATAGAGACGTCAACAATGAAGCAGAAAGCTGATGTAGATGTTTGTTGTGATCCTCATCAACCCCAATTATCATCACCAACTATACTTGATCATCAACCACAACAACAAGATCTGGGAACACAAGTATTAATAGCACCAGCTGATGACCGTAACGAGGAAGATATTGGAGAGGAAGAGGATATGTTATTAGCAAATGAGGCCGCCGCCGATGACGAGGATATTGGTGATGATGTTGATACATCAAGTAAAAATATGAAGTCAGAACGTAATAGACGCAAGAGATTGAACCAACAGTATTTGACGTTGAGATCCATTGTCCCAAACATTACCAAGGTACTAATTATCTTTCTCTTGATCTTCCTACTGCTAATTATTTTGTCTCATGCATGCAAATTGTATATTATCATGCATTAACATATCTCTCTTTCTATGTATATATGTATGTGGGGGATAAATGAAGATGGATAAAAGAACTGTTCTTGTTGATGCTCTAGCTTATCTACAAGATATACTTCACCAGACACAAATTGAAATTGAAAATCAGAACAAAGTAATCTCATCACTTAATAACCCTTCCTTAGCAAATGAGGAAACAATCAATATTCCTCTTCATCATCACAATGAGGATGTAGTACCAGCAGCAGAGAAGAACGTCCTAGATGTTAGTGGCAGTGATGGCCAAGTCCAACCATTATTCCACACCTTACTAGTTGAACCAGTAGAACCACCAGGTCCGCCACCATTCGTAAGTCGTGCAATCTTTCCCGCAATAATGCAGGTACGTACATGGGGATTGTATTAGTTTATTAATATTTCTTTCATTTTTTTAAGAAAAGGCAATCAAGTCGATCTTTTTCAAACACAAACAATATTACTTAGAAGCCACCAATAAATCCTGAAAAGAGAATTATTTTATTTTATGTGATATGAATTTTAACTATCTCCAGTAAACTGGTACCTCATTAACAGTGTTGATATGTTTTATGGTGTTGAATCAGATGGAAACTGAGAAGTTAGACGAGGAGAGATATGTGTTGACAATTGTGTTCAACAAAGCATTGGGAACAATGGGTACAGTACAAAGATCTGTAGAAATGTTAAAAGGCTTTGAATCCATAAATGTTGCCCTTTCTACGTACGACGAACATCACATGCAATCTTCCAACTTTCTTCGCGTAAGTTATTCATTGTTTATTCAACTTTCAAGAGAAAGCATTGTACTTATTGTTCTCCTTTCACAAGAGGGGTTACTCCTACTCCTTTTGGTATACTCCCTCCTTCCACTTTAGATAATGTTCTAGGAGTTTTCACGCAAATTAAGAAATGGAGCAAATTAAGAAATGGAGAGAGAAATGAAGATTTTACGACTATACCCATAAGAAAAGTCTTCAAACATTAATTGTTATTAGTGTCATTTAAAAATAAACTTATAGTTCCAAGACAAAATGTTAGGGTATTATTGGCAGTTTTGTGGGAAAATATGAAAACTTTCAAGTATTGTGGAACAAGAAAATAACTCTAAAACATCATCTAAAATGGAACGGAGGGAGTATTAGATATTACTATAATAGGCAAGGGGGACAATTGGGTATTTTACTCCCCGCCAAGTTCATGGGATACCATTGCCCCACCAAATATATGGTGTTGAAGGAGAAAAAAAATCAAAAAAAAAAATATGGAAAAAGAAAAACTTTAATATAAGATGTATAGTGGTGGAACCTGGAGTCTCGGATGGAATAAGCTTAACAATTTTGTACACACATTTTTAAACCCATATAAAGCATTACAATCCAATCAAGAACAATGATTTTCCTTTTCACAAAATCTAATAAAAATGAGAAACTAGGGACCACCAGTCTAGGGTATAAAAAAAAAGAAAAAATGAGAAATAAAAAAAAACCTGGCGAGATTGGGGTATACCCAAACTAATTGAGGTATACCCAATAAGACAAAATATGGTCATTATGAAGTAAAACCAAGTCACCCCTTAACCTTGTATTTTCTAAATGGCTAATATGCCCTTGTTTAATTAACACTATAAAATCTGATTAGCTTAATTAATTGAGTTTAGATTAAAACTGTTGAAAATGAAAATTCAGTAGGTTAAACCTTTAATCCGTTTTATGAGTTCGATTTCGATCAAAAATGTTATAAGTCGGCAAGGTCGACGTTTGAAGAAGGTGCCGGCTATATATAGCTGGCATGGTATACGTTTGAATAAAATGCCGACCACTTTCAGCCGGCATGGTCATTGGATGAAGAAAACGCCGACCATGTTTTGACCGGAAGGTTTTTGAATGAATAATAAGCCGACTACGATTGGCCAGCAATCTAACGGTCGGCATGTAAATATTCACTAACATGCCGGCTATAATATAGTCGGCATGCACATAATTTATTACACTACCGGCTTTCCTGTAGCCGGCATGTTAAGGATTTATAACCATGCCGACCTGTACTTATACCAAACAGAAAACAGAATATGGAAAGATGTAATTCACTTCATTCATGCAATTTTGGTTACTACGCTGATTAAAACATAAAAACGAATGCACTTAGCACGTGCATCAAGCCTTTAAATCGCTAGAAGACCCTAGTGGACGAGTTATAGTCTCGTGAAGGTTTACATAGAGGTCTACTCACAAAACCTATAGAAAAACTTCTAAAGCCATCAATCTTCCTCCTCCGAAGACGATACGGCATCCAAGTACTCCGGGTTATCCTCCGGGATTCTTTGTGCCAAAAAGTGATAGCTTGCATCGAACGCGAATGCTTACCCCTTTTCCTCCAAGTAGCGCGCTTTCACGACTTCGTGCTACAAAAACACAAAAACAAACTTAAATTTTTTAGTGGTGTTTCATTGGAAGATAAAACAACATGGGTTGCGTAAAAATTAACCACAAAATTACTTACAAATTGTGCAATGGACAAGGTGAAGGGGCGAGTGTTAAAAATCCGAGGTTGGAGCGCTAAAAAAGCAAGTATCGCATTTTCGATTACTAGGTGCTTAGCGTGGACTTGTTGAATACTTCTTGCATTAGGATTCCCAAACTCGCCGCAAAATTTGTTGTGTACCCTAAACCAAAAGGTTGTGGAATCCTCCCTTTCGGAGGATTGTCGTCTAAGTCGATTTTTCGCGTACCATGCTTTGGTGATTGCCAAATCTTCATTTGAATCAAATGATGTCATTTCTTGTATGTAGAGAGCTATTGGGTGAGTTAGATGGAGTGTATGATGATATGAGATTTGGAGAGTATATGGAACTATTTGTTTGTTGTTTTGTCGAGAGAAGTAGTGTATTTATAGGATGGTGGCCAAATTTGGCCGTTATAGTTCCCAAGTACAAGTCAATCAATGAAATTGTACTTGCCAAAAAATTGAATTTTGAATTCGCCGGCGATATTTGTTATCCCCAATATGCCGACTACTTATGGCCGGCAGGGTGGGAAGTTTCTTACCATGCCAACCTTATGAGTTTTAGGCATCAGGAAAACATTTTCTTCTGTGTATCCACCGGCAAGGTATTTCGACATTTTCATGCCGGCTATGATAGGGTCGGCAAGTTATAAATTTTCTTACCATGCCGATCTTATAACTTTTAGGCATCAGGAGTTCATGCAATTTTCTGTTAAACCGTCGGAACGATATTTGTTCACTATCTTGCCGACTATTATGTGGTCGGCAAGGAACCAAATTTATGACCATGCCGGCCTTATGATGATTTTAGGCATCAGGAGAAGGCATTTTCTGCAACACATGGCCGACATGTTCTATAACATAATACACTGCCGGCCGTATCACAGCCGGCTTGGTATTGATCTGATTACTTTGCCGACCCTGGTATGCAAGCATTTTTTGCTGTCAGGGCCGGTAGTCTGACACTTCAAAACCTTGCCGGCCCTGGTGTGGTCGGAAATTTAACCTAAAATAAGCAAGCCGGCATAAGTATTGAAACTTTACATAGCTAAACAAGCCATTCATTCAACAACTAGAAATCCGACACTTGTTGTCCAAAATACGAAAACATGTCCCATAAACCTTAAAAAAAAAAAAAATCCAACCGTTAACCTTAACATTTGTCCAACACAACTTAAAGAAATGAACTAGAAATGCATTCATTCACGACCACGACCACGACCACGGCCCCGTTTAGGAACACCACCACTACTACTACCTTCACCACCACGACCACTACGAGCCCTCTTTTTGTCAGCATTCATCTTGGCTGTGCTTCCCTCCTGGCTTTTTCTTCCCGCTTTACTTGAGCCTCAGCTTGCTTGAACATTTCATGGGCATCCTTATTGTCAACATTGTTAACAAAGTAAATGTGATTGCCTTGCTCTTCAATCGACAAAGGCCCTCCTCTTTCTCTCGCGCAGCACAACACCTTCGCAAAGGTCTTCAAATGCTCCTTCTATTTTCAATTAAACAACAAACAATTATTAGAATGATTCGATAATGTGATCTTAAAATAATAAGAACAACTCTAAAATAGTTACAAAGAACTTAAGACTTGTTGCTGGGTCTTTCGATGCCATCTTCCTCTTACGAGCCAATTCTTCAGCAGTCATCTCCCTAATCACAGAAGGACGAGCCCAACCCAAGTACCACGACATGTATCTCTCACTAGCTTCATGACCGGTGGTCACCTTGTCCAAAAGACTCACATTGATGTTACGGCCCTGTCTATCGCCCCAATGTTCTTGAGTTGGCGCTGGATGGTAAGAGACGTTAATAGTTTTTTGGGAGGTGGTGCAGTCATCCGGTTCATAGTAAAGAACGACTTATCTTCATCGAAATGAGGTTCTTCTTGCACGTAACCCAATTGTCGCATTACCCGATGTGGATCGTACATTGAATATCCTTCGGTGCGTAACAACAAGGGTCCATAGTATAATGCAACATCATCTTTCCTTTGGATTAAAACTTGATTTCTAGCATCCCGATACGGATCAAATATCACCTCATCCGCAGTTAATTTGTCGATTGCCATTCGTATTTTGATAAGATTTAGCGGCATTTCCTTATCCTGAGTACCCTTATAATCGTATCTTTGCGCTCTTGGCTTATCAACAACAACATTCGCATCCACTTTGACGTAGGAGTTGGCTTTCACCAAAGAAGGGAAGTGCTCATATATCCAAACCTATGCAAAAAAAAAAAGTTTATTAAGAATCTTATCTTACGAGAATTTGGTAAATATAAATGATTTAGACAATGGAATTACCTGGAAGAGACATATGTTTCCGTTAACTTGCGAAGTGAGTGCCCTTGAAGCCTTTGTCAACTCATTGTTCAAGAAGGAGACCACCGCAGTACCCCAAGAATACTCACGCATCTTATCTAAGGGATCCAATAGTTGCAAATAACTGGCGTCGACCAAGCTTCCGGAACTGTCGGGGAAGATACATCTGCCCAGGACGTATAGCAAATAAGCTGACCCGGTAGCATTGATTCGCACCAGGTTCACCCTTCCTTCCTTATGAAAGATTTTCTTGGTCCCAGAAAATGTGTCCCTCAACTGCTTCAGATTAAACTTCTTGGTTAGACGACCATCCTTCATCACAAGCATAGACTCCGTTGTAACCTGATTCCAATCGAACAATTTCTGGCACGATTTGTACATATCCGCGAAAGAAAACTTATTATCGAAGCCCTCACTGACTGCTTTTCCCTCAACCTCCAGGCCTAGAATTTGATGAGCATCATCGGGAGTTATGGCCATCTCACCGAATGGGAATAACATTGTATCGGTCTCTCCGTAGAACCTCTCACAGAATGCAGATACGGTAACTCTATCATGCTCAATATTCGAACTCTCCACCGCAGGCCACAACCCGGAGTTCTTGACAATCACTTTCACCTCCTCACATTCATCCTCAAGATCCCAAGTCTTAGTCACTGAACATGAAGCTTGGCACCTCATGAGACGGACGACATTCTTGTGATCCTAAATACCAAAAAAAAATAAAAATTAAATGAAATACAAACACTTGACGCAAATTTAAGATAGTTACACACTTAAATAAAAAACAAAGACGGATTGAGATTACTTACGATAGTATTATGGATCGTACATGCCCATGAGTCCTTGTATCCAAAAAGAACATTGCCACCATCTTTTGGGGTCCCCCTTGGGTTCTCATCTTTGTTCAGTGTAACCATCAAGTGAGAGGGAGGCATGTGGGAATCAGCTGGTTTATTGATCACCCTCTTCTTCTTTCCGGTTTCAGTTGAAGTTGAAGCTTCGGTTTGTTAAACAATAGCTTGAGTTTGATCTCCATCTCCATCTCCATCTCCATCTCCATCTCCTTCTTCTTCTTCTTCTTCTTCTTCTTCTTCTTCCAATGCCTCTTCAAGAATTTCATCTTCTCTACCCTTACCCTTATCTTCATTACCATCATCATCATCATCATTACCTCCTCCAACATTAGGCATGTCTTGATCACCATCATCATCATCATTGTTCCCTCCTCCAGCAGCCGGAGTTCTTTCATCAACATCATCATCATCATCTCTTCTACCAGATGGAATTGATTGGTCTTCATATGGAGTCTCGTCTCAATCACTGGGTTCCGATGGTGGTTCATAATCATCATTAGGTACACGTATCTTGAGCGTTCTCGGCACAACATATGCCCCTCGATATGTTGAAGTCAAGAGTTTATCACCAACACGAGGAGGTCTTGAAGGAGGACTAAGAGCTTTCATAGCTTTCTTCTTTGCCTTTTGCAACCTGAACAAGAACGATTAAGAATTTTTTTTTTTAAAGGTCGGCAGGTTCGACATATATAACAAATCCGGCGGATAAATGGTCGGAAGATTAGATATCTAAATACATGTCGGTTAAACATAAACCGGCATGGTGTGATTCACATAACCTGCCGGCGTATAACAAATATGAACACAGTACTTAACTGGATTTTTCAGAAAACCAGTCGGCAAGTTCCTTTACCCATACATTGCCGACTATTTGTTAGCCGACATGGTCTTTTCCAAATATCATACCGGTTTTAAAATTCAAAGCATCAGGAGACACAATTTGAAATACAGCCGGCAAGGAAATTTTTTATAACCATCCCGACCAAAAAACAAAACTATCGCCGGCGGGGTCTGAGGTTGAATAACCTGCCGGCTCTGCAAGTAACGTTTACAAGTAGTTAACAACCGGCAAGATCTTCAACCTAATATCTCGTCGGCCAAACCCTAACTATGAAAACCCGGCAGGGTCGATAACTAAAAACCTTGCCGGCGGAAATAACTGAAAATCAAAGAATCAATTTTTCTGACCTAATTTGACATCCAAACATGAAATTGAAGTACTTGAGTGAGTTTAAGTAGGCCCTTACTTTCTTAATCGCACCATTTCTTCGTTTTGAGCGGGTTCAATTTCTTCTTCAGCAACCGTTTTTTTCTTCACTTTATGTTGAACTAGTTTTGCAATTCTAGGGTTGTATCGATTGGGTTTTCGATCGGCGTCTTTCATACGAGTTCCCTTACGCCGTGGTGGATCCATTGATGAAGATTAATCGGAGTTTTAGAATTGACGATGTCAATGAATTAATCGACGAGTTTTGATGGTGGTGGGGGTGATGGAGCCGGTATGGTCGTGGAGGAGAAGAAGAATAAGAGAAGAAGAAAAATGAAAAGATTAAAACTGATTTAGGGTAATAGGTTTTTAAAGGGTGAGGGTAATTTTGTAACTTACATATTAAGACTCCCCTAAAACCCATAAAAAGAGTCCCTTTAAAATTGGGTATACCCCAATTAATCTGGGTATACCCCAATCTCGCCGGGAAAAAGAATAGGTATCAAGTCATACTTTTTTTTTTTTTTTTTGTATGCTTATAAGAAGACTAGAATTTTATGAGCCTACTTAGCATTGTAAACCTAAAATTTGCTCGCATTTTATAAGCCCACTATGACATAATAAAAAAAACACGATATCTGGACTTTTGGGGTGTGCTGAACCCAACGGAGGCAGAACCTGGTTCCGTTTTGGGAGTCATGCATGATTATACATTATCCCAGGGAACCTCCTCCACAAATTATACACCATTACATAAGTAGGTAGGAACCTGAGTAGTATCTAAAGCGATATATGTGTTATGGATGGTTTACAATCCTTTAATTAATGTGCACCCTCAAGAAAGCATTCCTTTGTACATGCGAGACAACAATTCCTTAAGGATGTGAAAAAAATTCTCCAGCCATAAACCAAGTAAATTTATTGGCAGAGAAACATTTTAAACTGCTGATTTGAAACTAAATCTAGTCCCCTTTCTCACACTCCCACTCACTCGGTATAACCTGCGGGATATCAATCATTTCCACTTAACTAATAACCTTAGATTTTGATGATTAGGTATCTATAAAGGAACTTCTGAAACCATAGAAAAGATTGGAGGCCGTCGGAATAATTACCACACATGTCATCCAACATTAATCTATGAAGTTTCTGTTAAGTAATACTTTTTTTTGTCAAGACTAAGTCCTATGGGCTAGATTTGGCTGCTAGATTAGTCAAAAAGTGTTGCAGTTCAAAGAAAAAGTGTTGTCTATTTGTTAGCACTAATTCTCTCACCTGCCATTTGCTCGCACTTGAAGTAGTAACAAGATTGTTGTTGAATGGTTCAACGCAATCAAAATCACCTTTTCGCGGAATGGTTCATCGCATCTAGATTTATTTTTTGATCTGACTGCTGAGATTGGTTGCGTTGAATGGATCTAGTTTTCGCTAAATGATTCAGCGCAGCTTCCTAAATCTACTTTTATCTAGTATACTTGATTAGAACTACCATAGGACTTAGGAGGTTTTCCTAACTAACGTGGACTGCTAATCTAGCTGCTAAATTAGCACACCATAGGACTAAGCCTTAACAAAAAATCTTACATTGCTTAAATCGTAGGAGTTCTCCATAGTCACGTTCTTCATTAATAAATTTTGTTATACATGTATTTGGTGCAGGTTAAGAAAATCAAGGGAACTCTATTACAGACTAATGAGGAAGACCTCCTGAACAGGGCGAAAGAAAGTGTGAAACAGCTTAATTTGGGACTTGTTTCTTCCCTTCGTTTCTTCCACCGATGATCTACGATTCGGGATCATGATGCATCCTCTATTTATAGAAATAGAGTTTTCAATTCACACCAAAAATAAAATAATATTGCTAGAAAATAATATTGTTTTTGGTAAGCTCTTCTGGACCATAATTTTTAAAAATAAGAAAGAAAACTTAAGGAATATAATTTGTCCATAGATCAAATGACTGCACAATTAAACAATGGTTGCATTTCGTTTGACATGGTTTTATTTATGTAATCTACAAACAAGTGATACGTAGAGATCACGTGGCACTTGAAAATTGATGCATGGCTTATATGCATAAAAAAATTAATATGGCGTATATATGCGTCCTCTTCTCAAAGAACGGATGCATGATAATTAAGCATCCATTGAAGGATATTTATGCCTAAACAATAACCAATTTTGTATATTCTCCATGAAAATAAAACTTCGATATCATTGTTTGTACGCAATCTTGCAGCATGAAGTAATTATTAAGTGTTTACCAAAATATGAAAATCTTTAGAAGATGGACTTGTGAAAGTGACTGTGGTAGTAATTCTCACTGATGGAAATCCATTTTGCTGTAATTTATGTAGTTAGAAAACGGCACAAAAAAGGGAAGGTGGAATGTAACTCGGGTAAACTGAAACTATTGATCCCATACGATCACTAATATTACCATGATGCTTACTTTTAATCCTGGAGTACTCTAGACATTCACTTAAAATAAGGGTACTAGTACTCTAGACATTCACTTAAAATAAGGGTACTATCTGTGATCTATCTCCCTTTTATAAAGGCACGATGTTGACTAGAGATGAGCTTGTGAATCATAAGTTTTAGTATCTCTGCAAGAGTCTTTAATTAAGACAGCTTTACAAATCCTGGCTTGATTGGGTATACCCAGATTAATTGGGGTATACCCAATAAGACAAAATCAGGTCATTATGAAGTAAACTGAGTTCAATTGTTAGAAAAATTGAAGGAACTGTATTATTGTATTTCAATTTTTATTTGAAACAATATCCATCATTAGGTCTGGAGATATTAGAATTAGTGAAAAATGATTTAAGAGCTTGTAATCATTTCATTGTTGTTGTTTTACTATCTATTTGTCGAGTTCGTAAATTTAATGAAAGGTCGTTGGCGTTCTTAGAAAGGATGTTGTTAGATCTTTTTAAGGAGTATAAATACACAAGGTAATGGATTCGAAACAACACTATATATGTGAAGTGTTGTTTTCTGATTTTTTTTTCCCAGTGTAGTACTTGTTTGTTGAATTTGGTGTTAATTTTGCAGGGACTGTAAATGGTTGCCACGCACTTTTAAGGATGAATGCTTACAAACTGTTAAAAGAGTAGATATGAGTGGTTTGATGAAGGCAATAATATCTACGTTATGCAGATACTTTTTTCTTAGTATTGAATCCAACAAAAAACAAGGTTGCATAACTTGTTATGCACCTACAATAATATCTACATAACATGTTATGTAGTCATGAAAATGGATACATAACCTGTTATGCATTCGAAAATATGACTGCATAATGCATTATGCATCGAGAAAATTGTTGCATAATCTTTTAAGCATCGAGAAAATGGATGCATAATCTGATATGCATCATTTAAATATGGCTGCATAACACATTATGCATCAATTTTTTCTGTACGAACTAAAATCAACCAAAACAATGGCCACATAACTTCTTATAGATGCATAACTTGTTATGCAGTCGAAAAAATGGTTGCATAATTCGTTATGCGTCTGCATAATTTGTTATGCATCTTTTTTGGAGGCTGCATGATGAATATGCAGTCAGTTTTCGAAAATTTTCCCTAAAATGATGATCGCCTCCGATTTTTTCGTGAAAAACAAAAACAAAAATTTTATATTGTTGTTTATACTCGTTGCGTAGCTCTCTTTAAAAGATTTCCAACGATATAAAATTCATAAATTTCCAAGGCGCAGATTTTTAGATATGTTATATCCAAGTTGCGTTGCCAATTATACCCCTGATCCATAACACATCATGCAGATGCATAATCCGTCATGCATACATTTTTAATAATTTCATATATTTATGGGTGTCACGGAAATAATTATGGGTGACACAGTACCCAAAATTAATTGTGGGCCTGACAATGAGAATATTATTATTTTTGGGTCTCCCCCTAATTTTCCCATGAGAATATTATTTTTTTTGGGCCAGCGCCTAAATTTCCCTAATAAGAACTACAAGCCCGTCTGGCCCGGCGTGTGCTTTAATCGGGCTTGGGCTGGCCTGCCTATCCCATGTACACCCCTAAGTCTAATAGGTCTAACATATAGTTTATTATTGGAGTCGTTAATAAAATAACTGTGATTTGTGAGGTCTTTCCTTTCTTATAGCCAAAAGAAATTGGAGTTGGAGGCTAGGGTTTTCGCATCAGCCTCAGCCATTAATACACTCGTCAGGTATTCGTTTAAATCTGTCAGTTTTGCAGAACTAACTATCTTCATGAATATAGTTGCAAGAAAAAAAAGAACTTCACCAGCTTCTTCTGGTAATAGAAGAAAACAAGATCGAATCAGTAAGTTACAAGATGAACTAATTCATTACATCCTGTCTTTCATTGATACGAAATATGCGGTACAAACTAGTGTCTTATCGAAACGATGGATTCATATTTGGAAATCTCTACCGTTTCTCAACTTCACTCTGAATGATTCCACGTTGATTAAGTCGAGTGATTTAATCGATAGAATATTCATGCTCCGCGATGACTGTAACATCCAACGGTTTAGGCTGGCATGGAATTACCGGAATGCAGATGTCACGACGAATGTTTCCAGATGGATTGATTTTGCGGTTAGGGGTAACCTTCACGAACTAACACTAGAACTTGGTCAAGTGTATGTTATTGACCCTACATATAAGATTCCTTCAAGTTTACTAAACTGCAAATCACTGAAAAAGTTGACATTATGGCGTCATAGTGGATATTTTCATATTCTTCTCCCTAAATCAATGAGTTTACCGCAGCTTGAATATATGTGTCTTGGTGGAATTAAAATGTCAGATGGAGAATTATCCACACGGCTGTTTTCAAGCTGTCCACTTCTTGAAACGTTAAAAATAGTTAATTGTGATATACATACTAAAGATCAGAAGAATTTTACCCTTGAGTCTCTCAGTCTGAAGAAGTTTGCATACACATACACTCGTGCCAGTTATTATGGATATCAATTCTATAAGCCTACAATTATAATGATATCTGCTCCTAATCTCACCAGTCTCACCTATAATTATGATGATCAAATTCAAAACCTGTCGGAAGAGGAAAAGGAAGTGAACCCTAAATGTATGGTGAAACTTCTTGTGGAAGCTAATAAGGTGGAACGACTCGATTTATCACCTGCATTCCTTGAGGTATGTTTGAATTTCCATCTGAACTTGCTTAAGTAGTTTTGGAGATGGAATTAAATATTTGCATTTCTTAAGCTACTGTGCTGATTAGGCTAACCCAGCACAACCCATGAAGAATATGGGAAAGTTTCAATTATCATCTCTGAAATTGTGAAAATAGCATCTTCACCTTAAAAAGAACATGGGAAAGTGACATCTATCACCTTAAAAAGAAGAAAGTTTCAATTTTCACATGAAATAGACGAGTGAATATTTCGGTTTTCAGTTTGACTGTGTAAAAAAGGTATACGAAGAACAGTTTAATTAAGCGAGGGTTGAGCAATAGGATTTAACTCCATAGTGGATGAGTGTGTGTATAAAGCATACTATGGGCACAAAACAGGTACCCCGTCTTGTTCTTGTTGGACTACTACTGGTTCTCTCAGCATTTCATTATACGGGCACTTGAGCTTCAACGGAATGGAGTAACAACTAACAAGAAAAAGGTCCACAAGCATATAGAAAAATCTGGGAAAACGGATGAGGACCTCAGCAAAGAACTTGATCTGCAAATAAGTGGAGATGAAAAGCCTTCCATGTGGGGACTTCTTGCGGTCCAGTTTGTCCTTTTGCTATACACTCTTAGCAAGCTTTTGCTATGGAATGTTTGCTGGTTTTGGAGATACAAGGTGCGAAAATCTCCATATGCATGGGAAGATGCCTGTTACTTGACTCGAAGATGTTTGAGAGCAAGTCTGGAGGCTTTGGGAAATATAGATGAACAGACAAGATGAGTGCGTGTATCTAAACGTGTACAACACTAATCTATTCGGTAGTGCAGTAAAAAGATTAGCATTTAGTCTGGCGTGGAAAAACTAAATCCATGATCTAAAATCTATGGAGATACAAGGAGAAGAGAAACTGCCGCCATAATATTCTCCCAGAAAAATGCGACAATTATTTTGACCATAAATCCACGGTTTTTTTTATTTATTTTCAACCGAATTTTATTATTTGTTGATACATAACTAATTAAGGATAAATTTGTCCATCTGAAAAGATGAAAATATAAATCTCATCTAAAACTTTTTTTTAAAACTTTTGTTTTTAACCGTAGATCTTGTCTTTTGGGTTATACATATATATCATCTTTATTGGGTTTCTAGAAGAGAGAGGCACCATAAACAAAACCGAATCATGATGAGTTTTAATTAAAAAAAAAATCAACAATTAGTAGATTGTGTACCATAAACAAAACATATAAGTCCTTCTATCATCATCAATTCTAGTCTTATATGGGAAAATTGTTTCTTAGTCTTTTGCGAATTTAAAAAATATATCGATCATCCACCCAAGACCTTTCTTGAAAAATGTCTACGTACCACCGCAGGTTCACTTTGCCATGTCTTGCATTCTCCTGCTGTTTCCTTTTCACGTCTATCCTTGCATGCATCTACTGACTATCCCTTTTTTTTTTTTTTTTTCATAAAAAGAGAGGAAGAAACCCTCTAACATTACATTTCATATGTGCTTACCACGATCGGAGTAGTATTCGACCAAGATATATTGTCACTAAAATACTGAGAGTTGAAAAAGTTTAGCAATCCTCCTAGTTTTTCTCCTTTCCATCTGTTTTAGGTATTATAAATATTACAATAAACTGCTGTGTTGGCTTCCCACATTACACTAAATCTAGTACAAAAAACAAGTTCTGAAATTTTAAAGTTTACAACTTCATAATTGTTTCTTTGGAAATCATTACTAATTGAATATCTAAGTTTTCTTGCTTCAACATACATTCCTTTAAGCAACATCTAAGTTGGCATTGAATCACTCTTAAAATCTACTTCATGACCACTCCACTCTATTGCCCATTGAAAAGCAGTTTCTGCTCCTTTCTTCTCTAGTTCTTCTCTAGTGTTACAATTGCAAGTACTTCCCCTAGCCTCGATTGTGTAACCTGCAAAATCAGTTAGTGTTATGCCAATACCAGAAGAAGAGATAGGATCCATCATTGTTATAGAAATGTTTATTGTGTAACAAATCTTAGTGTTCATATTTCTGTTCTCCAAAGTGTGTATATCCAGACAGTCGTCATTCATTGGGTTATAATACAACGTCTGAAAAATATTGTAGCTAGGATCATTTATGGTGGCAACACTGTTTATGAATTTAACTATAGTATTTGTCGTAGCTGCACTATTTTGTTTTTCCTTTCTAAACACCCAATTACATCTGGCTTTCCAGATATGCCATGTAATAATACTACAGAATTCAGCCCATTCCATTATATAACCATTTCTATTAGTATTAGTGAACCAAGAGTTAAGCCAGTCATGAAATGTCAAATTGTTTTCAACCACATAATCCATACTGAAATTTAAATGCATCCATACCTGTTTTACAAAATTACAAGTCATAAATAAATGAGTTAGAGATTCCTCTCCACTATTGCAAAGAGTACACCTGGTAGTTATATATGGAACGACTGCAGCAACCCTCATACTGTTAGGGAGGATGGCATGGGCCGCTTTCCAAACAAAAGTTTTAACAGAAGGAGGAACTTTCAACTTCCAAATTTGGTTCCAATCCCTATTATCATTTTCAGTGGAATTAATTTTGTTATACAAAGATTTAACCGTAAAATTACCTTTCGAGTTTAGAGACCATTGAGCTGTATCCTCAATTTCTTGAGTTGGAAGACTTATTTTTAGGATATGGTTTATCATGTTCTGATCAAAACAGAGTCTCAGTTTATTAATATCCCAAGTTCTATCATCGGATATAAGATCACTAACCACTGTTATATCTTCGGCTCCCCTATATGGTTTTTGTATGGGAGGATTGATTTCTGGTATCCAGTAATCAGTCCATACATTAACCATATTACCTCTTTCTATCTTCCAAAAACAAAATTTCTGAATTTGTTCAACACCAGTTAGAATGCCCTTCCAAACCCAACTGTCATTTTGGTTTGGTTTGGATTTCATATGTAAAATATCTGTTTTCGGGAATTATTTAGCTTTCAAGATTTTAGCACTAAGAGAATCAGGATTTTCTTTCAACCTCCAAGCCATTTTTTCCAACATAGCAAGATTGAATTTTTCTATATTCTGGAAACCAAAACCTCCTTCAGACAGAGGTTTACAAAAAGACGGCCAACCTTTCAAGTAAACTCCCTTTTTTCCTTGTTCATTTTTTCCATTAACATCTTTTCCCCACCAATAGTTTCTTTGAAGTTTTTTTAAATTTTTGAAAATCTTTTTTGGTATTCTAAAACAGTTCATTTGGTAAACACTTAACGAAGAAGTTACAGTTTTTATCATTACTGATTTTCCGGCCGTGGTTAGATCCTTGCCATTCCAACCAGTGAGTCTACTACACATTTTTTCTACTAGCGGTTCAAAACTCTTGATCTTAGATTTATTTGTAAATAAAGGGGCTCCTAGGTATCTATCATCCAAGGGAATCGCCTTGACACCCAATATTCGTTCAACTGCATTTTTAATGTCTGGATTAGTTCTTGGACTAAAAAAGACTCCCGATTTATTAAGATTAATTATTGCTCGGAAGCTTTTCCAAAATCAGATAAAAGTCTAACTAAATTATTACTAGAAGTCGTACTCGCCTCACAAAAGATTAAACAATCGTCAGCAAATAAAAGATGACTCACAGAAGGGGCATTTTTACAGATTTTTATACCTTTTATTAGGCCCTGGTTTTCAGCGTCAATAATAGTTCTAGACAATGTTTCAATACAAAATAGAAACAAATAGGGAGAGATTGGGTCTCCCTGCCTTAATCCCCGAGATGGTATAAAGAAAGGCATGGGAGAACCATTTAACAAAATCGACAAAGAGGTTGTAGAGATACATTGAAAGACTAAGTTACACCAAAATTCAGAAAAACCCATTTTTTTCATTATGGCAATGAGAAATTTCCATTCGACTCTATCAAAAGCTTTCGACATGTCAATTTTAAGTCCCATAAGCCCATTTTCACCATCTTTTCTTCGCATAGTATGAATTAGTTCATGAGAAATAGCTATATTATCTGAAAATTTTCTCCCTGGAATGAAAGATGACTAAAAAGGCGATATAATCTTACCTAACAATCCTTTCATTCTATTCGCCATTAGTTTTGAAATAATTTTATATATAGTATTTCCAAGAGCAATAGGTCTGAATTCCGCCGGCGTTATGGGGTTTATAGTTTTAGATATAAGAGAGATAAAGGTAGCATTCATTTCTTTAAGAAGATGGCCGGTTTTGAAGAAATATTGAATCATTTGAGTAAGATCGTTTCCTATAATATCCCAATTTTGCTGGAAAAATATAGGGGGAAACCATCCGGACCTGGACTAGTGTTTGGTTCCATCTTTTGAACAGAGTTTTCCTTATCTCCATTATGTTAGGTATTTCTTTCAACATGTCATTATCACTTTCAGTTACACTTTGAGGGATTAAGTCAATCATATTTATGTCGATGATTGGTTTAACAGTGGAAGCTATGTCTTTAAAATGTTTAGTAATACAATCATCAATCTCATCTCTATTGCTTATCCATTCCCCGTTATCTTTTTTCAACGTTTCTATTCTATTTCTCCTAAATCTTTGTTTAGCTTTACTATGGAAATACTTAGTATTTCTATCCCCTAAAGCTAAATTTTGGTCTCTACTTTTGTCTTTCCAGAATTTTTCAAGAGTTATGTACCATTGTTTAAGATCAGCGTTCAGGTTGGCTAGATCAGTAGCTTTCTCTCGATAGTAAGGGATTTTGTTGGTTTGCTCCAGCCTTTGCTTAGTCTTCTCTATATTAGTTCTGATGTTACCGAAAATATTTTTGTTCCAAGGTTTAAGAGTATGCTTCACATGTTTTAATTTTTTGACAAGAGTAAAGGCATGCGAACCTTGGACTGGATTGTTCCAACAATCCAGAATTAGGGGTTTACATTGGTTGTGTTTCATCCATTCTCCAAAATACTTGAATGGAGTTGGACCATCATTCCGTGTGTTATTCGTATTTAAGCAAATTGGGACATGGTCAGAAGTTAGAGGACTCATGTGTCTGATACTAGAATTAGGGAATTGAACATTCCACTCACTGTTAACCAAGGCCCTATCCAGTCTTTGTTCTGTAAATTCTTCGCTAGTTCTATGATTATTCCAGGTATAAGTATACCCTGAGAAACCCATATCTAGCAGGTTACAATTATCAATTATGCCTCTAAATTTTCTTGCTTCACTCTGATTAAAGGGATGGTTACTATTTTTTTCTTGTTCATGCAGAACAACATTACAGTCACCTATTATAATCCAAGGTTGTGTTACACTAGTTGACATATGTTTTAAAATGTCCCAAGATTCTTCCTTAAGAGGAGAATACGGACTACCATAGAAACACGTTAAAATCCAATTTGTATCATTATGAGGGTTTATGATTTCTACATTAATGTGGTTGAAGGCATGATCAAGAATATTAATACTCATATTATTTTTCCAAATGAAACAAAGACCACCAGCTGTTCCTCTAGGAGGGACAAGCCAGAAATTTAACACATTTACTTTTCGCATTATATTTTCCATTTCAAGCTTCTGTTGTTTCGTTTCTGATAAGAAAATTAAATCAGGATTTTCTTGGTTTAAAATGTCTCTAAGTCTGTTTATAGTTGGAATGTTACCTAAACCTTGGCAGTTCCATGCAATCATTTTAATAAATTGCCAAAAATAAGACACCACTGGGTACTCTAGTTCATGCAAGATATAACAGGAGAACTCAATCATATAAATCTGGAAGAAAAAATGATGGTTGTGTTTCATACCTAACCTAGTTTTTGTTTTGAGGATTCTATGTGAAAATATGAAAATGGGATATAGATTTGTACTAACCTCAGCAACAGACTTGGTCTCCATAGCCATTATCACCATTGATAATTCACCTTCCTGACACATTACCTTCTCAAAACTTACAATCTTCGCCTTAGAATTGGTCAGCAAAATGATCTGACTGTTTCCTTGAATCCCAGGTTTCCTCAGATGCTTCCTATTTTTCCAATTATAACACATGGTACCTGTAATTAGACTAGAACGCATTAATTTTGGCATTGATTTTATTTTTGCTTTGCAGAATTTAAACAACTTCATAAATCTGCCAAGGAAAACCCAGAAAAAGAACAAAGGGAAAATAACAGAGATAAAGAAAGAATAAGGGAAAGGAAATCTAATCAAATCTGTTAGGAAACTAACAAAATAAAAATTTTGCAATTTGATATCGGATAAATACAATCAAAATTAAAGAATAAGAAATAAAAATTAAGCCTTAAATAGAATAAATTAGATTGTTAGAAAATTAATCTAAATAAGCCTGATAGAAAGAATGGAAATAAGCTAATTGTAGATCTGGAGAAAACCGAGGGGAATCAAAGGAAAACCAATTAAACCATGAGCATCAAAAGGGAAAACTTAGAAAATTGATGACGTAAAATGAAAGGGGCAAAGTGAAAGAGAGCAAAATTCTTTTACAACCCGACTAGCAGAAGACTTTGAAAGATTAAAAACTGATAAATAAGTCTTTTGGAGCTCATAAGCAAAAGACAGCAGAAGACGAAGTAGAAGAGAAATTGAGTCTTGGTATCACAGTAGCTTCGGAGAGGTGTCTTTGTGTCTTGGTATCTAGGGATTCTTGGTATCAAAGGAGTTTGTAGAAACGGTGTCTTAGAACTAGGTATCTTTGCATTTTAATAGTAGCATCGGTGTTTTAGAGACTTGTAGTGATAGATCTGAGATGGGTTTGAAGACATGAGAGGAAATTAATGGTAGTTATCGATGATCATCAACGTCATAGACGGTGGTTACTGGCTAGTTTGCGGCGGTCAACGGTGGACACTGGCTAGAAGATGGTGTTTTTAGGAGAGGCGATAAAATCGTCTAAAGAGGAGAGAGAAGAGAAGATGGCCACATTTGAGGTATTAATAATAGATATTCTATATCTCCCTTACCATTTTTAGATGATATTAATAATAGATATTCTATATCTCCTTTGCCATTTGAGGTATTAATAATAGATATTCTATCCCTTTTAAATGGCTACATTTGAGGTAATAAATAGATGTTCTATATCTCCTTTACCATTTTTAGATTAAAATCAAATTAAAATCATAAAAAGTATTAATAATGAAATTGATAATGGTTTGTTATAGTTAACCAACATGATTGTTTTGTTATGTGCACACTAGTTAAAGTTAAAGGAGTGCGTGGACTCGTTAATATACATTTGTTTAGAAAATCTTGTCTTCTTGGTTTTTTAATTGAGGTCAAATGATACAGCAAGTACAGAGTGCCGAGTAACTAATCTTCTTGGATGTTTGGATTGGATACTAATATACAAATTAAGCGAACAAGTAACTAAGGTAAGACACTTTATACTGCTCTGCCTCGTACAATAACAAAGCCAACAAGATTAGTACGAGATGATACACATGATGACCCCCATCCAATTACCCAAGAAGAGAGAGAAGCGGTTGGGCTCCGTGGAAATAAGAGTGGTAGTGCGCAGTAAACACTCACCACCATTGAGGTTGGAGAAAAGTGGAAAAGGTTTGTTTGTTTGTACGGAAATTGGGGGAGTGTCGGCTTAGAGATGTGACGTCCTCGCGAGTCTACCGATTCGCTTTTCATTTTTCATTTTTAGGTATAAAGATTAACAAAGAAGATAAATAAATAATATGCCCACCGTTCCACTTTAGACAATATTTTTAGAGTTTTTACGCAGATTAAGAAATGAAGACAGATGATACGAAAATTTTCCATCTATACCCTTAAGAAAAATTCTTAAACACTAATTGTTATTAAGGCACTTAAAAATAAACGTATAGTTCCAACACAAAATGTTAGGGTGTTATTGGAAATTTGTGGGAAAATATGAAAACCTTTAAGTATTGTGGAACAAAAAAATAACCCTAATACACCATCTAAAATGGAACGGAAGGAGTATTGTGTTATCAGAATCCGATCCATATTATTGATATTACACCTCAATAAGTTTACCATTGTATTGCGGTGACACGGGCTAGTAAAATATCTTGTATCTTATGAATGTAATGTCAACTCATGGTGAGTCCGTTAAGTACAATCAGGTTTGAGCCTGGCTAGAGAGCTTACAAAAACAAAAAGATACATTAGTCACCTTAATAAACGAGTTTTGTTGCCATATTACCTGGTCATGGCTCAAGGAATGAAAGTGCAGTTGGCTTGAGAATCTGAGATAGGGCAGGGCAACGAGAAGGTCTATATACATGTAGCCCGATGTAGGTCTAGCTGAGTCCAGTTCTCACGATACCATCCTTTCCTATTCCCAATCCCATAATCAACAAGTGATCATCTCCTACACATTCCACCCTCATAGAAGTAAAATTACAAAGTTCGGATGGGGTTCGATTGGAATTAGATTGCATATATTAAACAATGGATCTCATATTATAAGGTTAAGGAACATGTTTGCTAATAGGGTGTGTGCCTAACTGGAGAGGGTATCAAGACTTATTACATGCAAGGATACCCTCTCCAATAAAATAGTGGATGTTATGACCAATTAGTCTCAGTGGAATCATCGATGTTCATGTTCTCATTAACATCACTCTCTTGTTGTGTTCTAATTAGTCTGCAGGTTCTAACCCATTCATTGAGACCAATTAGTCTCCATGAAGGTAAACCGGTACCACAACGAGAAGTCACTCTCTTGTTGGGTTAATCTTAATGTGTTTAATCATCCGTCTGATCATACAATAAGAATGGTACCATACATTTTACATGCTACCACGAAATTTGAGTGAAAATCTGTTATAAAATGGCGATATAATAGCCTAGTAGTTATATGTCTATTCAAGATTAGCATAGTGCCAACAGGTTGGAACTTGGAAGTATACTTGGGTGAGGCAAATCAACATAACTTTTCTTTCTAAGATATTAGAGTAAACTAAAAAGACTAAAATGTTAAATTGATCGTCACTCATGGCATGATAAGAGGCTGATTCGACACACTTGATCAATTCCTAGAAATGAACAAGTATGATAATTTAACGGGAGTAGCTTTTATTGTTAGATATAATCACATATATTTGTATGGTTTTTTGCTTTGTATACATTGTTTATAAATTTGTATGGTCAAATGAAATTGCCTCATGAGCATACCGTTTTTCACTTTTCATTTTTCGTGCCGAAGAATAAGTTTTTATTAAAGAGATTTAGTAATGCAAATCTCTTTTAGGGTCATTCATATTTTTCCAAGACATGTTCCAGGATTTCATGAAGCCAACTTGGAATACAAACAGAAGAAGCATAATGCAAATCGGAACATCGCTCAATTTGTTAGATCAAGATTTATGGTGAAAGAATTCCATCGTCCATCTTCCGTTCCAGCTCAGCATTTATTCATGGAAGCTCAAGTGTTATGATAGAATTATAAAAAGCTACTCCGAAAAGAGTTTAGCGCTAAAAGAATAACATTTGACTTAGTTGACTAAAATATTGACTTACACTATTCATAATAACGTTTTTCGTCTTTTAGCATACTATTTAAAATATCGTTTAACGCTAGTCAGATTACTGTTTCTTTAGATTCGGTACACCATTTCACAGAACCATAAAATATATGGCTTGGAAAAAGTGCCGATAGCACCAACTTGAAATCTATGAGACTTGACATTCCCACTTTTTCCAAGCTTGGAATAGGTTCGATTCCAACATAAAAACTTGCTCTTAGAAGACACTAATTAGATTGCCACAAAACAAATGTGCTTAAATTAACACTAACTATGACCGCTTGATGTAAAGATTTCAAGACAAATCTGGCAATATGAATAACGTTTTATGACAATCTAATTGGCGGATCTAAAAGATGGAATACTTCCACCATTAAATATACATTTCCAGGATCAATGTTGAGCACTTGTTCTAATAAGACAAATTTTGTGGCCATATTATCAGCCTTTGAGTTCTAAGATCGAAAAACTAAAGCGTCACCAGCTAGAGATAAGACTGCGAAAAGGTTTATGAATGTACATATTAGTCCAATTTTCACAGATCAGTTCCACTTTTATATTGTAGGAAATATCAATAGGTCCTAGGAATAATATATTAGGATGAGTTTGGTCCAGTTGACTCAGTCAACTGTCTGTTTGGTCCTTTTTGAAAATATAAATTATAGTTTGGTCTTAGAGTGACGTCATGGATGAGTAATTGTCATCATGTAGTGGCAGAAATACCCTTTTGGAACCACATATATACAAAAAATCCATTGAAAATATCTCATTTGAAGATATACTTTCTCTCTCATCTCTATTTTCAAATCTAGTTTCTTTCCTCTCCAGTTTTTCTGTTTTTCTGCAGCTGCAAGAAACGATGAAGAGTTGGGTTTTTTCTAGGGTTTTTGATTTGCAGAGATGATGAAGATGATTTGTAGACATGATAGAGACGATAAATCATATAAAGATTATGAAAACGACGACGATGAAGATGCTTTTTTTTTTTTGCTACTGTTTTTGATGTTTTCTATGGTGTTGGAGACGAAAATGATGATCTTTTGTTTGCTGCTCGTGTTGAAGATCTCGATTGTTGATGTTTTTCGTATTGATGATGATTTATGTTTGTTGCACGTGTTGAAGATCTTGATTTTGATATTTGCTACTCATGATAAAGATGATGATGTTTGCTGCAGCTGTTGAAGCAACGAAGATGATGCTGTTGCAGTTCATTTCTGGAGTGAACTCTGATGGGTTTTTATCAGGAGTTCATTTCTGGAATGAACTCTGATTTTCTGGAATGAACTCTGGTTTACATCTGTTTTTATCAGGAGTTTATTTATAAAATGAACTCTGGTTTATATAGGTTTTTATCAGGAGTTCATTTCTGGAATGAACTCTGATTTTCTGGAATGAACTCTGGTTTATATATGTTTTTATCAGGAGTTCATTTCTAAAATGAACTCTGGTTTATATAGGTTTTTATCAGGAGTTCATTTCTGGATTGAACTCTGGTTTATATAGGTTTTTATCAGGAGTTCATTTCTGGAATGAACTCTAGTTTATATAGATTTTTATCAGGAGTTCATTTCTAGAATAAACTCTGGTTTATAGGATTTTATCATGAGCTCATTTCTGGAATGAACTATGGTTTATATGTTTTCTGAAAAATTAAGTAGAAATTAACATGAGTTCATTTTGCGAATGAACTGCTACAAAAAATAAGTAGAAATTAACACGGAAGGGTACTTTGGTCCATTTAATATTTTTAAATAATTATGGACCAAATGAAAAAGGTGATTTCTGAAATGACTAAACAAACATGGGACCACCTAAGAAAAGACCAAACGATATTTTTCCCTTTTATATTTCCCACGATCAAGGATGGTCGTTTTCAATACTTTTATACTCATATATGGAAAATTTGGGGTTGGAATGCCATTGGATTCCAGGTTTTTGAATCAGTAGCAAACAATATTCCCATAGTAGGTGAAGAATTATTGGTTCATCAAATAAAGAAGTTAAATAAAAGGGTTATTTTGTTTTTGGTACTCAGGTTTTGACCAAAACCTGGGGTTGGTCTAACATTTGTCCAACCTTTGCGTTTGGTCTAAAAACCAACTTTGACTCTTGTTGACTCCGTTAAGTGGTGACGTGTTTAAATTTTAACTTAATTTAATTTTTTTTGGTCCTCGAATTATAAACAATTTTCTTATTACACCCCAACTCACTCTCACCTAATTTTTCAATGGCTCTCGAATTATTTATATCAACAGCAGCAACATCTGCAGCTTCCCTGAATTTCCATCATCAAGCCTTCTAAATCGACATAACATCATCAATTTACGGCCGACACAACACAACCCATCTTTATGTTCTTCTGATTCTCCATCTCAATCAAAGTTCCACCTAAATCAGCCACTAAATCCCTTTTGTTCACATCTTATACAAACCCTAAATTCAATTTATGGATTTTACGAGTATCATATTAATCGATGATGATTTTGGTTAAGGAATCAATGGTGGTTGTTGTTCAAAGGAAATTGATGAAGAAGACGAGATCTTGATGTTATCTTCCATGAAAATCAAGGGTTCGGCTTAGAAATTGAAATCAAGATGAACAGAAAGATAGGAGTTGATGTTAACTCACATGGAAGGGTTAATGATTGATTGGGGTGTTTCAGTTTGATTGGTTAGTAAAGAATTCACGTCTACAACGAATTAGAGATGAAGAAGAAGAATCTGACATAGGTATTTGCTGGGTTTCTCGATTTGAGATTTAAAGATGTTGATGAATGTTTCAGTGAAGAATTGGTTAGGGTTTGGACGGATAAAACAATGAATTGTTGGTTGGATAATTGGACGACGACCAAAGGGAGGAGTCCCTTAGTGATGAAAAAATGGTGAGTTTTTCCGTCACAATGTTTGTGCAGAGAAACTGAAATTGGTTATCTGGAAATCACAATTTCATGAAATTAAGCTCAAACTTGGGATCATCAATCAAATTGAATACAAATTTCAGTCAAACACCATTAAACAAACAGATTCATAGTTTAAATTTCTTTAAAATATCCATCAGATTGATTGAAATCGATCAGTTTCAGTATCATTTTATTAAAAAATAGTTCCCTTTCATCGTCGGCCTTCACTGCTGCAGCAGAAATCTAGTTCTAGAATTATCATAAGTCTTTGTTCTTATATCGTCTTCGTCTCTCTGAGTTCCTTTAGTTTAAGAGGATTTTCATTTTTTTTAGTGGTCTCTTAATTAAATCTCTGAAAGTGTAGCATTTGGATTTTCTTAGATTTAAACAAATTGGATTTGATTATTTTTGTTTGTTTGTTTGTTTGATTGTTTGTTATCTCATGGATTTGATTTGATTTTCTTCATGCACGGCGGTTGGAATTTTGATTTTTTTTTTCTTCTTTTAATGGACCATTAATGGAGTTTTCTCATCCATGAATGTTTCAGAATGATTTGGACTCATGTTAACTGTAGGTGCAAATAATCCACAGGGACAGGTGGAACCATCACGGCCAAGGACGAATTAAGGAAAGCAAGAACTAGAAGCACTGAATCATCTCATCAGGTCTGGGCACGATAAAAGAGGGATGGAGACAGTTCGAGAGGTCGACATAAAGGAGAAAAGCCCTGATGTGATACTCATCGGGTTCGAGGGCAGTTAATGCACTAACAGAGTTGGTGAAGAGATAAAAAAAGCTCGATCAAGAATCTAAAGGGCGACGTCGAACACCTCCACCAATCAAACGACATCGGGTGATGACACCACTCGACTAGATGACCTGACTCGAGCAAAAGGGAAGATCGGCCGAAGCGTCAGCAAGTCATCCGAGAAGAACATCTAGCAAGATACACCGGGCCTAACACTGTAATGTCAATGTATCATCACCTGCAACTATAAATAGAGATCATGTAGAAAGATAGAAGGAGGGGTTTTGTGGGAGTAAAAATGAGGAGTGATAGAGCATTGTTGAGTGTATTGTTGAGAGAGCATTGTTGAGTGTATTGGATCCTTGTAATCTTGTATGAAGTAATAATATCATCCTTTAACCCCCGTGGACGTAGGTAATCATGCCGAACCACGTACATCTTATGTTCTTCTATGTATTTTGCTTATTTACTTCTTAGCATACGTCTGAAATCTTTTGGATATAGTAGTAGGATTTTCTACATCGACATTCTGGCGCCGACTAAGGGGACCGTGTAACATCTTCGATACCTTGAAATCGGTTACCAAAAGAGGGAAATCCAAGCTCCTAAGTCACCATGCGTGTTAGTTGAAGATAAAGGAGAAACTCTTTTGGTTAAAAGTGTTGATAGGCAAAATTTTTGAAAAGTTTTTGTCTTTGTTTTCTTTGCCAAACCTTGTTGAGTTTTGAAGTAGGATTGTTTTGCTAGTATTACTCGCTTCTGTTTTCATTAGATTCGAGTCATCAAGGTTAAATCATCAAATTAGGCCGTTTGTCTAAATCGTCTAAGCAGGTTATAGGAAGAACGATAAGCTCCCGAAATAACATCTTTTGATGTTGGTAGAAGCTAAGAATGAGATTCCGCCTTGATAACCTATTTTCTTTCCGTCCCTAATGGTTACAATCCGTGGGCTGCTAGATTTGTTGTTTTAAGTTCACATTTTGAGGTCAAAAGCTCAAAGTTGTTGCCTTTGTTTTACTTACTTAAAGGCTCACAATGAACTTGTTAACTTCATCATCATAACCCCATCAAACAAGAGCCGGAGATCTCTTACCTTATGAATAAGGGATTTCGGTCGAATAAGTTTGGCTAACTATGTAAAGATAAGTGTTTCGTTAAAGCTTCCCCGGTCAAAGGTCGCCTTCTCGTCAATCTGAGGTAAAACGTAATAACACCTCAAAAGCTCCCGAATGATCATCTCTGATGACCGGTAGAAGCTAAGGTGAAACGTTACTTCGTTATCTGGATCTTCTGGGTTAGCTAAAACAAAGTGTGATAGTGGTGGAGGCAAGACTAACTTGAAATCATCGAGTTCAGTTTTCCGGAAACTACGGCTGAAAGGAGTTTTAGTGGGCGCTTCGTTATCAAGCCTCATCTTGAACCTACGCTAAAAGCCTCACAACATCATTAGATGATCGGTGCAACAATCGGTAAAGGTTATCGTATCATAAACCATAGTCAAGGAAGAAATCTTCCAACTTAACATACGGATGATTAATGACTTCTGGCACTTGGAATGTTAGGACAAATAATGATTAATGCGTAGAAAAAGTACCGAAAGCGATGTGTTGAGACATCTTTTCGAAAATTGTCCTTTTGCGGTCAAACCTACTTGATTGCTGATATCAACACGCAAGCATAAATGGAAGTGTACTGTGAAAACTTTTCCCACCTTACACAGCAGAACTGCTGTACTTCATCCTTAACCTTTTCGAAAGCAGTTCGAAGTAAGTGTTGTATACTTTGCTGACGTAGGTACGGACGGACGGGCGAGCCGAGGAACAAGGGCGATACTGAAGGTGATGGCAAGTACCTCCAGGACGAGTAGAATCCTTAGGAACCGAGCCACAGCAGGATCTAGTGCACAAGAAGGACTGACGGATTCCCGACACGAAGATCGCCCACAAAATAACCAGGACGAGACACTGGCACTAGGCAAAGACATGGCTACTGTTGACGAGGAGGTCGATTTAGGCCGAGACGACGATCTCCCACATGGGATGCTGAGGATCAACCCGAGTCAGATAATGAAGGGGGACATGGTGGATGAAAGAACTACATCGGATACGGAGGAAGAGGAGGAAGTGCCGACGATACAGGAGGAACGGGGGCGAGAAAGACAACCGACAAAGTACCAGCGTGAACTAGAACGAGAAGGCGAGAGGCTTAGGCGAGTGCGCTTAGAAAGGAGCGACCTCAACCAAGACATCCCGCCAGTGGCATCCGATCATCCCGTAGCCCCAACCATTCCCCCTGTTATCCCCACGGTAAGACCTCCAACCGCACCACCCAATGTAGCAGGAAACCCAGCAAACGGCCACTCTAGCCACGAGAGTACCGACCCAATGTTACTTGCTATCTTGGCAATCCAACAAAGGCAAGAAGACCTTATGAGAGAACTGCAGAGAAGGAACCTGGCCTTAGAACACGAAAACTATCGACTCCGCAACAGGAGAGCAGGGTCAAGAGGGTCGTCGAGCCGAGGCGCGTCTAGCAATAACACCCAGTCGAGGAACACTCCGACCCCACCTCCGAGCCGAGAACGCATGCCCGATCCCAACCAATCAAGGGGGGTTTGGCCCGCACGAAGATTCTTCGACCGAGGAGGAGGCAACCAATGAGGGTACGGATGCGATCACCAAATAAAAGATAGAACAACTTGAGCAGATGGTCAAAAAACTGACAGGAAACAACGAGGACAATAAGATAGCAGAAGTAATTAGCGAAGCCCAGAAGACGCCGTTTACCAAGGAATTGGATCGGACTCCTTTCCCGCCCAAGTGTACGTTGCCGATCTTCCTATCTAGGTTTGACGGCACGGGCGACGCGGGAGAGCACATCAAAATGTACAGCATGTCCCTGTTACAATGGAAGAATTACGATGTGGTCATGTGCAAGTTCTTCCCAGCAAGTTTGGAGGGCGAGGCAAAGAGCTGGTTCTACACCCTGCCTGATGAATCCGTTGGAAACTATGCAATCTTCGTGGAAACCTTCCTTGAAACTTACATGCATAACAGTATAGCTCGGCCCATAGTTAATAAGCTCTTCACGCTTGCACGAAGATTCAGGGAATCGCTGCGCTCTCTAATGGACAGATGGAGAAAGTTATGTACGGACATTGGAAAGGTGCCGGTCGATCAATAGATATTGGGTTTCGAAAATTCATTAGGGAAGTCAGATCCCATTTGGGTAGCAATGTACACCGAGAAGCCTAAAACGTTAAGGGAAATCAGGAAGATGCAAGAACACTACATCGCCTTAGAGGAAATACAGGAAGGAGCGCAAGATAGAGGAATACAAGAAGCAAGCGCCACAGTAGAGGCAACCCCATGAGAAGCTCCAAAGCGATCTGAGAAAATGACGAGCGCACAACATCATGGGGAAAATAAGAAAATGTGGGTCGAGAAAGGAAAAAAGCCTCGCCACGAACCCAGATCTTACACTCCGTTAAATGCACCATTGGAGGAAATATTCAAGGAAGTAAAAAAGAGAAATGACATCCGATACCCGGAGACTAGGGGAGTCCAGTTCGACGAAACAAGGAACCATCCTGAATTTTGCCATTACCACCGGTTAAAGTGGCCATTCCACCAATGATTGTCGAGAGGTAAAAGATATCGTCCAACACGATCCGAGACGGATACTTGCGGCATTTCGTCAAAACATCACCGATACCGCCTAAGCCCGACGCACTTTGTACATCGAGATAAGGATCAACCGCGGTACCCGGTTGCTTGCAACACCATCTCGCACTCGGCCACTCAGGTGTTCGATCTAGGAACCAGCATCACTTCAAGGATCCACAAAAGAGATCGGACGGGAAAAGAAATATTCAGTGTGGCAAAAACTCTGCCCATGGAACCTTGGATGATGCAGCCAATCACTTTCTCGGCGAAGGACGTCCCGTCAAATGGACAAGCACGCGGGGATCCCCTAGTGATAACCCTACTCATTGAAGAATGGGGTGTCCGAAGGATACTGATGGATAGTGGCATTTCAGTCGAGGTTCTATTTACGACACCTTTAAAAGAATGGAGCTGTCCGATGACATCCTAATCCCGTCGACCTACCGAATCTATGGCTTCAACGGTACAATAACGGTACCAAAAGGAGAAGTCACCCTTAGAGTCTCGGACGGCGAAGGGTTCCTAGACACACTCACCACCTTTTGTGTGGTCGACGTTGTGTCGCCTTATGAAGCGATCCTTGGCCGACCCTGGTTAGCGGGAATCAAAGGAGTCGCCTCGGCCTACCACCAAAGATTGCGGTTTCCATACTATCAAGGGGTAGTGGAGGTATTGGGCGACCCTTGGGCTGCACGACAATGTGTGCAAATCGACATCCAGCAGAATGAAGAAAGACGATCGAGGAAACGACAGGAAAAGAACAAAGCTAGGGAAATAAAAGCGGGGGAAGAGCTAGAAAAGGTAATATCACAGGCCATCACCACCTACGAAGATGACAAGGAGGAGATCTTATAGCAATCAAAGGAGCTGACAACAGACGATGAACCAAAGCCTAATTTCTCGGCTTTAGAATCCACCCGACAAGTTAACTTAGGCACTGAGGAAGAGCCTAAATTGGTGAGAGTGGGTCTCTATTAACGGACGAACAGACGCAACAGCTGATAACTCTCTTGAAAGAGCACATGGACGTATTCGCCTGGAAAATGCACGATATGAAAGGAATTGACCTGGAAATCTGCTCATACCAATTGAGAATAAACCCCAAGGTCAAGCCGATCCGACAAAAGATGAGACGAATTGCACCCGAGCTACAAGCAGCGGTGGAGGCCGAACTAAAAAAGTTACAAGTAGCAGGAATTATTCGAAAAGCCCAATACCCACAATGGATATCTGACATGATGATAGTCCCCAAAAGGAATGGATGCATTCGCGTCTGCATCGACTTCAGTGATTTGAATAAAACTTGCCCGAAGGAAAGCTTCCCTCTCCCCAGCATCGATCATCTAGTAGAATCCATAGTCGGATACAAGGCAATAACACTTATGGACGGGTACTCGGGGTACAACCAGATTCCCTTGGCCCCTGAGGACCAAGAGCACACATCGTTTTTCACACCCAGAGGGTTATATTGTTACACCAAAATGCCGTTCGGACTAAGGAACGCAGGCGCCACATACCAAAGATTAGTAGAAGATATCTTCGAAGATAAAATACATAACACTATCGAAGTATATGTGGACGACATGCTGGTCAAAAGCAAGGTAGCCACTAACCACATCGGCGATCTCCGAGACATATTCCAAACTATGAGAAGATTCAAGATGAGGGTGAATCCTGCTAAGTGCACTTTCTGGGTTACCTCGAGAAAATTTCTAGGATACATAATTACCGACAAAGGTATCGAAGCAGACCCAGATAAGATCCGAGCAGTAGTAGAAATGCCATCGCCCGTGACAATTAAGGATGTACAACGGCTAAATGGGAACTTGGCAGCCTTGGGGCGATTCATCTCTCGATCATCCGACAAGTGCAAAGGGACATTGAGGAAAGGAGAAAAGTTCAAATGGACTGAGGAATGCGAGGAGGCATTTCAGAAAATTAAGCAGCATCTCGCGAGCCTGCCGGTGTTACAAAGGCCCGAGCCCGAGGAATTACTAACCCTATACCTAGGAGGGACTAGTTACGCCATTAGCGCCGTATTAGTCAAGAACGTAGGAGGGGAAGAAAAGCCGGTGTATTTCATAAGTAAAACTATGAACCCAGCGGAGAGGAACTACACCATAATAGAGCAACTAATATTAGCACTGGTATTCGCAACTCAAAAGCTTCAGACGTATTTCCAAACTCACAAAATTCGGGTCCTCACCAAATCCTCCATAGAATCAGTACTCGACAATGCAGCCAGATCAGGGCGGATCTCCAAGTGGAGCGCCTGAGTCAACAATTCGATATTTTCTATGAAATGAGAATAACGAGTTAAAGCACGGTAGTGGCGAGACTTCTAGCGAGACTTCCCCCGAGCGACGAAGATGAAGTGGAAGACATCCCGGGAATGGAGGAAGACCAAGAGGACCCGTCCGACCTACTCGAGACATGTAACCCGACACGATGAGAAGCTTTTGTGGACGGATCATCAAATAAAGACGGGTCAGGCCTAGGATTGGTCTTCATGACACCAAAAGGAAAAAGATGGTCCACTCGTTCAGACTCGAATTTAAGGCGACCAATAACGTCACACAATACGAAGCGGTGATACATGCTCTGCGCCTGATAGTGGAAAATGGGAATTCAAGACGTAAGATTAACAAGTGACTCTCAGCTAGTCATCCGACAAATCAGCGGGAAGTATGCCATACATGATCCACTATTACAAAAATATTGGGAGCTCGCCCAACTTTACATCGGTCAAATACCAACTATCAAGTTCCGGCACATATGTAGGAAAGATAATCGCCACTTGGACGCCCTACCATACATCGCTTCCATGCTAACGGATGCAAGTGTTGAGGGCATCATAATTATGAGAATCTTAATGCCTTCGAGTGCTCGAGACGGTAGACATCAGCGCACATGTAGCAAAGAACCACTACCGATCGTATAAGGCCGATGACCCTGGCGGAAACCGATCCACGAGTATCTTGAAACAGAAAAGCGCCCAAGGGGCGACCCGAGAAACAAAATCAAGAGTAAGGCAACTGCGTACGAGCTCCGAGACGGCACTCTGTACAAGAAATCATACCTGGGACCATTATTAAGGTGCCTGAGTAAAGAAGAGGGGCACACTATCTTGAATGAATTGCATTATGGGGCCGCGGGAAACCACAGCTCGGGCCGTAGCCTAGCAACGCGAGCCAAGACTATGGGATACTTCTAGCCTTACATGAATGAGGACGCAAAGCATATGGCTCTCATCTGTGACGAGTGTCAAAAATTTGGCAAAAAGATACATGCGCCAGCAGTAACGTTAAACTCAGTAATCAGTCCGTGGCCCTTCGCCAAATTGGGGGTCGACATTGTGGGATCACTACATGTCGGATCGAGGCAGAGAAAATACTTGATCGTGGCCACCGACTACTTCACTAAATGAGTAGAGGCCTCCCCGTTGAAGTATGTTCGAGATAGGGATGTTTTTCGATTCATTCGGGAACACATCATATGTCGCTTTGGAGTACCAGCAGCAATCGTCTCGGACAATGGAAAACACCTACATGGTAATAATATCGACTTGATATTCAATACCTACAACATCCGAGAGTAACGGACAAGCCGAGATCACAAACAAAACCATCGCCGACAACTTGAAAAAAAAGCTTGATGGAGAATACGGAAAATGGTGCGAGGAGGTTTACAACGTTTTGTGGGCATATAGGACAACTCGCAGAGATGCGACTGGGTTATCACCTTTCATGCTAACATATGGGACAGAAGCTATCCTTCCGACAGAGGCGATGATACATACAACAAGGACCGAGGCATGGAGGCGAAACATATCGGCAGATCTTATCTTGGCCAAGCTCGACGACCTAGAGGAAACAAGAGAGATGGCCCTTCAAAAGATGGAAAATTACCAGCGAAGAATATAACGAGAATACAATAAGCGGGTCCGACGAAGAGAATTCCAACCTGGGCAATTGGTACTAAAGGATCTACCCAGTTATGAGCGTGATAAAAAAGGGGGAAAGCTAGCAGCACGGTGGGGAGGACCCTATACCATTGTTGAGAAAGTCGGCAAAGGAGCATACAAGATACTAAAACCAGACGGAACACCCGAGCCACGACCATGGAATGCTAAGCGATTAAAGCTATATCACCCCTAACAACAGCTGTATAATACATTGTCAGCTATTTCCTTGAAAAGACACGTGGGGTTGGAAATGTGACAATTGCATCTAAATGGCCGTTTTGAACCCGAGGCGATGGCATTATGCAAGTGTCGGGGCGGCTTACACTCGAATGGTTGTTTCGAACCCGGGGCGATGGCATTGTGCAAGTTCCGGGGCGACTTACACTAATACGGGCTATTCGAACTCGGGGCGACGGCAGTGTGCAAGTGCCGAGGTAGCCTTGGGGCCCTGGTGGTTGGAAACCAGTGGCCGATTGTCGAGGCATGAGTACTCGTCAATCGAGCAGACAACATTGCTCCCCTCGCAAGTGGCCGAAATCACTTGCCCAAGAAAGTTAATCGATAATTTCTTGGGATATCGATCCCATAGAAACTAGGAAGGACCAACTACCCTGCCACTAGATCTATAAAGACGGTGATGAGATACCTCAATTGGGACATGGCATTGGGCCCGATGACCCTCCCTGTTGAGTGTGTTCGACAGAAACGACGTTTACGCTTAACCGATCTACTCATATTTATGCAGGTATACATCACTTAGTCGCAAAAATGAACCACACATCGTCGGCGTAACATAAATAAGAACGGTAACATGCATAATAGTGTCGGATAGCAAGAAAAACAACCAAACTGGCGACGCAACACCCCATTAAAAAAGTGTACGAGAAATTAAAGGTGTTCAAACGAATTACAACCCATGGCAAAGGGTAAGATGGCGACACAGTTCTACAAAAGACAAGCTTACTCTTTAGAAGGAAGCGGTCCCCGGAATCGCCCTCTTAGCAGCAGCATCGGCTCGCTTCTTATCAAGCACCGCCTTTACACCGGCTTTGACCTTCGCAACGATCTCATCATTAAACTTCGCCTTTTCAGCGGTGAGATCCGTGTCACCGTGCATCGACGCCGCGCCAGGCGGTGGCTACCCGCTCGAGTAATTGAGACTCCTTCACCTTCAATCGGGCATTCTCCTCTTCCAACGATGCCACCTTCCTCTGCTCGGCTGCCAAAACTCAAGAGCGGTCAGTTACATTATAATAACACTAAGACAACGACAAGGAAAACACAATATAAGGCACACCACCTTCCAATAAAGGGGTAACTACTCTAATGGTCTCTTCAGACTCAGACAAGCTACACTCGAGAGAAGACATCTTCGAAGAAAGTTCAAGATATCGTTGCTCGTTAAACTCATTTGAGGGGCAGTACTTCTTATGATCACTCCATTCGGCCCTCTGCCGGTAATGGGCTATCTGCAAACCTGATAATTGAGCGCAAACCCACTACAACTCCTCAGAAACTTTCTTGGACTCTCTGAGCTTCTCAAGGGATTCTTGGCTACACTTCTCGGCAGCATTCTTCTCCCAAGGATCCGAAGGCGATCTGCGTGCAAGTCTCGAACCTGAAGCCTTAGCCGACCACATTGACTCTCTAAGTTATCGGCCAACACCGTTTTATCGGCGGCAATACCTTGGAACCGAGCTAAGCTCGCCCTAAGATTATCAATTTCCTCGGGGACATACTCAAAAGTCTCATAACGATGCAGTTGGGTCTGAAGACCCTCAATCTCGGTCTCCAGACGATTTATTTTATCATCCTTGTTGACAATCCTCTGTTGTAAATTCGACACGTGATCCCGTTCTATATTAATTTCTCTTTTCAACAAACGATACCTCGTAAAAGATCGGCCTCCGCACTAGAAGTTTTGGCTAGGAAGGCGAGTACTAAACTCAGGATATTGGCACTACAGAATCAATCATAAACACGTGAAAACTAAGTAACTACCTTGGGTCCCAGCTAGTCGATTTTCCAGCCCCCGGGATCGCTCGCGCTCTTGCTGTAATAAGAGAAGAAGATTCTCTCTTTTGGCAACCTCCCTACGCTGAATGGCAACGTTTAGCAATGAACAATTGACATCCTACAAACACCAACAACATTAGTACTTAACCTATAACATGCACGCATGACCTGATCAACACAACTCACCAGCAGGTCAAAAGTACTCTTCAGGCCGGCATCATACAACGAGACCGCCTTGATCTTATCTTCATCCGACAGCGAGGCAAAATCAGGAGAAATAAGAGCTCCAAGGGAATTGCACATAGGGCCTGAGGCAAGTAAAGGTCTTTGCTCCATGAATTAGGAACCATAGGAGAAAGGGGCTCTAGAAACTCGCCTTAAGTGGTGTTCTCTACTTCCCGAGTACCCACATTATTTCCACCAGACTTCTCCGATTGTTTCGGCTCCTCTTCATCACCATCGGCTTCGTCCTCTCCATCAAAAAGATCATCATCATCATCACCATCATACTCAAGATACACAACACCATCGGCAAGAACAACCCCTCTACCAGCTGACTGCTGGGGCACAGTTTTTTCTGGGACGCATAAATCGCCCTTAGTCTCCTTGCCCTTTCCACTGGCTTCCCACCTACAAGGGTAGACGAAACATCAGAAGTTTTCTGAGGCGACTTCCTCATGAAATGTGATAAAGGAAGCCGATCCTCGAGATCCTCACCATCCCTCGCCGAAGCACCTCCAGCATCATCGACCCTCAGCTTTTGCGCATGAGCCAATGTCAGAATCATTCAAGGCAACAAATAGTGGCAAGTACATGTACTACAAAGAAGAAGAAGTATATTTGTTACCTTCTCTGTCTCCTCCTTGGCCCCTGCGCCAGAACCCCTATCACTTTTTTCGAAGAACGAGAGACTCAGAAGGAACGTTCTGAAACTTGGACTGCAAAAGCACAAAAATTAAGATATCGCCTCACCAGTAGCCGAGCCGACCAAATAAATCTAAAGACGAGAGACACACTTACTCGATCAACATTAACCACCCAGAAGGGATAAGGCTCAGATGGAGAAGGAAAATTGCCACTCAAAAGGGGACCGGAGATAGCCAAAGGAACTCGATCCCAAGCCGCATCGCTAGTATAATGGGCATGCATGTTGGAACTTTTCCTCGGGATCCTCGTCCAATAAAAGCTTTTTGACACCTTGGGAAGAGTTTTATGACGATGAGGGCTATGAAAAAACTAGGAGAGGTCACTATTGGTAGCAGTTCCGCTCCGGTAGTTATCACAAAACCGGGCCGGAGTATAGTCATCCGCCCGGGAAGGATCATAAGTAGACCAAGTAGTAGGAGCACACTCGCCTCGATTGCGCTCTCCCACTCGGACAAAATACGAAAGGTGTTGCCATTCCACCGAGCCAAGGCGCGGGACGGCGTATCTTAGAAAAGAGCCTCATACCAAATTAAATGAACACTGGGATTGTACAAAGAAAACGCAACCCGAGCTCTAACGGCCCATGGATGACAATTGTCCTCGGCTAAGTGGGGAAACTTTAGAACGTCATCCTTCTTCAAAACACCTTTTTGGCCCGACAAGAGCCTGACGTCGTAGCCATGAAGGTCGAACTCATCTTTTAACTGTTGGACGAATTGTTCATCCGAAAAGTCTCTGGCGATTCTCTTGTCATCCCTACATGAAAACGAAGAAGGATTATCAGAAAAGATATAATCCAGAGCACGATAATCATTCTTAAAAGGGCTCTCTATAACAAATAGGAAATCGAGCGGTACACCGTCTTCATCAGAAAACACATAGCTCACGCACCTTTTTTCCGTCGTGGAAGGAGTCGAAGATGCCATGAAAGCTAGTAGAGGAAATGGCAGGAAGAGTAGAAATACGACCGAAATAGGAAATTGCAGCGGCAACGGAAACAAAGAAGACCCAGGACAGTGAAGAAAGAAGGAAGGAAACCTGTGGAGAGGATAACTAATGGCAATGAAAAAAGCAGAGGAGAACGGAGAGAGAGGATAAAAAATGGCTAAGGAAAAGTAAAGAGAGAATGAGGTGTAAGGATCGGACTTATAAACCTCACCTGTGGTAGTAAACCGGTTGTAGCAAATGAAGAAAGTGGGGAATAGCATGGCGCAGAACCCGGCATGACTGAGGACGTGGGAAGACGAAGCGGTTTCTTCCCCACGTGTCGATCACACGAGTGGAAGAAGGGGCATAAATGTAGGTAAAAATAATCCACAGGTACAGGTGGAACCATCCCGGCCAAGGACGCATTAAGGAAAGCAAGAACTAGAAGCACTGAATCATCTCATCAGGTAGAGGCACGAGAAAAGAGGGATGGAGACAGTTCGAGAGGTCGACATAAAGGAGAAAAGCCCTGATGTGATGCTCATCGGGTTCGAGGGCGATTAATGCACCGTGAGTTGGTGAAGAGATAAGAAAAGCTCGATCAAAGTAAGACTCGGCCAAGAATCTAAAGGGCTACGTCGAACACCTCCACCAAACAAACGACATCGGGTGATGACACCACTCGACTAGATGACCCGACTCGAGCAAAAGGGAAGATCGTTGAGCGTCAGCAAGTCATCCGAGAAGAATATCTAGCAAGATACACCGGGCCTAACACTGTAATCTCAATGTATCATCACCTGCAACTATAAATAGAGATCATGTAGAAAGATAGAAGGAGGGGTTTTTTGGGAGTAAAAAAGAGGAGTGATAGAGCATTGTTTAGTGTATTGTTGAGAGAGCATTGTTGAGTGTATTGGATCCTTGTAATCTTGTGTGAAGTAATAAGATCATCCTTTAACCCCCGTGGACATAGGTAATCATGACGAACCACGTACATCTTGTGTTCTTCAATGTCTTTTGCTTATTTACTTCTTAGCATACGTCTGAAATCTTTTGGATGTAGTAGTAGGATTTTCTACATCTACATTAACAAATTCTAGGTTTGCAGTTTGGACTAATCGAAGATTGTTTTATAAAATCTGATGAGAAAGGGGTTGAGAAGAAGAGAAGAGATATGGATGTGTGGATTTCTATTGACCATAGGTTCTGATGGCAGTGGACTGCAATGGAGTTCGTTGTCTGGTTGTTGTTGTTCAAGATGGAGATGTTGGTTCTGGTGATTGGTTTGTCGTCGCTACATAAGGTTATTAAAGTTGTGACTAAGATGGAGCTGCATGTGGTGACGTAATGGGGACAAACTCATGTTTGGGGTTGGTTTAGTGAATACATAATTATTTAAGGGGTTCACAAAAAATAAACCAAGTCAAATGGTTGGACACATCATCATATAACAAGTCAACGCCAGTCAACATCTGGTCCAAGTACCAAACGCAAAGGCTGGACAAATGTTAGACTAAGCCCAAGTTTTGGTCAAAACCTAAGTACCAAAAACAAAATAACCCTAAATAAAATTTTGTTAGACCCACTTGAGTCAGTGAGGGCTCATTTGTTCCAACAGATTTTGGACTATGGAGGATGTAATAATTAATATGATGATGACAATAACTGATTAATTGTTATAAACCAATTTTTTGTACTAAGATGCTTGTAGTGTCTAAGATTAGGGTTTACATATCTTGGGCACCAAGTCTTGTTTCTATATAAATAAACACTTAAACTTTGTATTCTATACATACATGAATAAGATTTCTCTCTCCTTCTTCCTCTCTAAAAAAATAATAATAAAATAATCAATAACTGGTACTAGTGCCTGCGGGAATTATAATCTCCTCGTTTTCAACTGAGAAGATATTATATTTGATAATGTGAATTTGGTAGACTCAAATGGAGCCTACCTGTAGCCTCTTATATGATGCTACTTACTTGCTGGATGTGACTGGATTTTCCTTTATTAAAAGGCAAAAGCTTATAAAAAAAGGTAAAATGAGAGATTTCACGCCAATCATATATGGTAGCCTTTATCGATATGATCATGATGGGAGAGAAATTTATATAACTTTGAAGTTAATTAACACAAGCTTCGGATAGTGTATAATCTCCACATGATTATTGCTAAATATATTCATCTCATATACAAAATCAAGTTTCGTAAAGTATTTTCCGATTAATTTGAGGACATATACTCATACTAATTTCTTGGTTTTAACGATACCAGGTTGGACAGTACACACTGACTTTAAGAGCCATAAAAAAATGTCCACAAATATTGGAGTTTATACAAATTAAAGAGTCATCCATGGATTTTATTGGTTACATGCAAAATATGCAAATAAAATCTCCAATAATTTTGTGACCTATAGGGCCGATGAGATAATCATTGAGAACAAATTAATTGGAACGTTTCTACTCAAAGATTTACAAGCCAAGATTTAATTGAAGTACTTATCAGGGAGAGCATCCTAGTAAAAGATATTTTATTGGACTATCTAGTTGTACTCTTTTTCCGTCGTCAAGGTTTTGGCCCACTGGGTTTTCCTTGTCAAGGTTTTAACGAGGCAACATATGCATGTCCAACACTATCAGAGTCTTTACCTGCTTATGCAATTTCAGGTTTTTCTCTTTTGAGTTTTCCTGATATTTTTTTAATGACTTAGCCACAATGGTCATCAGAGGAATGTTATAAACCAAGTTTATTTACTAAGATGCTCGTAGTGTCTACAATTAGGGTTTACACATCTTGGGCACCGAGTCTTCTTTCTATATAAATAGAGGTTTAAACTTTGTATTCTATATATACATGAATAAGATTTCTCTCTCCTTCTTCCTCTCTAGTTTATGTGTTTTCTTCTCTACTTTCTAGTATTATAAGATTAATAAATTAGTGTTTGGTGGCTAAGTGTTTCTTTGTGGGCGGGAGTGATACACTCACCGCACTGGATCCGGCGGTGAGTACCGCAAGAGAGAAGGGTGGTACCCTTATGAAAATAGAAAGAGGGGTGAATGGTCTGAACCTACTGGCGGTAAATGAGTAATGGATGCTAGAGGGAAAAGATCCAACCAGTCTGCATAAGCTAATCCTCTATCCAGTCTCGCTTCAATTTTCCTGTCATGTATCTGTTTATTACACCATGTAAAAGGTGACCCTTAAATTCTAAGTCCAGGAGACCCGAATCCACAATGATCTTCCTAATGTTTTGAATGGGCGTGGTTGAGAAATTGACAAGATTACCTCCTTTCTTATCAGCGTCATCTAGAGTTAAGTTAATATCCAGGCAGTAGTGACCTCTTTAGCCATTTCCTCGATAAAGAGCCAGTCCTTTAGTGTTTTAGCTCTTTTTGGATTCCCATAAAATGAGTAGATTATTTCAGTGTCTCTACGTTATTTACGGAGGTGGTAATGATAGTGTGTATCATTCTCCGAGACTGGTGCACGCGTATATAGATGAGTCATTATTTTTATTCAATGGAAGGGCCATCTGGAAATCAATAGTTAGATTGTTTACGTGCGTTTGGAGAAGTGAAGTCTTCTTGTGAGGAAAGAAATTGCGATATCCAGCTTAAAGGTCCATTCAACCTGGACCTGAAAAATGTTTGTGTACGGTATAGGTGACATTTTGCAATGGATGAGGTGCCACATCTCGTTCAATACCGGCAAACATCTTACATGTCAAAACTCAAGGATTTTCTTGACTTTTAATTTTAGGTAAAAATGAGAAATGATTGCAAGTGGTAAGATTCACAAAACCAACGAGAACTTTTTTTTTTTTTTTTTTTCCGCTAATCACTCATTCATAAGAGTTTCCCATTGCTCCAAATGAAACTAAGGGACAAATTTAAGAGAATCAATGTCACAAGACCATAAAACCACAAGTTGCTTAACAAGATCGATATTTTCCGCAACGCTTTTTTGGCGACCACCAAAATCTTTCCCATTCCGCTCCTTCCATAAGATCCAACAAATAGCGTAGTGAATAATCTTCCACACTTCATTTCCTCTTCCTTGTAACACATTGGTAGACCAAGCTTCAATCAAATGGAACAAAGTTCTCGGTATCGGCCATGAAATCTTAAACGCCTTGATAAAATAATCCCATATCTCAATAGAATACGGACAATGAAGAAACATGTGGTCAGAAGTTTCTTTTTCATCATTGCAACAAACACACCAATCACTTTGAACGCTTATGCCACGATGAACTAACATGTCTCTAGTAGGGATTGAATCGTGAAAACTTTCCCAAAAAATGAAGCTTACCTTATTTGGAATATTGCTCTTCCAAAGATGAGAATCGAAGTTACAAGCATACATAGTTACATGTTAAAACCTCGTAACATTTCTTGACACTAAAATTCTCCATAATATCCACTTCATCCTCCACTTCAACCAACTCCGGAACTGGACAATCACGTCTTAGTAAGTCCCACCTAAGTAGGGATCATTTGGCATGTATAATAGCTAATATAATGACGAAAATAACTTATTAATCAGTTTTTCTAGTGTTTTTTTTTTTTTTTTTTTGGAAAAAAAGGGGTTAAAGGAGCCCCCAACCAACAAGAAAAAGGAAAGAAAACAACAACAAAGACAAGAGAAATAAGTTCACACAGCCCTAAAACTAGCCAACATGGTTTTGGGTTCTAAAATAAACTTTACTCGGCGCATTCTCCGTCACCATCTTCCATCTTCTTCGGCCTTCATCAAAGGTGTTGGGGTTATGTCAACTCATTCACTAATAGGAGAATAATTAACTAATAATCTGCTGCTCTATAAACTTCTTTGAAGGTATGTGCTGCGGTAAACTCTTGAAAGCTAGCACAAATCTTTTGATAGACTGACTCCCTATTGTGATGGCAAGTCTTTTAATCAATATCTGTACGGTGGTGGGTATTAATAATCTAGTGGTCCGTGTTTGGCTTTTTTTTTTAGATGTGTGTATCCTGGTGACTCACCAATTATATGCTTTACGATTGGCAAGTCAAGTGACAAGTTTTAATCTTTTATCAATTTATACGTGGAGATAAAACTAGATAAGTTTACAAGAGCCCGTGTTTGGGAAAGCCAAGTCCTGTGGAAAAGCCAAGTGGAAAGAAATGCAGTTTCCAGCTTGAAGATCAAACCAAATTTGGACCTGCAAAATTACGATAACCGACATTTTGCAGTAAACAAGGTGCCACCACTGCCACATACCCACGAATCGTTGGTTTTCAGCTTGAGGTAAATATGTAAAATAATACTCCAAGTCGATCGTAAGATGCACAAAGCCAAAGAGAAAGTTACTCTCTGTTTGGGGTAATCCTCATGTATTTCTTCTGCCTCGTACAACCACAAAGGTTGCAGTACATTTTACATGCTACCACGAAATTTGAGTGAAAATCACTTGTAAAATGGGAGTGTAGAAAAGATGGTATTTAGTAGAAGTAGACTGCTAAAAAAAATAAATGAGAAATTCAATTGTCCAAATATTTTTAAAATATGGTTCTAATGGACGAGTAAAAATTAGATGGGTGAAATGACACAAAAAAAATAGCAAGAATGAATCTGGATTCATCCTGACTTAAATTTAAAAAATAGCGATGGTGAAACTGGATGCATCCTGGCTATTTTTACATTCTCGTCTATTTAAACAGTATCAAATTTTACATGTCTTTTTCACTCAGGAATTGTAGTTATTGGATTAATTGGCCAATTTTGTGTAAAAAAAGACGGTATCATTCTCAAGTCAGGCGGAAAATGATATTATGTAAAGAAAAAAAATTAAAGTGTACTTGTGTAAGTGCAAGGCTTGTGAACAATTTCTTGGTTAATTGGGTCCTCGTGTGTTTCATCTGTCTCATACAATAACAAAGTTACGATACCTTTTACATGCTAGTATGAAACTGAAACGTACCACGAAATTTGAGTGATTATCTTTTGCAAAAAGGGAGTATATATAAAAGTTGTGTAATGATAAATCTGCTTACGAATTAAGTTATACTACAAATTAATAAAAGAGATGAGATCATACCATCGGGGAAGGATACTTGTGTAAGGAGGGTCAACACCATTTCCCTGAGAAGTTGGAGTAAACTAAATTATCTAAAATAAAATGGCTTAAAGCTAGATTGTATTTATAACAAGCATATACGCAGTTTCAATGCATGTATGAATATGAATAAATTGCGTTAATTTCTCTAAATGAACAATATAGGTGTGGTAATTTAATGAATTATCTTTCATCAAAATCAATTTTCTTAGCTGCACTCTAGAATCGAAACTTGTACAATATCAATAAATTGGGATTGTACACATTTGCCGACTAGAAAACAAAAGATCAACTTCATCTGATGGAAAAGAAGGTACTTGAATAAAGCGGGTAGGGTTGTATTGATCAGAAGTTCTCTTGAGAGTTTCGTTGTGTATTTTATGTCATTGCATCACATTCCTCTCTCAGTCGAAAAAAGAATGAACACGATAATGAAAAAGCTTTATGGGGAGAGGATGAGGAAAGGAAGAAGATAAGCCGGGTTTCTTTTAAACGAATCTGCAAACCAAAAAAGAAAGGCATCTTAGGTATTCGCAATTTGAGGCTGGTGAACAAATCCTTGTTAGACAAATGCCATATTAGATACTATAAGGAGAAGACGACACTCTGGAGGCGAATTGTTTGTGAAAAATCAAAAGCAGAAGAGGAATGTTTGCTTCCATTTCAAGTTAAGGAACCAGTTGGGAGAAGTATGTGATTTGATATTCTCAGAGAGAATAAGGTTTTTATTGATTATGTGAATGTGCAGGTTAAAGATGGCTCAACAATTAGATTCTGGCACGATTGCTGGTGTGAACAGAAATCTTTCAGGGAGAAATATCCAAGGGATAGACAGGATCAGTACTCAAAAGATGGCAACTGTTGGTGCAATATACGTTAATAGTTGGCATTTCCAATTCAGTAGAGTGTTGGATCCGGCGGAAAGGATTGATCATTTGGAGTTAAAGTTTGATATCAGGCTTGTGACACCGACTCAGGTGAAGAAGATTGCTAGGAGGAGATGTTTCATCTAAAGCTATATATACGAAGTTATCTGACACGGATCCAGATTGGGATGGTCAACGTATTCTGTCAAGTAAATTTGTGCCTCCTAAAGTGCTTTTCTTATTTTTGGCTTCTCTTCATGAACCAATTCCAACCAGACATATGTCCCATCATAGGAGTAACCACCGGTGCTACCCCTAAATGTGAACCATTATATTTTTGTTTCGTTTGTCTTTTAGATTTTGGTGCTTCTTCTTTAACGCATCTTTCATATTTATCTTTAAGTAGGTTGATGTAGAGGTGTAAATTGGGACGGGCCAGCACGTTTATGGCACAAAGACAAAGACGTTAAAATTCGAGCACAAAGCACGGCACATCATGTGACCGGCCCAAAGACGGCACAAAGACGTTTGTTTAATGTCTTTGTCTTGCTGCATAAAATAGGCACACGGCCAAAGATAAAGACGCTGCACGTGTTAGCACACGGCCAAAGACAACACAAAGACGCGAAGAAAGCACGCCACGTCGAGCGTAAAAATACTACACAATACATGACTTTTGATGCATATTTCACAAAAAAATCATTGTTTCCAAATTTCGACATTTTATCTTCGGAATGCTAATTTATTTCTATAATAATACATGTACTAACTAAAATATCTCAAAATATTTATTTTGGAGAACATCAAATAAGTGTGCTAGCACAAGACAAAGACCTGGCACATCACGTTTATTTTTCCTACCCAAGACAAGACAAAGACAAAGACATGACAACAAAGGTTACAACACACTTTACATGCTACCACGAAATCTGAGTGAATATGTCTTGAAAAACTGGGATATAAAAGTTGGTGTTAGTAGACTACTTAAAGAGTTGTATCATATTCAAGTCGGTCGGATCGAGATGGGATTATACAGAAAAGTTCGTTTTTAGGAAAGCTGAAGTTACTTGTGTATGTCGGGTCGACAATCTGTTTCTTTAGGGCGTTGGAGTAAACTATAAACACTAAAATCTTAACCTGTTTATTTTGCATGGATTAATTACACTTAGATAGACGTTGGGATCTGTTTTCGTTATTGCGTCTATTGGGTAGTAGCTGGTTGAGCCTGTTATACTATCTCGATACATCTAGTTATTTTTGTTGTTGTATTTTGCTTCCTCCTATTAAACTTCAATAAAAGAAATTACTATTATGTTTGCCGATTAAAAAAAAATTGTCTTCATATTTTAGAGGGTGATAGTTAATCGTATGATAGTGTGCTTTGAAAAAAATTGTACACACTTAAATTCTATAAATTATCCACATAGATGTGGCAGTGTCTTTTATTGACATCTAAAAATGGTTGTATTAGATGTAATAATTTTTATATGTAATTCGTGGAAAAATATTAGAGTTGATCGTTGTAACATAGCTATGAAGTTCTCTAATATGAAAAGAGTATACTAGAGAAGTTTGCAAGCATTCTAAACAAATCTCTCCATGAACAAAGCCAACATTCCCGAGACTTTCACAAACATTGGAATATCTCCAACGGCATGTCTTTTACCTCCAAATCCAGCGGTCAACACTTCAATAATGCTACACAGCCGAAGAATGTAAGCTGGAGCCATCGGATCTCAATATCATAATAACTGTAACCTAATTTGGACAGTCATCATGCACATTTTCTTCAATATAGTTCTAACAAACATCGTTGGGCACAAGGCAGTAATCTTCTTTCCAATTCCCAAGTATCAAGAACAGTAACTAGAGTTACCACGAGTAATAATGTATAGTTGAGTTTTTAAAGGTTTTCACAGAACAATTTCCTCCTAAATCATATGCGAACATGGAAAAAAAGGGATTCGCAAACATATACGCATTAATTTACAATTTCGTTTCATGTGTGATTGATAATAACTGTCCAAATATTCATACGACGACATTCAGATTCAACATATGTTATTGTTCATTCACCATTGACAAGCAGTTAAAGTTTCCTAACTTAAGTAAGGCCTTTGAGGTTTGGTGTTATAGAAAGATTGCTGGCACATTTCGGTAACAGCGACCTGGCATTGTTCTATTTCAGTGACCTGGCCTGAAATTTCAATCATTCATCGAAATGCAAAACCTCTCAATAAATTCTTTAAAAATTCAAAAATTCAAAAAAAAACATGAAAATCTAAACTATTTAGGGACATGTCCGATGAACAAAACTGCACCACTTTGCTCCTCTCTCTAATCAGAAATATGATTCTATGAATGGCTCAGTAGTTAAATTTCCAAGCAAACAAAAAAAGATGACAAAATGGTATAATAGCCTGAAATCTGAACTAAAAATCATTCATCAAAATTCTAAATCTTTGAATCAATTCTTAAATTGAAAGAACGATAAGAAGTTCTAAGCAATTTAGTGACACAAGAGATATAACGACAGGCATAACTAGTTTAACGAAGGATTAAGGACATGTCCCATGAACAGCACTGCACCACTTTGCTCCTCTCTGATGATAAACATGAACGGATGATCCGCTACGAAATCAACAGGAGGGGGAGGGGTAGGACTACGCCTGGCAGCACGTTTAGTCACAGTAACAGCTGTAGAAGCAGCAGCTGCGGTTCCTTCTTCATCAATTTCAACAAAACACTTGTGATAAACTTTGGAAACATGAAGCTTACTATCAATATTCACCATCTCTGTCAGCTCAGCCTCCGATTTATCAAAAGGGCAAAGTAGTCCTGCATTCCGTAGAACACTATTGGCTTCAAAATCGGAACAAATTTTGAACTTGGGAATCTTGAATTCTTTTGTTGGAACCGACCGACAACGAACTGGGAGATACTGATCCAGAAAACCAGCAGGATCAGAGCTCACCTCTTCTGTAAGTTCACCGAGCCCATCGTGTTTGTTGGGTAAAACTATGTACATGGAGAAATAAGGACCGATTTCCAAATCCCTATAGTATGGGAGTTTCAGTACTTTGAAGCTATCGTAACACCTAATATAGTGATACCTCTTCGGGTGCGATGACATGAAGGGAACACGTACTGATTCTTTTCCATCGAGCAGATAAAACTCTGACATCTTAGTTAGTGATGGTAAAAATTGAAACTGGTCCCAAGATCCTTTGAAATAGAGTGCATTCGCCAATATTAACACGGTAAGCTCATTGACTGCATTGGCAGGTAGGAGATCTTGAATTAGTCCATTGGTTTCCTTTTCGGCCCATGAATTCACCATCTTCAGCACTTCTTTGCTCTAACCAAGTGCATGTAAGTTAAATCATTAGAACCACGAAACAAAGAACATAAAGCAAACGGGAAATTAACACACAACAAGAATAATGCGTACCTTGTTTACGAAATCCACAGTCTCCACTTTGGCTTTGTAGACTGCAAGTGCGACTTCCTGGAATGAAGATTTAAGTGAAGAGCTGGCCCAAACACCGCCAACGAAAGACAGTTTGGGACCGGTTTGTGTTTTTCCCAACATGTCGACGAGTTGAGCATGAATAGAATTTAGAGTTTCGAGGCTTTCACAATTGAGGAACTCTAATATCTGTTTTAAGGTTTCGCCACTTGTTCCAGAAGCTAGTAACCCTAGAGCAGTTTCTATGGAGAACGGAGAGAATACAAGATTTTTACTCTTGGATTCGCTTAACCACAAGTCTTTAGCGAGCTTCATGCATGGATTAACGCTCTTTTTCGATAACTCACCTTTCTTATCCATCTCTGTGATCAAAACAAATTCTGGCACTGATACTACAAAAAAACCTTGAGCAAGTTAATAAACTAAGAGTAATCAACAGAGATTGACAAAAATTAAGAAACTGCAAAACTCAATATACTGGTTGTGAAGAGATTTAAGTCTCTATTTATAACGTGCGGAAGACTTGTTACCTGAGGACAACTTTAAAAATTGCCAAAAAAAGACTGCTAATACCTTGTACAACTCGGATATTGCCCAGAATAGACCATTGCTATACTGACAAACCCTTCCATAAACTAGCTAGCAACACCAAAGCCAAAAAAAAAAAAAAAAAGACGCTACGTGCCACATTGCGTCACCATCATGATCCAAATATATGCTAGAGACCCATTTTAATTCACGGGTCAAATTCTGGCTACAGCGTATTTTTAGCTTAGAGGAAAGATAAATGAGAAGTATGCAAGCATTCTAACCGGACTATCTCCAGTGGCATGTCGTTTACGTCATTTAACCGTCGATTATTTTTATCAAAACCTCCGAATCAATTCTTTTAAATTTAAAGAAGCAAAAAAAGTTCTAAACAATTTAGTGACACTAAAGAGATATATAGCTAGACTAGTTTGATAAAGGATTAAGGACAAGTCCCATGAACAGCACTGCACCACTTTCCTCCTCTCTGATTATGATCATGAATGGATGATCCGCCACGAAATCAACAGGGGGATAATGCATGAGCCCCACTTTACACCCAACAGCAGCTGTGGAAGCAGCAGCTTTAGTTCCAACTTCGTCAATCTCAACAAAACACTTGTGATAAACACTTGAAACATGAAGATTATTACTATCAGCATGATGCTTACGATCAGTATTCAGCATCTGAGTCAGCTCTGCCTCTGCCTTAGATCTATCGAAAGGAAAAGCTAGTCCTACTTTCTGAAAAACACTGTTTGCTCCAAAATCAAAACAAATTTTGAAAGAAAAATATGAACGGCTGTACCTCCCGTCCCTTTTGTAAGGGAGTTTCAGTACTTTGAAGGGAACGTCTACTGATTCATTTCCGTCAAGGAGATGGAACTTTGACATCTTAGTTAGTGACGACGGTTTAAATTGATCATAGTGGTCCCAAAATCTTTTGAAATAGACTGCATTCGCCAAAATAAACTTGGTCCTTTCATTGACTGCTCCATCAGGTTGGAGATTTTGAATTAATCCATTGATTTCCTTGTCAGCCCATGCATTCACCTTCTTGAGCACTTGTTTGTTCTAATTAACCAAGTTACGCACGTACATTAAATCATTGGAACGACAAAACAAAGAACAAAACACAAATTAACGGGAAATTAACTAACACAAACAAGAACATTCATACCTTATTTTCAAAATCCACAGACTCCGCTTTTGCTTTGTAGACTGCATGAGCAACTTCTTGGAATGAAGGTTTAAGTGAGGAGCTCACCCAAACACCGCCAATGAAAGACAGTTTAACTAACCTTCAGGTCCTATTCGTGTTTCATCCAACATGTCAATGTGTTTACAATGAGTAGAATTTAGATTGTCGAGACTTCTACAATTGAGAAATTCTAATAGCTGTTTTAAGGTTTCACCACTTAAAACACTGGTGGATGACTAACGGGGAGGCACTGATCCAGAAAAGCATCAAACTGCTCAGGTAATAAAATAATGTACATACGAACGGATTTCCTCATCCCTTTTGTAAGGGAGTTTCAGTACTTTGAAGCTATCATAACAATTAATATATTGAGGCAAGCCTCAAAATATCACATTATTCCAAAAAAAAATTATTCATAGAAGAGGCAGGCCTCAAAATTTGAGCCAATTCACGATCAAAGCCGTTACAGAGTTAGGAAGAACGAAAATACATCATTCTTATTTTACCCACAGAAAAATAAATGATATCCATCAAAAATAACGGAAACAAGAATTTGAGCCAATTCTTGTTTTTATGATCAAAACTTAAAAGTCAATTCAAGAATCGTCTCGAAACTCGCATATGATAGTGCCTCCCAAAGTTAATGGCTTTACAAAGATTTTTAATTTTAGAATCTCTCTTCATGTGTACGGCAGCTAACTTTCATAGGTCAGAAGGTTTAGAGATGAATTACCCATCTACCATTAACCACAGTAATTTCGGTTGAAAACTAGTACTAAAATGCAACAACGTAACAAGTCATGTAATTTCTTCACGAGTTATTATATCCGCATGCGTTTCAACTCGTGTTAAAGAAATTTCAAGTGGAAATGTTACGTACTAAAAGCCAGTGTCACTGTCGGGTGAGTGATATCTTGACTTTAGAATATTATCAAAATCATGAGGTTACACAATATGTTGAAGCGTGGTGATCCCAATATTTTAAGACGTTGGAATAAACTACAAAAAATATATTTATTAGGACATTTAATGCATGTAGTCAATAATTAATAGGGGTATTTTTTCAAATTAGGGTTACAACGAACAAAACCCTAATTCCCCTCCATGCCAATGACAAATCATGCCAGCCACACCTAGCCCAAGCTAGCTGCGCCATGCCAAACGCACTCTGCCTTGGCCCTAGCTATGCTAGTCACACCAAACGCCAAAGCATGCCAACCATGCTAGCCGCACCTCTATGCCAATGGCAAATCATGCCAGCCATACCAAACGCGCAGAAGCATGCCAACCATGCTAGCCGCACCTCTATGCCAATGGAAAATCATGCCACCATACCAAACGCGCGAAGCATGCCAACCATGCTAGCGGCACCTCTATGCCAATGGAAAATCATGCCAGACCATACCAAACGCCGAAGCATGCCAACCATGCTAGCCGCACCTCTATGCCAATGGAAAATCATGCCAACCATACCAAACATGCCGAAGCATGCCAACCATGCTAGCCGCACCTCTATGCCAATGGCAAATCATGCCATCCATACCAAATGCGCCGAAGCATGCCAACCATGCTAGCCGCACCTCCGTGCCAATGGCAAATCATGCCAGCCACACCTAGCCCAAGCTAGCCGCACCTCTGTGCCAATGGCAAATCATGCCAGCCACACCAAACGCGCCAAAGCATGCCAACCATGCTAGCCGCACCTCCGTGCCAATCGCAAATCATGCCAGCCACATTTAGCCCGAGCTAGCCGCGCCATGCCAAACGCACTCGCTTGGCCCTAGCTACGCTAGTCACGTCACGCCAAGCCAAGCACCCTTACCTTGGCCCTAACCATGCCATGCCAAGATGGCACCCACGCCTAGGCTTGCAAATCATGCAACCTAGGCCAAATTGGCCACGCATGCCATTGGCAGATGCCAACACGCTCGCTGGTAGCTTTTCCTACCAGGGCGCGACCCAAATTGTCCACGCATGCCATTGGCACATGCCAACACGCTCGCTGGTAGCTTTTCCTACCAGGGCGCGACCCAAATTGGCCACATATGCCATTGGTGCCATTGGCACATGCCAACACGCTCGCTGGTAGCTTTTCCTACCAGGGCGCGACCCAAATTTACCACGCATGCCATTGGCACATGCCAACACGCTCGTTGGTAGCTTTTCCTACCAGGGAGCGACCCAAATTGGCCACGCATGCCATTGGCACATGCCAACACGCTTGTTGGCAGCTTTTTATACCAAGGCGCGACCAAAATTGGCCACGCATGCCATTAGCACATGCCAACACGCTCTACTGGTAGCTTTTTATACCAAGGCGCGACCAAAATTGGCCACGCATGCCATTGGCACATGCCAACACGCTCGCCGGGTAGCTTTTTCTACCAAGGCGCGACCCAAATTGGCCACGCATGCCATTGGCACATGCCAACACGCCGCCGGTAGCTTTTTCTACCAAGGCGCGACCCAAATTGGCCACGCATGCCATTGGCACATGCCAACACGCTCGGTAGCTTTTCCTACAGGGCGCGACCCAAATTGGCCACGCATGCCAACACGCTTGTCGTTAGCTTTTCCTACCCGGGCGCGACCCAAATTGGCCACGCATGCCATTGGCACATGCCAACACGCTACGGGTAGCTTTTTCTACCAAGGCGCGCCCTAATGGCCGAGCATGCCATTGGCACATGCCAACACGCTCGCTGGTAGCTTTTCTAAACACGGGCCATGATTCAACTTGGCCGTACGCGCCATTGGCACATGCCAAAACCCACGCTGGTAGCCTAACTTGCAAACCGTGCAACCTACCGCCAAGGCATTCCGCACATGCCATTGGCACATGCCACACACGCCACTAGCAACTCTATGCATTGCTACTTACGCTCAACGTACAACCTACCACCAAGTCATTCCACACACGCCACTAGCAGCTCTGGCATTGCCACTTGCGCTCAAGGTGCAACTCGCAACAAAGGTATTCCGCACATGCCATTGGCACATGCCACATGCGCCCCTAGCAGCACCACTTGCACTCAAGATGCAACCAACACTCGAGACATCAACACAAACTGGGGGATGCTTTCTAGGGTCTTGGTTTGGCGGTCACAGCTTGCAGCGTACACTACGCTCACATTAAGAAAGCTTGAATATGAATAAAGCGGTCAAATAAATGAGGAAATAATGGTGAAAACGTTTTCACCCATTAACACCATGCGGTTACCACCTCCTCCCATTATTTCACCCTTTACTCTATTCCTTCATGAGGCCAGGGTACGTTTCAATCTCGACTTGTATAAATAGGTCTTACATATTTCCACCAGACAACAAGTCTCGGTCAGGAGAAAAAATACAACACTCTCATAAAGGCAACTTTGCAAGCTCTCCAAAAAGCTTTCATCTCTTGCAAGCTTCCTAAGCTTTCACTTTCGATACAAGTCGAGACACTACTCTCCTGCACTATTCTGGTCTCAACACCTTTCTTTGCTTCCCTCCCCAAATCAACCCTTCTCCTTCACTTTGTGACCGAATCAAGTCTGCAACGGCCATTTCTTGGTTTAGGCCGGACTTGTACAGATTGATCTCTCGAATCTATAAAGTGCTCACGTGCAGCACATTTGTTTAGGGTTTAAACTAGTTTCTCACTCACCTACCGAATTTACCAAAATCGCCGGAAACGATTTTTACCCATAAACAATTGGCGACCACAGCGGGAGGATTGATCTATCCGCTTACAATGTCGATCTGTCGATCTCGTTATTCGACCCAGATGTCAAGATGGTAGGGGAAGGCGACTCAATCCGACTCAACTGCCAGACAACCCGGTTACCAGTTGTAAAAAACTACAATGGGGACTCGCTGAAGATGCTACTAACGATTGAGGACTTGCTGGCGATGCTACCAGCAAAGCCGCCTTTTACATGGAGAGGGGCGTGTTCGCAAAAACCTATGAAGTGAGTAAATTTAGATCGGGAAAGATATACGATCTGTTTTAGGTTCTTAATAAAACCGTCGTATTATTGCGTCTTGTGCCTATTGCTAGCACACACTTTCATAAAAGCAATATTCCTTTCAAAAAACATAATCAGAGTTATATTATCAAAACCATTCATCCCAGAAATAATCCAATATCCTCAAAAGCTACCAAATTGTCTATCAAAACCAAATCGAACCTTGAACCGGACATCCAAGATGTTTTTCAAAAAAAAAAAAAAAAGAAGAAGAAGAACCTAAATGAAAGTTTAACGAGAGAGAAACATTCAAGGAAAATCATCCAAGAGGTCCGCTTTTCTTGAGAAAGTCAACTTTGCGTCATCAAGAGCCGCTCTCTTCATAGTTAACATCTTGGAAAGCTTTCGAGTTCTACCTCCTGTCGTGCAATCTCCTCCGCAGAAAGGCTTTTGGTTCTTTGCATCTTCGACTTCCGGATCTCAAGCAAGGCCTTCGACAAACCACGGCGTTAAACTCCTTTTCTACGCACACGTCGCGATGGTGCTCCCAATCGGCAATAACGTCTTGTAAACGGTGTGACCCGGTCACCCACGCATATCCTCGATGGAAGATAAAGCCTCTTCCACACGCTTAACCAGCACAAATCGATTAGTGACCTTCTTGGTTGTGGCCATATGTACGTACTTCTCCCAGATTATGGTGTACAATGCCTCATACTTTGCCAGTACGCTGAAACCGCCAACCAGCACATGACATGGATAAGGAACCAACTACGGGGGATCAAAAATGGCGCCCCCAACTGGCCTCACGACTCGCAAAGGGTCTTCTTCCATGTCTACGGCAACAACCATCAGAGAACCATCCACCTTTTGAACCATATCTGTGCCCGGCAATTGGCTAACTCCCATCTCCAAGTCACCGGCGTTGGTCACCAAAGGCAAGTTTTCGTTTGGCTCCACCCCAGAATCGTCCTCCGAACCAGATTCCTCCTGCGAACTTGAGTTAGACATTTTTTCAAAAAAAAAAAAAAGGGAAACGGAAGAAGAAAGAAAAGAAACGCGAAACTCACCGAACCACTTCCCGAGAAAGAGCCAGTGCTGCCAGAGGAATCACTCTCACTTGTCGAACTTTCTTCTTTCTCTGACTCATCACCACTATGAGTAGGCTCGGTGCCGCCGGAATTCTTCAAGAAATTTCCGTCTCCCGGCAATGTGCAAGGGCAAAACAAAGCATTAACACTACCGAAGCCACGGAAGAAACAAGACACATGTTTTTAAATTCACGTGTTTTTGAGACAAACCAACAAGGAGGCGACACATACCGGTTATTGGAAGAACCGAAAGACACGAGAGCTGCGGAAGGATCTTTTGAAAACCGCCCCGGAACCCGCCAAAGACGATTCTTCGTTCTCTCGTTCCTTTGCCTCGGGGACTTTCCGAGTTGCTGCAACTTTCGCTTGGGATCTCTCAACATTGGATACTTCTTCAAAACTGCTGGGAAGGTTTACAACGAACATTCTCCACCACGTTATTTACAAAATCTTGGATCATAGTGAACTCATCGTACTTAACTCATTATAGCCAAAAGTCGTCGAAGTTACTCTTCCCGTCGAAAGAAGGGAAGGCGGATACCCGGCTCAAGGGCACTTGGCATTGAGGGCGGCATGCAATGAATCCTTAGGAACCACCACTGGTAAGCAAGAGGCACCCTTTATCGAAACCCATGTGACGAGCAAAGACGGTCAATATTGTAAGCGGCTATTCGGAAAGACCCCATGAAGAAAGACGGCATATAATAGGACATGCACTTTGAATAAACAAGTTTTCACCAACACTCAAGTTCCCGTCGAAGATAAAGACACGATCGGAGCAGAAGCAAAGGTGTCAATTTGAGTCACCGACCTATGGACCGGCTCCCATGGGCGAAAACTGATTTCATGCGACTTATCGAGAAAACTAACCAAGCTCATGCCAACTTTTGGACGCTTGTTCACCCATCGAAGAATTGGGAGCCGCCCAACTCGCGGGAATCGAAGGCAACGGTTTCTGAGCATACTTCTCAAAGTGCTCCCATAGCCGGGCTTGCAGAAAAGCAACGTGCACATATGAATCCACTTTCATGAAACCATTCGAAACTCGCATGTTCGCAACTAGGTGATCCGAGATGCACATACAGGAACCAAGGAATAACTTTCCAATGGGAAGAAATTCACCTTTTGATAACTTCACAAACAATTACTAGCAACTCTGGGTCTTATTTCCTTCTTGCCGGAACCGTCATCAAAAATGTCTCTAGACAACCGTAGAGAGCCAAAAATGCTTGCTAACATGAAGATCTTTGCTTTTGTTTAGGTTCACTCGTCCGGAAACCATTGAGATATCCACCAGCTGTAAAAAGCACTTTTCATCTTCTTTCCGGACGAGAATCCTTCGACTTCGCAGTGGAGTCTTTTCGAGCGTAATCTCCCAACTTAGCGGCAAGGTCTTCCCGCATCTTCTCCTCACCTTCAGACAATCGGATATTAAGATTCCAGGTTAACGAAAGATTCAGCAAGAGATCCACACTCTCCAAGGATAAAGTTATTTCACCCCATCTACATATGATCGTATGGGTGTCCGAACACCATCTGGAGATGAAAGCAACCAAGCCCGGGATATCCTTCCTAACTGGAGATTTCTTGAAGCTCGACAAAGCATCAATAATCTGCGCTCGAGTCAAGTTGGTATTTATGTGCTCCTTACTCATCATGAACTCAACCCATCTATCAAAAGAACGCAATGGGCTTTGACACATCCTGAAATAAATGTTGGAAGAAGAATATACCCCTTTATGCAGACAGAACCGTATGGTGTTCTCTGGGCGAACCGAACGTGTTTTCTTTTCATCTTCACCACCGGTCAACAAAATTGGCACGAAACCCGGGTGATTCTTCCGAAGCGGGGCGAGGGTCTAGCAAAGAATTCGTCATCCGTGTTTGGTTTGGAACTATGAACATCCTTCGATGAGGCAAAATTTTGTTCGGGTAACATCTTGTCGGATTTCTTCATAACAACTTAGTAACGAGATATCCGCACACGGAGAAAGACGAAATTATCTCCCGACACATAACCGCACCCCAAAAAAAAAAAAAAGAGAGAGGGTGTATTCTCTACGGGTTCAAAACCGCACACGCATGATTTTCTTCAGGGTTCAAAATTATATACGCAGTATTTTCTACGGGCTCGAATGCGTCTATGGTATCCTTCTTCAGGTTCAAAATTATATAGGAAGCATTTTTCTACGGGTTCAAAACTGCCCGCGCAGTATCTTCTTCAAGTCCGAAATTCATATATGCAATATTTCCTATGGGTTCGAAGTCATATGAAGCACATATACAATATTCTCTACGGGTTCGAAAATGCACACGCAGTGTCTTCTTCAGGGTTCAAAAAAAATTATATATGCAGTATTTTATACGGGCTCAAGTGCGTCTGCAGTATCCTTCTTCGGGTTCAAGACTATGCACGCAGTATTTTCTACGGGCTCGAATGCGTCTATGGTATCATTCTTCGGGTTCAAAATTATATATGGAGCGTTTTCTACGGGTTCGAATCATATATACAGTATTTCCCTTGGGTACATATATACAATATTTTCTACAAGAAGCACGCCAAGAAATCATATGCGCAATATCATTGCAAGGATTATAAAAACGCCTACTTTTAGAGTTTGCACCTACATGAAAGGGAAACAAGAGAAGTACTAGAAGACATACCTGGAAACCGATTTTTCTTTATGACTATGTCGCTAGTATGAAAAGATGGAAGAACAAAGATGAGAGAAAGGGATTTTATATATATATATGGGCGTGGAGATTCTGAAATAGGGAAGGAATTCCCTATACCAAAAATCGTGCATATAAGGAACGGGCCCACAAGGGCGCCCAACTTCCCAACGTCGCACAAGTTGTACCGGTCCCACCAATTGCGCCCAACTTCCCAACGCCGCCCAAGTCACGCCAGCTAGCACGCTCAGCTTCCCCACCTTGCGCGTCCGGTCCCGCTAACGCCAAGCACGCTCGGTTCCTAACTCAAGTCACGCCCGCTAGCACGATCGACTTCCCATTTTTGCGCCGGTCCCGCCAGCTAGCACGCTCGGTTTCCCAACTCGCAACAACTTTCAATGCCGCATGCCTTCTTTGTCTCTCACGACGCTAACTTCCCAATTGTGCCGGCCCTCCGATTTATGCAAAATCGCGAGAGGCAAGGATTCCAAATCCAATTTATAAAAAAGGTCAGACAAGCCTCCTCAATCCTCTTTACGATTTGTTGTTGATAATTTGTCACCATCTTATGTTTACCTCGCAACAAAGCTCCTATTCCGAGCTAAGCAGGGACTTAATGTTGATGGTGGTTTTTAAACAAAGGGTAAAATCGTAAAACCCCAAATAACCTAATGTCACCGGTGACACATTTATTAGGACATTTAATGCATGTAGTCAATAATTAATAGGGTATTTTTTCAAATTAGGGTTACAACAAACAAAACCCTAATTCCCCTCCTTGCCAATGGCAAATCATGCCGACCACACCTATCCCAAGCTAGTTGCGCCATGCCAAACGCACTCGCCTTGGCCCTAGCTATGCTAGTCACACCAAACGCGCCATGCTAGCCGCACCTCTATGCCAATGGAAAATCATGCCGACCATACCAAACGTGTCGAAGCATGCCAACCATGCTAGCCGCACCTCTATGCCAATGGCAAATCATGCCAGCCACACCAAATGCGCCAAAGCATGCCAACCATGCTAGCCGCACCTCTATGCCAATGGAAAATCATGCCAGCCATACCAAACACGCCGAAGCATGCCAACCATGCTAGCCGCACCTCTATGCCAATGGCAAATCATGCCAGCCATACCAAACGCCCAAGCATGCCAACCATGCTAGCCGCACTCCGTGCCAATGGAAAATCATGCCGACCACACCTAGCCCAAGATAGCCGCACCTCTGCGCCAATGGAAAATCATGCCAGACCACACCAAACGCGCCAAAGCATGCCAACCATGCTAGCCGCACCTCGGTGCCAATGGCAAATCATGCCGGACCACATTTAGCCCGAGCTAGCGCGCCATGCCAAACGCACTCTCGCCTTGGCCCTAGCTACGCTAGTCACGTCAGGCCAAGCCAAGCACCCTTACCTTGGCCCTGACCATGCCATGCCAAATGGCGCCCACGCCTAGGCTTGCAAATCATGCAACCTAGGCAAAATTGGCCACGCATGCCATTGGCACATGCCAACACGCTCATTTGGTAGCTTTTCCTACCTGGGCGCGACCCAAATTGGCCACGCATGCCATTGGCACATGCCAACACGCTCGCTGGTACCTTTTCCTACCAAGGCGCGACCCAAATTGGCCACGCATGCCATTGGCACATGCCAACACGCTCGCTGGTAGCTTTTCCTACCAGGGCGCGACCCAAATTGGCCACACATGCCAACACTGCAATAGTGATTTTTCACGACGTTCAAACAACTTTTTCACGGAAACGATTTTGTACAACTTTTCTCAATGGGAGAACATGATTCCTTTTCTCGTATATCCCCTTAGTCGGCGCCAATGTTTGTACCCAAAATTACTTTTGGGCACGAAACACGATAAATGGATGGTTAGGTGTGTATTTTGGGTTAGGAGACGAATTGAAAAACAAATAAAGAGACAAAGGTTTAACGTGGTTCGGCATGGTTTGACTACATCCACGGACGAATCCCCTTGGGGGTGATATTTTATTAATATGTAGACTTACGGTGTATGTTTTTCTCCTATTTGCTACCTCCATTTCATTTCTGCTCCTCCCTATTTATACCATTGTATACACAATTTCAATATAACTTAAATGGCACTAACTGCTCATTTATGCCTCCCTCTTCAATTCCGCATGAAACTGCTGAAATTATTGTTGCATGTATGAAACTGCTGGAATAAATATTACATGACTCCATCTTAAATTCTGCATGACATGCTGGAATTAACCCTGCATGCCTCCATCTTCAATTCTGCATGAAAGTGTTTGCATGCTTCTTTGAAAAAATTCTGCATGAATGATGACTGACAGTATTGGTGGACACGGGCGGAATAATAGCCGATCGCACGGTAGAGGCCGGTGGCAAGATATCCAGCAAACATGGCTAGAAACTTGGATGGCGTGACGAGAGAACTTGGCTTGGAATTGGTTGGCAGTGCGGATGAGTATTTGGCTGGAGGTGCGACGAGCAACCCGACTTTTGACTGTTGACCAACGGTTGACTTTGACTTTGACCGAGTGTTGACTTTGACCGTTGACCGGTCATAGTAATACCGGGCGAGGCTAGTGGGATGCTTCGGTTTGATCTGGTTTGAGGGCTTTGCTTTGAGGGCCAAAAGATGATTCAAGCTCCAACTGGGCCCATTATGTGGCATTTTTGGTTATGGTACAAACAACAGGTTTAAGCCATAGCAACTGGTCTGTTCTTATTGATTGAAAAGGGGGATGAACTTAAATCCAAGGAATGGGTATTTTAGCTAATCCAAATGAGGAAAAAACAAGTGCATGCTTCTTGGTGTTGTTTTAGTTAAGCTTCAAACTGACTCTGCTTCACCACATGCCATTTCTCCACTGAAGTTTATCGATTCTGAACAACTTCCTGGGACATCCAAAGATCATCAAGCTATGTGATTCTGGCAACGGTTTTGAAAAACTGAACTCATACATGAGCTTCTTCGGAAGTTCAATTATGATGGATGGAGCAGTGATGACCACAGTAATGGTTGGGATGTGATATCAAAAAGCACATACACGTATATAGGGGCGTTGAGTATTCTTACAGATATACCTAATTGTATTTCTCCTTGGTAGCAGGTCGTAGTCTCAGCTATTTGAGTTGAGTTGAGTTGATTATCTTGCACATCAATTTAACATTAGGACAAACTACTGGAATGTAAACTTTGGTTATGAGTTTTGCCAACTTAGCATTGGCGCAGACAATGAACTAACTTTTATGGAACAACATGAATGAGACCATACAGCCCGGTCAGGTTATCATCTAGTCTAGTTTAACATAGAAAATGTCAAACGTAGACCAAGACATGCCAGTTGAAAATTACATGGAAACAACCACAACCACCACCTAAAAGCGAGGCTTGTAGGAGTTCTTTGGAAGATACTGGCATTGCTTGGATTAGAAGAAAGGTCTGGGTGCAGTATTTAGCTAACGTTCACGTCAATCTTTCAAAAAAAACATTCCCACTCACTCAGTATCTCACTGTACACGGAGAGGAGACTACCCACCTCTCTCCTGATAGGGGCATTTCAACTGTTCTACCAACAAAATACTCCTACTCTAAACATAGACTTTCTTGTTCCTCCGATACCTCTAAAAACATAGATTTTTCAACATTGCATTGCCTTTACATGAGATGAATGCAACCAATATTGTATAGAGAAGAAAATTAGTTTCAAGGCATTCTCAGTTAATACAATCTCGAGAGAGTAGTTTAACGTTATATGCTACCTGGACAAGCGTAGTTGATCTTAAAGTATCGACCATGTCGAGGCAAACAGAATTCACACAGAAAGTGTTGCATGATCTGCGTCGGAGGAAGGAACATATGGCTATGTCGCAGACTCCCAAAGATTCAAATCAGAATCAGACATCTGCAGGTAATTCGCCGACTGTCACTTATAATGCATTTTGTCTGTCACATCCCAACCATTACTGTGGTCATCACTGCTCCATCCATCATAATTGAACATCCATATGGACCATATCCACACAATTAAACAAATTGATCAAAAAAACTCTTTCATATATAACCATTAGCCCATATTCGAATACATACGTCACTACTGGTACTGGAATCCCATCTCTTCTTCCTCCTGTAAAATAATCAAACAAAATAACTAAAAACCATTAAAACTGGAATCTAAAAACCTGAAATAACAATCAAATTATACAGAATCAATGATTTAAGTATGAACTTGAACATTGTGAACAGTGAAGAACATACCCATGTCGGGTCGTTCCTTGGATCCAAAGCCAAATACCCGATCCGAAACCATAAACACCGTCAATTACTTAGAATCAGAAAGACCGATCACTGATTCATCTTCCATATGCCCCTTTTCTTGAAAAAGTAAAATAAATAAATATCTACTAACCATTTTTTTTCATAATCACTAACTGATCCTTGAGGAATCATCGGTCCTTGTGAGAGAGAACAATGGGTATTTGGTGTGGCAGAGATGGGTATGTTATAAGTGTGTTAGATGTTAATAAATTTTTTTTAAACATGAGCTTACCGTGTTGCAATATTCCTTAGTATTTCGAGTGTCTAAAATGTTAAATTTTCTTCCGTTAATGTTGGCGTCGTGGGTGAAAGAAAACGTATGATATATGGAATTATGTGTTCCACGATATTGCTAAAAGTCACACTTATAAATTTTATTTGCAAAAATCATTTGTTCCTTTTTTTCAAGATTGCTAATTGGGGTTCCGGATTTCTTGGGGGTGTATATCAATATATATAAGACAAAAAGCATTTGTCTTCGGGTTGGTACATCCCAAGCAAATTGATACCCCATTAACAGCCTTGCTTTATTTTGACAAATGCATATATCACCACTTTGTTATTATTTAGTCGGGTCTATTTTCACCCTCGTCGGCCCATTGCTGCAGCAGTAATCTAGTTTATAAGAGATGAACATTGCCTTATAAATTGAGCAAAAATTAGCTAATTGGCCGACTGTTAAGGAGGACTTCTATGTGATGAGAAAACTACAATCTGTCGGTCACAACAAATGTCCCAGAAATTGAAAATTGAAATTTAAATCTTACAATTTCTCAAAATTCAGGTTTAATTTTGGGTAATCAATCGAATTGATCACCAATTTTCTTCAAACACAAAGCTTATAGAAACATATTATCAGTTCAAACTTATCCATAATATCCATTGTATCGATCGGATTCAATCAACTTCATTATCATATTCGTTCCAAATAAGAAAAAAAAAATCAAGGTTTAGCTATGATTAAATTCATCGAATTTATCAAAAAACGATTAAGTAGAGCAATTTATAATCTATCAAACTTAAGAAACAACAAACAACTAAAAATTTCATACATAGTTTCTCTGAAATAAGATAATTAAAAAATCGAAATAAGCTAATTAAAAAAATCAAATCTAGAAAATAAAAGATCATATAAATATTTATGCTTTAAACTATGACACTGTCTGATCCGTCATGATTTTACAGTCGTGGTTGGGTTTGTAGTTTCAGTCTTGCTACACCCACCGAAAAATTTACACCGTGAATGCATCGAGGGAGATCGCACAGACCCAGGGTAGTGTTTGGTGTATTGGAATAGGGATGGGGTAGAAATGGGCCCTACCCATCCTCTCACACGGTGTGAATGCGGTGCAAATTCTTCGGTGAGTAAATCATTTTCGTTGTAGTTTTGTGCAATGCACTTATTAGCCTTGCATTGTGAATTACTACATGTAGTTGTAGTTTTGTGCAATGCACTTATTAGCCTTGCATTGTGAATTACTACATGTAGAATAGATAGTTGCAAGGAAGAAATTTAAATTTAGGTGATTGGTTAGCAAATGATTCGGTTTGATGTTGGTTTCTCTAGTCGCCCCCCCACCGCGTGAGCTCATCTAGTAATTATTGTCCGACCTTTAGGGAGGCCTTTTATGTGATGACAAATCTGCAATCTGTTAGTCACAACAAATATCCCAGCAAATTCAAATTAGATCTTTAATTTTACAATTTCATGAAATTAAACTTAAATTTGAGATAATCAAACCAATTGATGACAAATTTCCTTCAAATATAATTACGTAAAACAGATTCACAGTTCAAAGTTATTAAAAATTTTCATTAGATCAATTGGATTCGATCAATTTCATCTTCAAACTACAAATAAATAAAAATAAAAAAGTCTCTGCAAGTTCATGAACTTGATCGAAATTGAGGAATCAAAGATAAACTCTCTAATTGTAATTGATAATAAAATTCAACACAATTAGGGAAAATTAAGTACAACCCTAACAAACCCAATTCACAAACCACAACAACAGATTCAACAAGAACCCATTTTTGAGAAAATGAGTGAAACCGTTTACTACTGAAATTGGGGAAGCAAAAATAAAAAATTGTTAAATTCACTGTACCCTTCTGAACCCAAATCAGATCAGTGAATGTGCAACAAGAACTAATCATTTCTTTTTTTTTTTTTTTTTTTTAATCAAAATCATCCATTGAAACGCTAATAAAACCCCTACGGAAACCCCTAATTGAACCCCTATTGAATAGAATCAATTTTATTATGAACCAAAACTGAAACCCAAAGAAGAATCAAATCCTAACTGAACACAAATTATACAGTAACTAAATCCTAATCATCTCTGGAAAAACAATGACATAGCCTCTGTTTGGTTTCTTCTTCTATAAAATTATTCAAAATCAAACCCTAGATTCTAAATCTCCTCTGCAATAGTGTTCTTCATCGTTTGATGAAATTAAAGCAAAGCTTAATATGTCTATATGATGGGTTTCAACAAAAGAAAGAAAAAATATTACAGTGGAGAAGAACTAGAATGGAGGGGTGATAAGTAACAGAGACAGACAACTGCGGAGAGAAAGAGTTCAGAGTTCGCGAAAAAAAATATAAGATCGTTGGGGTTTGACCGGTGCGACTCGTTTCGGACTGGTGTGACTCGTCATGTAAGTTAGGACTTGGTTAGTCATTGTTATTAAAGTAGATTATAGTTTTGTATTTACAAATATAATTAACTTAAAATTTGACTCAACAGATTCAACGTAATGTTTGGGTACCAAACACTAAGTTGGATAAATGTTAGACCAAACAGTAAAACTGGCCAAAATTAAGTACCAAAAACCAAATAACCCAATTGATAAAGACTAGATTATGAAGGTAACCGTAATTTACTCGCAACTTTTCCATACAAACTTATCCCCTGAACTAAATCTCGCAACCAAATGTAACAATTTTATTGGATTTGATGATAATTTCCTTCAGAACAATGTTCCCCTTGGCTAGAATATATATAAAACCATATAATATCTTTTGTGTTTACAACCCAAATAAATGGAGATAATCTCCTAAAGGTAAATAAGGCAAGAGGATAATATAAATTCTATTACACCCCCTTAGTCTGAGCGGGAGAGGAACAAATGCTAAGACTAGAACGAAAGCGAAGAAATAGGCGTCGAGGAAGCCCCTTGGTAAAGATGTCAAGATATTGGTTCTCGGAGGGAACATGTAAGACTTGAATGGCACCAATACGAACTCGTTCACGAACAAAATGTATATCAATCTCCACATGTTTGGTGCGTTGATGTTGAACGGGATCTCCGGACATATATATCGCACTTACATTGTCACAAAGAACAATAGTAGCACGTCGTAGAGGTAGTCGGAGCTCTAGAAGAAGATTTCGAAGCCATGTTGTTTCCGCAACCGCATTTGCTACTCCCCGGTATTCAGCTTTAGCACTGGATCGAGAGACTGTGGCTTGACGCTTGGAGGACCAGGAGATGAGATTGTCACCAAGAAAGACACAAAAACCAGATGTCGATCGTCGAGAATCAGGACAACCCGCCCAGTCAGCATCAGAGTATGCTGTTAAGCCAGAGATAGAGGAGATCGAGAGAAACAGTCTGTGGTTGATGGTGCCCCGAAGATAGCGAAGGATTCGCTTGAGGGCATGCATGTGAGGCTCACGGGGATCATGCATAAATAGACATACTCCGCCTGAACGCGTATGCAATATCCGGCCGAGTAAAAGTGAGGTATCGAAGAGCACCCGCTAGGCTTACGTATAGAGTGGGATCCGAAATTGCTTAGGGCCGGAAGTAGCACCGAGCTTGGAATCAGTGTCGACCGGAGTAGTCCTTGGATTACATTTTGTTATGGAGGCACGCGCGATGATGTCCTGTGCATATAATGACTGAGACAAAAATAATCCTGAAGATGAACGAGTGACAGTGATGCCCAGAAAATGATGTAGTGGACCAAGGTCAGACATGGCAAACTCTCTCTTCATCAAATCAATGAAGCGACATAGGAGAGCATCAGTAGAGGCAGTCAAAATGATGTCATCAACATATAAAAGTAAGTATGCCGTTTCGGATCCCGATTGATAAACAAAAAGTGAGGGATCACATACACTACCACGGAAACCGCAACTTGTGATAAACTTGGAAAATCTCGAAACCACGCCCGGGAGCTCGCTTGAGGCCATAGAGATCTACGTAATCTACATACGTAATCAGGGTGAGCAGGGTCAACAAATCCTGGAGGCTGATGCATATAGACTGTCTCGGTTAGATCACCATGAAGAAAAGCGTTCTTGACATCTACTTGATGTATGGGCCAAGATCGTGATGTAGCAATAGTGAGAACAAAACGAATAGTAGCGGGTTTAACAATAGGACTAAATGTTTCAAAACAGTCAACTCCAACTTGTTGAGATTTGCCATTGGCAACAAGACGAGCCTTGTAATTTGTAGGGATCCATCAAGCATTATATTTATGACGAGCTTGACCACATAGAACGAATAACATGAGCATCACGAGGTCGTGGTACAAGTTCCCAAGTATTAGTTTTCAACATAGCATTGTACTCGTCTTTCATGGCGGCATTCCAGTTTATGTCCCTAAGAGCATACAAGTGAGAACGGGGAATTGGAGAGATATGCCGTAAAGTTTGAACATGGAGATTGAGCCGGTGGATCGGTCGGTAAATACCACAGGAGGCTCGAGTAACAGGACGAGAAGGAGCTGTAGTGGGGGGAGAAGTTGTAGTGGGAAGGACAGTAGTAGGTGACGAGGATGGAGAGATCAGAGTGGGAAGGATAGTAGTAGGGACGGTAGTGGAGTTAGGATTTGTAGCAGTAGGGGCAGAGGAGATGGTGGAGTCTGCAGCTGTGGAATTAGTGCAGAGAGGACCCGTAGAAACTGACTTAGAGAAGATATTGGACTGACGTAGGTATAGGGGTCTATTAGGGGAAGGTTGGTGTTCAGACACATAGGAGTCGGTGGAACTGACGTAGGCTTGGAGGTTGGAAGTGGAACAGACGCAGCAGATGGGAAGTTGGACCGACGGTGGGGAGGGGTATAGGGTCTTGAAGTAGTGGGTGAGATAGTGGAAGCCTGAGGCGTATTTTCTACGGGCTCGAATGCGTCTATGGTATCCTTCTTCAGGTTCAAAATTATATAGGAAGCATTTTTCTACGGGTTCAAAACTGCCCGCGCAGTATCTTCTTCAAGTCCGAAATTCATATATGCAATATTTCCTATGGGTTCGAAGTCATATGAAGCACATATACAATATTCTCTACGGGTTCGAAAATGCACACGCAGTGTCTTCTTCAGGGTTCAAAAAAATTATATATGCAGTATTTTATACGGGCTCAAGTGCGTCTGCAGTATCCTTCTTCGGGTTCAAGACTATGCACGCAGTATTTTCTACGGGCTCGAATGCGTCTATGGTATCATTCTTCGGGTTCAAAATTATATATGGAGCGTTTTTCTACGGGTTCGAATCATATATACAGTATTTCCCTTGGGTACATATATACAATATTTTCTACAAGAAGCACGCCAAGAAATCATATGCGCAATATCATTGCAAGGATTATAAAAAACGCCTACTTTTAGGGTTTGCACCTACATGAAAAGGAAACAAGAGAAGTACTAGAAGACATACCTGGAAACCGATTTTTCTTTATGACTATGTCGCTAGTATGAAAAGATGGAAGAACAAAGATGAGAGAAAGGGATTTTATATATATATATGGGCGTGGAGATTACGAAATAGGGAAGGAATTCCCTATACCAAAAAATCGTGCATATAAGGAACGGGCCCACAAGGGCGCCCAACTTCCCAACGTCGCACAAGTTGTACCGGTCCCACCAATTGCGCCCAACTTCCCAACGCCGCCCAAGTCACGCCAGCTAGCACGCTCAGCTTCCCCACCTTGCGCCGGTCCCGCCAGCTAGCACGCTCAGTTCCTAACTCAAGTCACGCCAGCTAGCACGATCAGCTTCCCATTTTTGCGCCAGTCCCGCCAGCTAGCACGCTCAGTTTCCCAACTCGCAACAACTTTTCAATGCCGCACAGCTTCCTGTCTCTCACGACGCTAACTTCCCAATTGTGCCAGCCTCCCGATTTGCGCAAAATCGCCGAGAGGCAAGGATTCCAAATCAATTTATAAAAAGGTCGACAAGCCTCCTCAATCCTCTTTACGATTTGTTGTTGATAATTTGTCACCATCTTATGTTTACCTCGCAACAAAGCTCCTATTCCGAGCTAAGCAGGGGACTTAATGTTGATGGTGGTTTTTAAACAAAGGGTAAAATCGTAAAACCCCAAATAACCTAATGTCACCGGTGACACATTTATTAGGACATTTAATGCATGTAGTCAATAATTAATAGGGGGTATTTTTTCAAATTAGGGTTACAACAAACAAAACCCTAATTCCCCTCCTTGCCAATGGCAAATCATGCCAGCCACACCTATCCCAAGCTAGCTGCGCCATGCCAAACGCACTCTGCCTTGGCCCTAGCTATGCTAGTCACACCAAACGCGCCATGCTAGCCGCACCTCTATGCCAATGGAAAATCATGCCAGCCATACCAAACGTGCCGAAGCATGCCAACCATGCTAGCCGCACCTCTATGCCAATGGCAAATCATGCCAGCCATACCAAACGCAAGAAGCATGCCAACCATGCTAGCCGCACCTCTATGCCAATGGAAAATCATGCCAGCCATACCAAACACGCCGAAGCATGCCAACCATGCTAGCCGCACCTCTATGCCAATGGCAAATCATGCCAGCCATACCAAACGCGCCGAAGCATGCCAACCATGCTAGCCGCACCTCCGTGCCAATGGAAAATCATGCCGACCACACCTAGCCCAAGATAGCCGCACCTCCGTGCCCAATGGAAAATCATGCCGACCACACCAAACGCGCCAAAGCATGCCAACCATGCTAGCCGCACCTCGGTGCCAATGGCAAATCATGCCAGCCACATTTAGCCCGAGCTAGCCGCGCCATGCCAAACGCACTCTGCCTTGGCCCTAGCTACGCTAGTCACGTCAGGCCAAGCCAAGCACCCTTACCTTGGCCCTGACCATGCCATGCCAAATGGCGCCCACGCCTAGGCTTGCAAATCATGCAACCTAGGCAAAATTGGCCACGCATGCCATTGGCACATGCCAACACGCTCGCTGGTAGCTTTTCCTACCAGGGCGCGACCCAAATTGGCCACGCATGCCATTGGCACATGCCAACACGCTCGCTGGTACCTTTTCCTACCAAGGCGCGACCCAAATTGGCCACGCATGCCATTGGCACATGCCAACACGCTCATTTGGTAGCTTTTCCTACCAGGCGCGACCCAAATTGGCCACACATGCCAACACTTTGCAATAGTGATTTTTCACGACGTTCAACAACTTTTTCACGGAAACGATTTTGTACAACTTTTCTCAATGGGAGAACATGATTCCTTTTCTCGTATATCCCCTTAGTCGGCGCCAATGTTTGTACCCAAAATTACTTTTGGGCACGAAACACGATAAATGGATGGTTAGGTGTGTATTTTGGGTTAGGAGACGAATTGAAAAACAAATAAAGAGACAAAGGTTTAACGTGGTTCGGCATGGTTTGACTACATCCACGGACGAATCCCCTTGGGGGTGATATTTTATTAATATGTAGACTTACGGTGTATGTTTTTCTCCTATTGGCTACCTCCATTTCATTTCTGCTCCTACCATTGTATACACAATTTCAATATAACTTAAATGGCACTAACTGCTCATTTATGCCTCCCTCTTCAATTCCGCATGAAAGCTATTTGAAATTATTGTTGCATGTATGAAGCTCTTTGGAATAAATATTACATGACTCCATCTTAAATTGCATGACATCTTTGGAATTAACCCTGCATGCCTCCATCTTCAGTGCATGAAAGTGTTTGCATGCTTCTTTGAAAAAAATTCGCATGAATGATGACGAGCAGTATTGGTGGACACCGGTCGCGGAATAAGTGACCGCAGGTAGAGCCCAGGCTGGAAGCATATCGCGACAAGATGGCTAGAAACTGGATGGCGCGTGGATGAAAGAACTTGGCTTGGAATTGGTTGGCAGTGCGGATGAGTATTTGGCTGGAGGTGCGACGAGCAACCTGACTTTGACTGTTGACCAACGGTTGACTTTGACTTTGACCGAGTGTTGACTTTGACCGTTGACCGGTCATAGTAATACCGGGCAGGCTAGTGGGATGCTTCGGTTGACTGGTTTGAGGGCTTTGCTGAGGGCCAAAAGATGATTCAAGCTCCAACTGGGCCCATTATGTGGCATTTTTGGTTATGGTACAAACAACAGGTTTAAGCCATAGCAACTGGTCTGTTCTTATTGATTGAAAGGGGGATGAACTTAAATCCAAGGAATGGGTATTTTAGCTAATCCAAATGAGGAAAAAACAAGTGCATGCTTCTTGGTGTTGTTTTAGTTAAGCTTCAAACTGACTCTGCTTCACCACATGCCATTTCTCCACTGAAGTTTATCGATTCTGAACAACTTCCTGGGACATCCAAAGATCATCAAGCTATGTGATTCTGGCAACGGTTTTGAAAAACTGAACTCATACATGAGCTTCTTCGGAAGTTCAATTATGATGGATGGAGCAGTGATGACCACAGTAATGGTTGGGATGTGATATCAAAAAGCACATACACGTATATAGGGGCGTTGAGTATTCTTACAGATATACCTAATTGTATTTCTCCTTGGTAGCAGGTCGTAGTCTCAGCTATTTGAGTTGAGTTGAGTTGATTATCTTGCACATCAATTTAACATTAGGACAAACTACTGGAATGTAAACTTTGGTTATGAGTTTTGCCAACTTAGCATTGGCGCAGACAATGAACTAACTTTTATGGAACAACATGAATGAGACCATACAGCCCGGTCAGGTTATCATCTAGTCTAGTTTAACATAGAAAATGTCAAACGTAGACCAAGACATGCCAGTTGAAAATTACATGGAAACAACCACAACCACCACCTAAAAGCGAGGCTTGTAGGAGTTCTTTGGAAGATACTGGCATTGCTTAGATTAGAAAAAAAGTCTGGGTGCAGTATTTAGCTAACGTTCACGTCAATCTTTCAAAAAAGAACATTCCCACTCACTGAGTATCTCACTGTACACGGAGAGGAGACTACCCACCTCTCTCCTGATAGGGGCATTTCAACAGTTCTACCAACAAAATACTCCTACTCTAAACATAGACTTTCTTGTTCCTCCGATACCTCTAAAAACATAGATTTTTCAACATTGCATTGCCTTTACATGAGATGACTACAACCAATATTGTATAGAGAAGAAAATTAGTTTCAAGGCGTTCTCAGTTAATATATACAATCTCGAGAGAGTAGTTTAACGTTATATGCTACCTGGACAAGCGTAGTTGATCTTAAAGTATCGACCATGTCGAGGCAAACAGAATTCACACAGAAAGTGTTGCATGATCTGCGTCGGAGGAAGGAACATATGGCTATGTCGCAGACTCCCAAAGATTCAAATCAGAATCAGACATCTGCAGGTAATTCGCCGACTGTCACTTATAATGCATTTTGTCTGTCACATCCCAACCATTACTGTGGTCATCACTGCTCCATCCATCATAATTGAACATCCATATGGACCATATCCACACAATTAAACAAATTGATCAAAAAAACTCTTTCATATATAACCATTAGCCCATATTCGAATACATACGTCACTACTGGTACTGGAATCCCATCTCTTCTTCCTCCTGTAAAATAATCAAACAAAATAACTAAAAACCATTAAAACTGGAATCTAAAAACCTGAAATAACAATCAAATTATACAGAATCAATGATTTAAGTATGAACTTGAACATTGTGAACAGTGAAGAACATACCCATGTCGGGTCGTTCCTTGGATCCAAAGCCAAATACCCGATCCGAAACCATAAACACCGTCAATTACTTAGAATCAGAAAGACCGATCACTGATTCATCTTCCATATGCCCCTTTTCTTGAAAAAGTAAAATAAATAAATATCTACTAACCATTTTTTTCATAATCACTAACTGATCCTTGAGGAATCATCGGTCCTTGTGAGAGAGAACAATGGGTATTTGGTGTGGCAGAGATGGGTATGTTATAAGTGTGTTAGATGTTAATAAATTTTTTTTAAACATGAGCTTACCGTGTTGCAATATTCCTTAGTATTTCGAGTGTCTAAAATGTTAAATTTTCTTCCGTTAATGTTGGCGTCGTGGGTGAAAGAAAACGTATGATATATGGAATTATGTGTTCCACGATATTGCTAAAAGTCACACTTATAAATTTTATTTGCAAAAATCATTTGTTCCTTTTTTTCAAGATTGCTAATTGGGGTTCGGATTTCTTGGGGTGTATATCAATATATATAAGACAAAAAGCATTTGTCTTCGGGTTGGTACATCCCAAGCAAATTGATACCCCATTAACAGCCTTGCTTTATTTTGACAAATGCATATATCACCACTTTGTTATTATTTAGTCGGGTCTATTTTCACCCTCGTCGGCCCATTCTTTGCAGTGATAATCTAGTTTATAAGAGATGAACATTGCCTTATAAATTGAGCAAAAATTAGCTAATTGGCCGATTGTTAAGGAGGACTTCTATGTGATGAGAAAACTACAATCTGTCGGTCACAACAAATGTCCCAGAAATTGAAAATTGAAATTTAAATCTTACAATTTCTCAAAATTCAGGTTTAATTTTGGGTAATCAATCGAATTGATCACCAATTTTCTTCAAACACAGTTATAGAAACATATTATCAGTTCAAACTTATCCATAATATCCATTGTATCGATCGGATTCAATCAACTTCATTATCATATTCGTTCCAAATAAGAAAAAAAAAATCAAGGTTTAGCTATGATTAAATTCATCGAATTTATCAAAAAACGATTAAGTAGAGCAATTTATAATCTATCAAACTTAAGAAACAACAAACAACTAAAAATTTCATACATAGTTTCTCTGAAATAAGATAATTAAAAAATCGAAATAAGCTAATTAAAAAAATCAAATCTAGAAAATAAAAGATCATATAAATATTTATGCTTTAAACTATGACACTGTCTGATCCGTCATGATTTTCCAGTCGTGGTTGGGTTTGTAGTTTCAGTCTTGCTACACCCACCGAAAAATTTTAGTGAATGCATCGAGGGAGATCGCACAGACCCAGGGTAGTGTTTGGTGTATTGGAATAGGGATGGGGTAGAAATGGGCCCTACCCATCCTCTCACACGGTGTGAATGCGGTGCAAATTCTTCGGTGAGTAAATCATTTTCGTTGTAGTTTTGTGCAATGCACTTATTAGCCTTGCATTGTGAATTACTACATGTAGTTGTAGTTTTGTGCAATGCACTTATTAGCCTTGCATTGTGAATTACTACATGTAGAATAGATAGTTGCAAGGGAAGAAATTCTGAAATTTAGGTGATTGGTTAGCAAATGATTCGGTTTGATGTTGGTTTCTCTAGTCGCCCCCCCACCGCGTGAGCTCATCTAGTAATTATTGTCCGACCTTTAGGGAGGCCTTTTATGTGATGACAAATCTGCAATCTGTTAGTCACAACAAATATCCCAGCAAATTCAAATTAGATCTTTAATTTTACAATTTCATGAAATTAAACTTAAATTTGAGATAATCAAACCAATTGATGACAAATTTCCTTCAAATATAATTACAGAAACAGATTCACAGTTCAAAGTTATTAAAAATTTTCATTAGATCAATTGGATTCGATCAATTTCATCTTCAAACTACAAATAAATAAAAATAAAAAAGTCTCTGCAAGTTCATGAACTTGATCGAAATTGAGGAATCAAAGATAAACTCTCTAATTGTAATTGATAATAAAATTCAACACAATTAGGGAAAATTAAGTACAACCCTAACAAACCCAATTCACAAACCACAACAACAGATTCAACAAGAACCCATTTTTGAGAAAATGAGTGAAACCGTTTACTACTGAAATTGGGGAAGCAAAAATAAAAAATTGTTAAATTCTTTGTACCCTTCCGAACCCAAATCAGATCGGTGAATGTGCAACAAGAACTAATCATTTCTTTTTTTTTTTTTTTTTTTTTTAATCAAAATCATCCATTGAAACGCTAATAAAACCCCTACGGAAACCCCTAATTGAACCCCTATTGAATAGAATCAATTTTATTATGAACCAAAACTGAAACCCAAAGAAGAATCAAATCCTAACTGAACACAAATTATACAGTAACTAAATCCTAATCATCTCTGGAAAAACAATGACATAGCCTCTGTTTGGTTTCTTCTTCTATAAAATTATTCAAAATCAAACCCTAGATTCTAAATCTCCTCTGCAATAGTGTTCTTCATCGTTTGATGAAATTAAAGCAAAGCTTAATATGTCTATATGATGGGTTTCAACAAAAGAAAGAAAAAATATTACAGTGGAGAAGAACTAGAATGGAGGGGTGATAAGTAACAGAGACAGACAAGCTGCGGAGAGAAAGAGTTCAGAGTTCGCGAAAAAAAATATAAGATCGTTGGGGTTTGACCGGTGCGACTCGTTTCGGACTGGTGTGACTCGTCATGTAAGTTAGGACTTGGTTAGTAATTGTTATTAAAGTAGATTATAGTTTTGTATTTACAAATATAATTAACTTAAAATTTGACTCAACAGATTCAACGTAATGTTTGGGTACCAAACACTAAGTTGGATAAATGTTAGACCAAACAGTAAAACTGGCCAAAATTAAGTACCAAAAACCAAATAACCCAATTGATAAAGACTAGATTATGAAGGTAACCGTAATTTACTCGCAACTTTTCCATACAAACTTATCCCCTGAACTAAATCTGCAACCAAATGTAACAATTTTATTGGATTTGATGATAATTTCCTTGAGGAGCAATGTTCCCCTTGGCTAGAATATATATAAAACCATATAATATCTTTTGTGTTTACAACCCAAATAAATGGAGATAATCTCCTAAAGGTAAATAAGGCAAGAGGATAATATAAATTCTATTACACCCCCTTAGTCTGAGCGGGAGAGGAACAAATGCTAAGACTAGAACGAAAGCGAAGAAATAGCTGTCGAGGAAGCCCCTTGGTAAAGATGTCAGCATATTGGTTCTCAGAGGGAACATGTAAGACTTGAATGGCACCAATACGAACTCGTTCACGAACAAAATGTATATCAATCTCCACATGTTTGGTGCGTTGATGTTGAACAGGATCTCCAGACATATATATCGCACTTACATTGTCACAGTAAACAATAGTAGCACGTCGTAGAGGTAGTCGGAGCTCTAGAAGAAGATTTCGAAGCCATGTTGTTTCCGCAACCGCATTTGCTACTCCCCGGTATTCAGCTTCAGCACTGGATCGAGAGACTGTGGCTTGACGCTTGGAGGACCAGGAGATGAGATTGTCACCAAGAAAGACACAAAAACCAGATGTCGATCGTCGAGAATCGGGACAACCCGCCCGATCGGCATCGAGTATCTTTGTTAAGCCGAGAGATAGAGGAGATCGAGAGAAACGATCGTGGTTGATGGTGCCACGAAGATAGCGAAGGATTCGCTTGAGGGCATGCATGTGAGGCTCACGGGGATCATGCATAAATAGACATACCGCCTGAACTCGCGTATGCAATATCCGGCCGAGTAAAAGTGAGGTATTGAAGAGCACCCGCGAGGCTTACGTATAGAGTGGGATCCGAAATTGCCGGGCCAGAAGTAGCACTGAGCTTGGAATCTGTGTCGACCGGAGTAGTCACTGGATTACATTTTGTTATGGAGGCACGCGCGATGATGTCCTGTGCATATAATGACTGAGACAAAAATAATCCTGAAGATGAACGAGTGACAGTGATGCCCAGAAAATGATGTAGTGGACCAAGGTCAGACATGGCAAACTCTCTCTTCATCAAATCAATGAAGCGACATAGGAGAGCATCAGTAGAGGCGATCAAAATGATGTCATCAACATATAAAAGTAAGTATGCCGTTTCGGATCCCGATTGATAAACAAAAAGTGAGGGATCACATACACTACCACGGAAACCGCAACTTTGTGATAAACTTGGAAAATCTCCGAAACCACGCCCGGGAGCCTGCTTGAGGCCATAGAGAGATCTACGTAATCTACATACGTAATCGGGGTGAGAGAGGGTCAACAAATCTGGAGGCTGATGCATATAGACCTGTCTCGGTTAGATCACCATGAAGAAAAGCGTTCTTGACATCTACTTGATGTATGGGCCAAGATCGTGATGTAGCAATAGTGAGAACAGTACGAATAGTAGCGAGTTTAACAACCGGACTAAATGTTTCAAAGCAGTCAACTCCAACTTGTTGAGATTTGCCATTGGCAACAAGGCGAGCCTTGTAACGTCGTAGGGATCCATCGGCATTATATTTATGACGAAAAGCCACATAGAACGAATAACATGAGCATCACGAGGTCGTGGTACAAGTTCCCAAGTATTAGTTTTCAACATAGCATTGTACTCGTCTTTCATGGCGGCATTCCAGTTTATGTCCCTAAGAGCATACAAGTGAGAACGGGAATTGGAGAGATATGCCGTAAAGTTTGAACATGGAGATTGAGCCGGTGGATCGGTCGGTAAATACCACAGGAGGCTCGAGTAACGGGGACGAGAAGGAGCTGTAGTGGGGGGGAGAAGTTGTAGTGGGAAGGACAGTAGTAGGTGACGAGGATGGAGAGGCGTAGTGGGAAGGATAGTAGTAGGGACGGTAGTGGAGTTAGGATCCGCATGCGAAGAGGGCGAGAGGAGATGGTGGAGTCTGCAGATTTGTGGAATTAGTGCGAGAGGACCCGTAGAAACCGACTTAGAGAAGATATTGGTGACGTAGGTATAGGGGTCTATTAGGGAAGGTTGGTGTTCGGACATAGGAGCCGGTGGAACCGACGTAGGCTTGGAGGTTGGAAGTGGAACAGGACGCAGCAGAGATGGGAAGTTGGACCGACGGTGGGGAGGGTATAGGGTCTTGAAGTAGTGGGTGAGATAGTGGAAGCTTGAGTGTCGATAGGTTGATCATGATGTATAGATGGGTAAGAGAGGTTATAGGAAGAATGGAGGATATTTGGGGAGACTCGACAAGTAGAAGATGTATTTGTAGTGAGATTTGTGAAGGGAAAGACATTTTCATCGAAAGTTACATGATGAGAGATAATGATCTTGTTTGTGGCAAGATCAAGGCAGCGGTATCCACGGTGGTTGGGAGGAAAACCAAGAAAGACACACCTAGTGGAACGAGGGGAGAGTTTGTGAGGAGTTGTGGACGAGAGATTTGGATAGCAAAGGCAACCAAAAGTACGTAGATGTTCATACGTTGGTTGTCGTTGATAAAGAATAGACACGGGTGAGTGAAAATTGAGGACTTTGGTGGGAAGAATATTATGTAAATAGACAGCCATATAGAGAGAGTAGACCCAATATTTTGGAGGAGCAGGCGTGAGACATAAGGGTACGGGTGATATCATTGATACGACGTATCATGCGTTCGGACTTGCCATTTTGGGAATAAGTTTGGGGGCAAGAGAAACGAAAAACAAGACCATTATCACGAGAAAAAGTATGAAAGGAAGAGTTGTCAAATTCACGACCCATGTCACATTGAAAACATTTTATTTTTCGTTCAAATTGAGTTTGAACGAAAGAACGAAATTCCAAAAATTTGCTATAAACTTGGGACTTCAATTTCAAAGGGTAGACCCATAGATAGTTGGTAAAATCATCAAGCAATATAAGATAATATCGAAAACCGGTATCAATATGTAATGGAATGGTCCATAAATCGCTATGTATGATATCAAAGGGTGCAAAAGTAATGGAATTAGATTCATAAAATGGCAATCGAACATGTTTACTAACTTGACATGAAGACAAAGTTGAGAAGAATTATTCTTATTACAATGAATAGAATTATTTTTGCGTAAGACATCTAAAATTGTCTTGCCAGGGTGACCAAGGCGGCTATGCCAAATATCTGGCGAAAAAGCAACAAGGGAAATGGGAGAAGGCTGGGACGATTTTGTAGGTGGCACGACAGAGTTGGTGATAGGGTAGAGCTCCCCGGAACTATTGCACCGAAGGATAATCCTCCTCGAACTCAGATCTTTCACAGAAAAACCAGATGGATCAAACTCATGAGACACACGATTATCGGTGGTGAACTTACGAACAGAGACTAAGTTTTTGATAATATCGGGAACAACAAGAGTATTTTTGAGTTGAAGGGTGCGAGAAGGGAGGTTTATGAGTTTGGTACCGCTAGCGATGAATCGGAATGCTATTGCCATTGCCAACTAAGATAGACCGTACGAGTACTAGAATCGGTAATGCTATGTAAAGTACCCGAATCAAAGCGGTGAGATGTGAGGTAGCACCGGTATCCATGTAGAAAGCATCATCGGGTTCTTTGTAGATGCATAGAACTATATGCCTCGGCAATGTCACGTGAGCTTCGGTGGTTCCATCGCCATTGATTTTAATGGTTTAGAGAAAATAGGATCGTAGAGGGGCTGATACCATCTTGGATTTGATGATAATTTCCTTCAGGAGCAATGTTCCCCTTGGCTAGAATATATATAAAACCATATAATATCTTTTGTGTTTACAACCCAAATAAATGGAGATAATCTCCTAAAGGTAAATAAGGCAAGAGGATAATATAAATTCTATTAAATTTTATTATGTGTTTCGTAATGACATATTGTTCTTCAAAACTCAAATGGACAGATATATATCGAAAATTCAAGCAAGCTTCTCAAGGATCAAAAGAAACAAACCCCTACGGAAGTGTAAGTTCATCCATTTCATTTTTCTTCTTTTTATCTTCACTTTCTTTGTCTTGTTTCATTATTTTCACTTATTTGTTTTTTCACGAGTCTTTTATCCCTATACAAAAAGCTATTAAGCTGGTTACATCGGTTGCAGATTGGTTCTACTAGCCATTACGTGAACGGATGGTATGGTGGTAATGGGCAAGATTCATCATTCCCTATAAAAGAATCTTCAAAACAGATTATGCCAATAGGTCGTGGCAGAGTTCTTCGCTCTGAAAATATAGCTGATTTGTCCATGGCACTTGCTTTTGCGTTGAAGAACAATGGAAAACTCAAGAGGATGGGATCATCAGAAAACTCTTCGACAACTTTCCTGCATCACATTGGAAAAGTGGATTCAGTAGAGGTGGATAAAAGGCTAGGTTTACCTTCAAGTGGTCGATTTCCTACCCATTCACTTATGAACATACAAGAGATCTCAAATGGTGCGGATAAGCTGAATCAAATGCTCACTGGTTGCTATGATGGCTTAAATTCTGACAAATTCTCTGTCGAAATCGGGCACGAACTCCTCGAAGGAGCCATGGATTTGGAAGAATCCTTAAGACTGCTTGTAAACCTGCAAGGAGTTTCTGAGAACATGGTTATCCATCAAAGAAAGCTACAGACAATGAGACTGGTGGAGGTTGAAGAGGATCATAGTCATACCACTGAAACAGTCAGCAAACAGATGCAATCAGAACGACCAAATCTTTCTTTTAATAAACTATCAAGAAACTCTGCCGAAGATGTTCTACTGGCTACAAAGAGCAACCTCATAAAGCAGAAGCATTTAACCTTATATTCTCCTACAGAACCCCAAAAGATCAGTTCCGCAAAACAAGCTCCTACTACCTCAAGTAAAACTGTTTCCCATAAACGCTCAGCCAGCTGCGGCGAAATTACAAACACCATCACCACATTGACAAACCCAAATAAGCACTCACGTTCAGATTCTCAGCTGAAAAAGGGGAGGCTATCAAGTGTTGTCGCAAAACTTATGGGTCTGGAAGAGTTTCCAACACCGATAGAATCAAAAGCTGGAGGGTTATACGACCCAGCTATCAAGCAAGAATCATCTGTAGCCTATAATTCTATGAAATCATTGCACGAAACTTCAAAAAAAACTATACCGGAGACAATGCATAATGATAAAATTTGTTTGCGAACAGATGAGCCAAAAGTGTTGCCAACCAACAATCCGGAAACCCAGTTTGCTGAAAAAAGCTTGGTTAGGCAAAATGAGACATCCGAGAGAGTGGTTCACAAAGAGAAATCATATCCTAATGAGCCAAAAAATGCTGAAACTCTAGTGAGAGAACAGAAAAAGAAGACGAGGCAGAATAAACGAAATATGAAAGAACATAAAAACACAATGAATGGGGACACAAAGGACAAGGTGTTTGAGGATGAATTGCACATTCCCCAGCTGATATGTAAAAAACCAGAACCAGTATTTATAAAGCAAGAAAAAGCAGCAACCAAGGAGACTATGCTCCAGAAAGATAGGACAAATGCAAACGACAAGCTCTTGACATCGACCAAGCAAGAAAATCCCCAACAAGATATCCCACGTCATCCACGATACAAGCTCAGGAAATCGGAGTCGAAGAACTCAAAGCTTCAAGCAGCTAAAGAACAGATGACCGTGAAAAGGAAGTCGCATCCGAAAAATCCAAAAGAAACTGAGATTATGCAAAAACTAAACGCATCAAGATCAATTCATGACATTGTGGATTTGCAACAGAAGCTAATAAATAAGAATCCTGCCACAGTTCTTAAAAACCTAGATAAACCTGATGATGCAATAAAGAGGAACATTCATGAAGATATAATCAGCCAACAAAATATTATTATACTCCAACCCAAGTTAAGGAAACCTGCAAAAGAGAATTTCAACCACAGGGTCATTCCGACAGATAGAGATACTGATGATGAGATTTCAAAAGTTGAGATCACGACACCTGTTAGCATCAAGTTGATGCAAAATAAGGTAGAAGGTACTGAATTATTTAAAATCATGCCCTCGAGAATATTACACAAGGAATTGGGCAGTGAATCTCCTGACACGCAAGTTATGTCACTAAAGCAGCCAGCTTCAGTTTTGGAAGAACCAGAGAAGAGAAGGCATGAGAGGAATGTAGCACAAGCAAGCATCATGCTAACTAGAGAAGAAGAGGAAGAAGCAAACATCCGATCACCCATATCAACGGAAGTTACACAAACAATTCCTAGAGTGACACCCTCTCCCAGCTCCTCCACTACAGAAGAGTACCAAATGCTAAATGAAATTCAGACCATCAATGCAACTTCCAAGGTAAGTTTTCATATTATTTTATATCAATACATCAATTGGGCTTATAGGATCAAAAGGATAAGTAGGGTTTTGGTGACTTCCTCTAACTGTGTACATAGTTAATCTCTAACTCATGTGTTGGTTAATTTTGTCATCTAATCTTTGTTCTATTATGCAGATTCAAAAGACCACAGAAGTTTCCAAACCTTTGCAAGCTTCAGTGGTTTTGCTTTCCAAAGATCAACCATTTAAGTCTACAGACAGTTCAATTCAAATTAAAGGTAAACTACATCTCTTACCCACCAACATGATTTCAGCATCCATGTTCTATTGCAGCATTTATGTTCAGTATAACTATAAATTATAGCAGAAGAACAAGAACAACAAAACTAACAATATTCTTTGATCTTACAGCCTTACAGGAGAGCAGCATTATAGATGTTGCTAAACCTTTACAGCATGAGAGGTCCAAATCTGAAATACTAGGGTCACCTCCGACAAATGAAGATTACCTCAAGCAAATACTTCTTAGGAGTCGAGTTTTCCTTAATGCAGTTGTGTCACTCTTCAGATTTCAGTTTCCTGTAGGTACCCTCCATTGTAGTACCAAAAAGTGTCAAGATGAAGATAGTAAACTTCTTTTGGACTCTGGATATGAAACTATGAGAAGGAAAGGAAAAATACAAGAGCTCAATTGCAATCCTTGTATAGGCAACTCTGTTGGGTCCAAGAAGGTTAGATGCTTGGACAGCTTGGTTAAGGAGTTGAATGAGGACCTTGAAACGTACAAGTACTCTGCTAATGAACACATTGAAGATGAAGCAAGCCACCTACACTATTTGCTCCAGAAAGACATTGAAAATAAGAATCCAGTGGTAAACTGTATGTGGGATTTTGGATGGAGTGACATGATGTTTTCATGTATTGAAAAAGAGGAAGTCGTAAGGGATGTGGAGAAGCATGTTCTCAATAGACTGATAGATGAAATTACTAGAGATTTCATACATTTAAGTGTTGCAATCTACTAACTATATCAAAGCTTTGAGGAAACCTATCGAATTAGTTTTTCATTCTATTATATTTGATCTGGAAAGGGTGTTTTTCGACGAGGAGTTTGGAGTAAAAAAGATGAAATGGAAATAATGGTTTGAGGAAGCGGTTTATAGGAATATATTGTGATTATTTTAAAGATAGGTTGTTGTGTTTTCAGGAAGAATACCCCTAAATGTTTTGAAATTGTCAAAAAAAGTAGATATAACATACAAAGGGAAAAAAAATGAAGTTTACTGCCTTACCAGGATCTTCATAAAATCTGCACTTGTTTTATTAACGGATTCACTGGAATTCAACTCTACTCTTTTGGTGGATACCTGCAAGATTTTAGGATTTGATATTTATAAATTTCCATGTAACTGTAACCACTAAATAATCCCTTGTCATGAAATTGGGGAACTTTTTTTCTAACCCAATTGTTTTATATTTCATACCTAAAACCCACCAATAAGATTCCTTATATATATATAGCCCAAAATTAGTTACAATAATTAATTACAAAAATAACCTTTCATTTAAATTAAAACCAGTTAAAAATATTTTATTTAAAAAGAAAAAATTATGAAAAAAAAAACGTCCCAAAAATATTCCTAAGTTAACGCCTCCTTTAATCACGCCTTGCCTTTATCATTGACTCCTTCCAAAACTAACTCACTTAATTAACATCTTAATTAAATTAAGTTTGACTATAATTACTGTTTAAAAAAAAATTCCGTTTTACTTCTTTTACGGAGTTTGAATTTGAAAATCCTAATCAATTTACCGAGTTTGAATGCAAAAATTCTAATAAAATTCCTTTTCACTTCTTTCCCTTTCACTTCTTTTGAATGTGAAAACTTTAGTTTTCATAATCTAGTGTTTGGTGATAACTGCGGTTTTAACTAGTTGGAACTAGTTGGGTATCGTGAAAACAATTATCCAAAATTTCGGGTATCAAATTATAATGATAATCACAAATTTTATCCGTTATAATTAGTTATATTTTGTGAAAAATGCAATTCTCAGCGAGTCCTGAAAATTCGAATTTTCACAATTTAGTGATAATCTCACATAAATTATAATTAACTATGTTTTGTGAAAATCGCAATTATCAGTCGGCAACCGAAAAACTGTATTTTTCACTATTTAGTGATAATCTTACACCCATTATAACTAGATATATTTTGTGAAAATCTAAATTATCAACAGGTCCTGAAAACTCAATTTTTCACAATTTAGTGATAAACTCAAATAAATTTAAAGGAGCATTAAGAAAAACATACAGTATTGCCTCATTGTGTAAGTAGGATTCTCGCAAAATTAAGTCCAAACTCCAAACAGGCAGTAAGGCCTACGCGCCCAAGCATATCACATTTGATGACAATTAAAATTATGACTTTGAACTTATCACATAAACTTTCATTGTGCATGTAGGATTCTTGGAAAATTAAGTCCAAACAGGCAGTAAGGCCTAGATAATTAAAATTATCACTTTGCACTAATCACATACGATAACAACACTTCAACGACAATTGCACTTATCACAGGAACCATAACAATAATTTTCACAATACAATGATGACTTTAATTATCACATTAAACGATAACGCAAATTACTGTCAATATATTAATCGCAATAAACGCATAAACCATACTACTATAATTTACGGTCGCCATTAATAACAACTAGGACGTAGCCAAAAATTGAATTGACTAGCGATGATGATATAACGAGAACACAAATAGTCATCAACTCCTAAAAAACTATTGATAAAAGGACGAAACTGTTGCATTTCACGTCCAAATTAATGCTTTGTAACTGAAAAAAATGAAATCAAAACTATAAAAAATCAATTGAAAGCTTCATGTACAGTAACATATTAAGATTGAGAACCCGTACAAATCTGGTGAGTGGATTAATATTTCTCTGGTGAGTGGATTAATATTTCTAATAGTAAAATCCTATTGGCATTAACATCGATCTACCATCATACACCCATGGTTCTTCTTCTAATTATGTTCAAAAACCCTAATAGCTAATTGATTAAACAAAAAAAAAACCCAAAACTCAATGAAATCAGAAACTTATACTAATCCACTTATCAAGGAATCGGAACCTAAAACTCATGATGAAAAAATTCATATTGAGCCAAAAACCTAAGAGAGAGGAAATATGGATGTCTCTGTGACGGAGAAGAAAAATAAAAAAATAACGTCGCGTGAATAATGGTAACAAATTGATATACCATAAACTTTTAAAGGTAAGAAAAAATTTGAACTTCAACAGAGTAGGAAGTTACGTAGATTGGGATGCAGAAGAGATGATGAAGATATATAAAAAGGAAACAAACTAATAAAAGATGAGTAACAATAAAGATTTACACTAATGATAAAAGTCTAAGATTATGGAAAGATTAATACAAAAAGAGAAATAATCGTCCACATAAAACGCCCCAAAAAAACGCCCCCTAAAAACGACCACGACCGACGGTTTGACTTATTATTAATGAAATTTTTAGTATTATTATTCTCGTTAAAAATATATAATTTATAAAGGTTAATTTAGTCCTAATAAAATTTTGAAAATTTGTATCCAATCTAATACTTCTAATCTTAACCGTAGATCTAGTGTTTTGGGCCGTACATATATGCAATCTTAATGATAGGTTTATAAAAGAGAGAGGAACCAAACTTGGGTTCCTTTAAATCTCCACTCATGAAATTTATACGTGGTGGCTAATATTACTAAAACATGATAGATTTTTCAAAATCAATACATTTCTATCAAAGAAACCCGAAATTTTAGGGGTGGCATGGAATAGTCTTCTCCAGAAAGTAAAAAAATATCGATCCCTCTCTAGGGATTTCAGTAAATTTTCAATGGTGCCGGATACGGTAGTTGTGATTCTTTCTTGGGTCGGTTTCTACTTATGTATGCTTGGCACCAGAAAAGTTTGCAGATGTTGTGTTTACTATGGGGAACAATCACCACCTTCACAAACAGTCCAACCACAACTGAATGACAACCCACCACAATACAAACAATCTAGAGAGCAGAACAACTTGTACGGCCTCATAGACTGATAAACTATGATCCGCTGCTTGTCAACATAAGCAGGTCCGTCGCTGTCTATAGGCTAGCTAGGCAATGGCCTAGGGCCCCCAAAATATGTTTATGCTGCTGTAGGTTATGGTCGAGACATACGAAAGAAAAAGGGTTTTCTACGCTAGAGATAAAATTTTGTTAGAGATAAAAAAGCAGTGGACATTTAAATCCACCGATATTAACTAAATTTTGTTATAAAAAAAAAAGATAAAAATGAATCTTTGAGTCATCACTTTTAACTTGCTTTATCCTTTTTATGTTCTTTATTTTTAGATGTTCTAGGGTTTGACTGTCTGGGTTCCCTCCTATGATCAAATCCCTACGGAAGTAATATACTCACTGAAAGTTTCTCCCGATTTTCATCCCGAGGGGAAATGGACGGCTCCTGTCGCGTTCTTAGCATTAGGATGGTGGATCAGTAAAATGAGGCCCGACTATCTATTAGAGGCGGGATTTTTGGTCGGGATTATTTTTCGGTCAAGCATCGTTATCAGGTAGAGATTTCTTTGAAGTTAATTATTTCAGTTACATATTAGATCAAGCTATATCTTCACTCACTAGTATATTTTAACAATTTTAAGAGTTCGCAGAAATTTTTGGATTCTTATATAATGTTTATCAGTTACGTTCTTTTAATAATGATATCCTAATTGCTAATTGTATCAACCTTGAAAGTCATCTAAAGCATGGTATGGGTTCTCATATTAACGGACATGACTTATATGCGGAATTGAAAGTTTTAAAAATTTATTTGTCTGCCGAAACCAGTAAATCAATTGAAGTATTTAATTTCTTAAAAGATATGGAAGGTTGCTATCCGAATGCCTTTATATCATACCCAATTTTATTGACAATTCCAATTACAGTTTCCTCGTCCAAACGAAGTTTATCGAAGTTGAAGTTAATCAAGAATTATCTCCGGTCGACGATGTCACAAAAAAGATTAAATGCGTTAGCAATGTTATCTATTGAGATCGAGATGTTAGATAATATAAATTTTGAAAGTATAATTGAAGATTTTGTGTCGAAAAGGGTAGGAAGATCAGTTTTTATCATGAGATAACGTATTTGCTTTGTCTTTTTAGGCTTTATTTTTTTTGGTAGTTTCGTTGAACAATATGTAATATTTTATATCAAATCGTCATAAACAATTTATTTTTCTTATACATGCCCCGTTTCAAAGTTCGCTTAGGGCCCCTAAAGCTTTGCTACGGACCTGAACATAAGTTGTCATGTCCAATGTCTTATAGGTCACCCTGGTGCAGTTAGTATTGTTAGTATGTGGCTGGCACATGTTCCATTCTATTACCCTAATATGTATCGAGTCTGTATTCCTATTTTGGGAAGTGAATAGAGTTGTGTGTTGTTCTTCTCCCTCATTTGAGGTTTATCTTCAATTTTTGTAGTGTAGATCCTACAGGATTGAGCCAAATTACTCATTTGTAGTGTAGATCACTACAAGTGATATCAGACCATCCACGATCCATGGAGGAATTGGAGGATGTAACGATGAAATTGATTGAATTACGATTGGAGTATATGGGGTTTCTACTGGACGGGAAATCAGCAAAACGGGAAGATAAGCTTCTGATAATAAAGAGGCTTATTTCTATCAAAGATATGAATCAAGAATCAATCAGGGAACTCATTGCATTACAACCACCATCTGAATTACATTTAGACACAAAAGTTGGGGTTATAGAAACAATCGAGAGTAAGGAAGAAGATTCTACAATTCGAAATCAAGTCGGCGACCTAAAATGTAGTTCTGATTCTCAATCTTCCACTAATCAGGTTCTCTGTGATGTTGAATCTCAAGGGATCAAATCAATTTCCATGGGTGTTGAAGAGGAATCTCTGGATTTCGAGTTGATTATTCCTTCATTTTTATTTGAGGAGCCAATTGATGATAAGTTGGAAGTAACTTGCAATGATTTCAGTTCAATTGGAGAATTGGTTGATAATAGTAAAGCTAATTCTGGAATCCATTCGTCTAATATTGATGATAATAACCCTGGATGTTCTATTCGCAACCGTGAGAAGCTTCACAAAAACCCTGTGTCTCACAAATTCGAACTCGTTCATCCTTCTGATGTTGAACGTAAGGAGAATTTGATGTATCTGGACTACTAGGAAGGTAAGCCATTCAAATCTGGAATTAAGACTATTAATGATGAGATGAAGCTTTGCAACATAGTGCGTAAGAATTTCAATGATAATTGGGACAATATTACTGATAACCTAAATTCATTATTCACCAGTAAACTTAAATTTTTTTCCCCAACAAATTTCATATCAATTTCAATGTCACAACTAGTTTCATACCAATTCTTCCTTACATTTCCAATGCTAATAAAGTTTTATTAATTCAACCCATATATCAAATTTACTGTAATGCGTTATCTAGTTCCAGATTTACTCGTATCTTGTTTGATCGGGGAAAAATACTTGAGCCAATACCTCGGAATTCTACTAGGAAAATTCTAGATGGTGATTCTTCAAGTTCATGTCGGAATCAAATGCACACAAGAACGATTAAACTTCGGTTGATTCATATTTGTGCAAGTAGTGGAAAATGTTCCTATGGTAGCCTGAGTTTTTCTCAAGTGATATTTAACCGTGGGAAGGAGTTTGAAGCTATTGAAAGGTATCCGTATTGTGTTAAAAGCAGTTTTAAGTTCAGTTTCGATATGGGTTTGTTTTGCTATAAAAGGATGAATGCCCTGGGAAGTCTATCCGTAAGCTAGTTCTTCATCAGGGGTATACAATAAAATTGTCGCTTATGCATTCAACCACTTTGATGTTGGTTCAAACTGGTACTACTAGTGCTTGTCTTGATAAAATTGGCTTGCTGCTACAAAAGTTTTCTGCGTTATGTTATTAAGTATTTCAGGTGCTTGTCTTGATGAAACTCATTAGCTGAAGATTATGTTGAATGAGTTTATCTTTATTTTAGTGCGTATACTCTCGGTTCCCACAATTGCTAGCACTCAATTTTACGCGTCAAGAATTGGGTTCTTCTTGCCCTTTTATTTGCTCAAATCTACAGCCTGCGGGAGTTTTCAACTACATGAGACAGTTTTAGTGACATATTGGATCTCCAGATTGATAGGTCTCTTCACAAAATTTTCTTCTCGATACTCTCTTCCTTGTTACCATGGGGGTACTACATACTGGAACTCCGTGGTAACGCATCTCTTGAAGAAATATGCAGTTGAGAAGTCCCAGCAACGGTGTAGTATTATGAATGATAGTATTGTGTGCAATTTTAGTAGAGCTGCCACCTTTTCGGGTTCCAAATGAGTATCGATTTACGGATTCAACGGTATTCATGTTGTCTAAACCTGGAAAAATGTTTTTTTGGGATACTGTGTGTTTCAAATGGACATTGTGTGTTTATTCTCACTCTTGTTTCAACCTTACCGGTAGAGTATTCGATCGTGGTAAAGAAATTGATGTATTAAGAATTGGGAATTATGTATATGAGCTAATTGTAGGTGTCGGGTACTGGTTTAGAGTGCTATTTGATTATTCATATGTGTTTTTGTTTGGTATAAATGGTGATAGATGTAATGCTAGTATGCTGGTTAGTAAAATAACACAACTAGAGTGTGCTGCTAGGGATAAATTAGTACTCCAGTCGACAAGGAAAAACAAGTCTGGTAATGAATGGAGTTTACATGGTCAGGAATACTTTGAGAGGATTGTGGGAATCAAAAAGAGGCTTGTACAGATAAATGGTAGTGGTTTAAAATGGGTTTTCATTATAATACTTGGATCACCCAGCCTTATCATTTGTGGAAGTACTGCTTGTAATTTCAGTGGGTATGGAAATCATTTATTCTTACAACTCAAGAATGGTGTCTATGTGAAGATTGAAGCAAGAGGAGGACATGTGTATTCTAAGGGTTTCAAGCAAAGGCTTAGTGTTATCCAACGTCATCTATTCATGCTTCTTATGCTTGAGTATGAGAAGGAGATCGTTCCCGCAAATAACACCGGAAAAGGTCATGAATATGACATCCATCTTGCTGGCAGCTAAAGATGGGTTATATACGCATTTTAGAATTTTACTGTTGAGTTTATTGTATGTACAAAGAGGAGTTCCAGCAAAGTGGAATCATCAGGATAGATAGGATCATCCTTCTTCACATTGGTTAATGCTCGACAATACCTCCCTTGTTACAGTCAATCATTGGATTCATTATTTTTCACTAAGGGACATTTTACTGGGGTGGAACGTGACAAAGGGAGAGTGGGAATTAAGGACATGATAGGTGGAACTAACACTCATTATGCTACGAATATGATGTATCAAGAGGTTAAGAAACTTCTTACATGGCTAGTGAGTAGGGTATAGATTCAGAATAGTACTAATACCATGTACAAAGGTAGAGAATCTGGGGGAATGCAAGCATCTTCATTTAAGGAGATGCGCTTAAATGCTAATGGTGGTGGAATTAGAGTGCCGAGGTGGTGGAAATAATTGCTTAAAGATATTGTTTATATTCTTGATCGGCTAGAAAAGGTACCTCTGAAATGTTTGTTGCTTATATTCTTAATTAAGCTAGAGATGGAACAAGAGCAAGCACCAACCTTCTTATCTCAAATTAGCATATGCAGTGTGGGGTTTGCAAGTGATTCTTGGGTCAGAGAAATTGGAAGATTCAAACTAGTTATACTGGACGCTACTGAACTAATTCTTCTATATCAAAAAAGTTGCAAACTGTTAACTGTCATAATTGCAGTATTCGCAGTGATCGTGAACAAGCTGCAACAACTATGTATCTCTTCAACCGGGCTTATTCCATTTTCATATCTACCATCTTTGAGGACAAGGATGATTTTATGGGGTGGGAATTGTCATGTCTCATGTCTTATAGGGACCCAAGTATGGGCACCCTGGGTGTAGTTAGTATTGTTAGTATGTGGCTGGCATATTTGCCATTCTATTGCCCTAATATGTATCGAGTCTGTATTCCTCTTTCGGGCAGTGAATAGAATTGTGTGTTGTTCTTCTCCTTCATTTGAGGTTTATCTTCAATTTCTATAGTGTAGATCCTACAAGATTGAGCATGATTACTCATTTGTAGTGTAGATCACTACATAAGTGCACGTGGTTGAGGAGATGTCTACTAAAAATTATGCTGAAAGCAGGTAACTGATTTGGTGGAGGAAAATGGTGGCGTGTGGTATTGGGGTTTAACTTATGAAGATGCTATGTAAGGTTGTTTATTTTGTTTTCTTCATTTTCTGTTTTATTATGATGATTTTCTCAAAAAAAAAAATATGTATTGCAAAAGTAGGTGTAGATTATTATAATAAAATATGTTTTATTTTATTATGTTTACAGAAGGTAGGTGTCGATTATTAACAATTTAACTTAAATTGTTCTACTTCCACAAAATTAAAATAAAGACTAATTTTTTTCCTAATCATACTTCATTATATTTCAAATTGGTTATAATCGTTCTTTTATATTTCTCACACAATTATAAACCCTCATTCTTACTTTTCCCTAAAACAACAAAAATCCTAATTTTTAATTCTCTCTAAAATGATATTCTTTTTCTTAATCATGATATAGTATTATATTAAAATTAATAGGAGTGTATATTTTAATTGTTTCATTCAAAAATTTCCACAATAACATCAATTAAAACGGAATTAACTTAGGGATTGATTCTTTTCCAGGACCATTAAAACTCCATAAACACAATCTATAAAAAAAATATCTAAGATGATTTTGTTCTCAATAATGATTGCACCAAAATTAATCGAGGTTAATTGATTATTCTTCAAAAATATTAATCATGTCAAATATCTTACATAAACTTAATCGTAAAAAATTAAATAAATAATTTGTTCTGGTGATTTAGGGTTTTAATGATCATCATATTTTAGGCTATTTATAATAATCATGCATAATTTTATGGGATATGTGTATAATTTTAAAGGTCTGTTGTTTGGTTAGATAAAACACTTATTTTAAAGAACCATTTTTTGGGGACCATGGTTTTTTTGAGGGGACCATGGTCTTATTAGGCCACCTTCCCTCTAGTTATAAGGGGTGTCCTAATGAGTTGAAATTACTAACCTACCCTTAACTTAATTTAATTTAAAACCAACCTAATAACCACCTCTCTCTCACTCTGCATATAACCACCACCTCCTCCCACCACCACCGCCCATCACCGCCGATTACTACCACCACCACCTCCGACCATCACCACGGCCCACCGTCGCCGATTACCACCATCACCTCCTCCCACCACCACCGCCGATTACCACCACCACCACCTCTGATTATCACCACCACCAACCACCGATTACCACCACCACCAACAACCACCACCACCTCTCTCTCTCTCTATATATATATATATATATATATAGCTTAATTTAAATCTTTAGCAAAGATATTCTCACAAACCCATTACTTGTCGTTTGTTTTTGGTTGAAAAAATGAGAAGTAATCATCAAAATGAGTTGAAAATGGAAGTTGTGGAGAGGTTTAATGGTGGTGATAATCTTTGAGTTCGGTTACTTGTTCATCTCACAAGGCAACCGAACTACACATTCAGATGAGTTCGATTACTTGTTCATCCTCACAAAACAACCGAACTACACTTTCAGATGAGTTCGGTTTTATATGCTTTATAACTCAGTTCGGTTGTTTCGCATAAATGTATAAAACGGCCATGTGACCGAACTCTAGGGTTAAAAACATAAGAAAAAAAGTTGCCATGTAACCGAACCTTACTGTTTTTCCCATTATTTTTATTTCTTTTATAACCGAACTCTATCAACTTTGATCGATTATTTCGCAAAAATCTTAAAACTCACATGTAACCGAACTCTACGGTTAAAAACATAAGAAATTTTTTTTTGTTAAGTTCGGTTGGTTGTGCAATTGATCTCAAGTTTGCGAAACAACCGAACTTATTAAACTTAGTTCGGTTGGATCGCAAAAACATGCAGTTTGCGAACCAACCGAACCTTATACACTTGGTTAAAATTTATTTGTACGTAAAGTTCGGTTAGTTGCGAACCAACCGAACATTACGCTGCATGTCAGAGCTTCCATTAATATGGAGTTCACTAACCTGCGTGTTTGGATCAAGCAACCGAACTACACCTTCAAACTAGTTCGGTTACTTGTTTATCTCCCAAGGCAACCGAACTACACATTCAGATGAGTTCGGTTACTTGTTCATCCTCACAAAGCAATCGAACTACACCTTCAGATGAGTTCGGTTACTTGTTCTTCGTATAAAATAACCGAACTGTTCAAAATCCAGTTCAAAATTTTACATTTTTGGGGAAGTTTTTACCAATTCAACATACATTATCTAAGTTTGGAGCATACTTATTCACCCAAATATTCTTCCTCCGGTTGTGGTTGATAAAATCCATTATTTGAATACTCAAAGGGGGTGAATTGGAAAAAAATAAATTATTTTTCATGTTTTCTCCTTCATCTTCTCTAACTCTACTCTCACAATAATTCTACTCAACTAATAATAAACCCATCTTTTAATTTAATCTCACTAATTGTTTTTAACTAAATCATTTCACTAATCATAACCTAAAATTAATTAAGAATGTAGATTAGGTATTAAATAAATAACTAGATATGGGGTGACCTAGAATTACTTCTAATGTCTTTACCCAAAATAAAACCATGTTCCCCTCAAAAAAAGGCTGGTCCCCAAAAAACGGTTCATTTTAAATGAGTTATGGTTAATAAAAACATGGGCTACATTTTACGAGCCGTGACGTTCCTCACTGTCGAGGGTGTAAAGTCTAACAACCTTGTACTCGTTAGTTGAGTGACAATAACCGAACCCAATATTAACTAGTGAATGACAACCCTGCGCCCTACTGATATTAGAATAGAAAAAAATAAATTCACCTGATAATTATTGAGAAAGAGAATCATTATTAGAATAGAAAAATCATAATTAGAAAAGAAAAAAATAAATTCACAGTTTGCAATCCCTTGACTAGGGTGTGAGGTCGCCTAGTTTCAAGTGGGTTTGGTTATTGCCAATCAACTGACGAATAAAAGGTTGTTAAGACTTTACAACCTCCAAGACGAGAAACCACGCAGGTTACACGTCCAAGTATATACTATCGGCACTCAGCAACAGAGTATAGACACACGGGAACATGTATAGATCGCTCATTCGCTTCACCAGGTATGTTTGCTAAAGGTATTCTTCATTGGCTGGACAAAAATTACAAGCAAATCTTCGTATATGATTTGGAACTTGAGTATCTTGTAGAGCTCCCACTGCCACCTTCTGAGGTACTTCAACATCAAAGGTCTCATAATAAACTCTAGTTGTTGGGAGGGAATTTGTGTTGGGTTCAGCCTCAGTATGCACCTATACTTATAACATAGACATATGGTCTTATATAAGAGAAATAAGCACAACACTAACAATACTAGATACGATAACCAAGGGTATGATCATAAACTGGAACTGGGTCGAGGAGATTAGTATCGAGAGTTGTCTCAGGCCGTTTGCAATATTAAAAAGCAATCAAGTACTATTGTTGGGGGACAAGAGTGATTCTATTGTTATGACCCTAAAACTCAAAATATAAGCAAATTTGGGGACGGTAATGGTAAGGGAAACTGATCCTATATTGAAGCAATTCCTCATGCAATCAGCTATGTTTCGTTAAGAGATTTCGGGGATACATGGTATTGGCCGGAATGCTGAGGAGTTCCTCAAACAAACAGCTATGATACGGTGGAAGAAGTAAGAGATGCTTTTCTTTGTAGTCATAAAACGAGGAGGCAGTCTTAACGTAAACAATTGTCCATCTAGTTGCGCCCATGTTTCCTTTTTATGTTCTTCTGCTTTAGTATTACTCCTCTGTTTTACGGAAAAGTGTTACTTTCACTTTTTCAATTTGGCCTAATTTTAGGCTAAAATGAAAAAGTGAAAGTAACACTTTTCCAGAAACAAAAGATAGTATTTTTTTTATTTATCTGATAGAATTTTTTTTAATCAATTATTATTTCTGTTTGGATTTGTAACAGTCTAATTAAGGCTCAAATCCAATTCCTTTGAAGTAGTGAGTTTCCTTTCCCCAAAACAGTTGTTAATGATCGACATTCAGAGTTTTCTCAAAAAAACATCAAAGCAGAAGTAGTCCTAATAGATTCATAGAAATCTACAACCTCCCTCATGCATTGAAATGGCTTTTGTTTGTTCTGAGACTTGAACACACGGAAAATATCACCCAATTGCTTATATTTTTCTTGCTTTCATTTCCATTAAAGTTCCCTAATTGTTCTTCTACATCAGTTCCGATAACACATCTGCAAACAAAATGCAGGAGAAACTACTCATAGTAAACAATCAAACTTCATTGAATTTGCTAAATAAACAAAGTTTTATTATCTGTTCTTAAAAAGTGAAAGGAAACATAGATATGATCTCATTGAATTCTCTGGTGCAGTAACAGCCTCTCCATTTTCTGTCTGGATCATCAAGCCAATAGGCTTTTAACATGCATATATATTTGGATCTGAAGCTTGTATTCTGCAGTGAAAGTGACTAAAATCTTGAAATTACCAAGCACAATATGCGTCCCGTAACATCCTGCTTCTGTCAATACGACAACTATAAGCATCTTCAACTTCTTCAAACGAAACATAGCAGAGTCTTTCAGGAACTGCTGAGCACCCCGGGCCATACCATGTTTCCCCAGAATTTTTCAAAGAAACATAACTGTTGGTAAGAGGAATTGCATGAATATATGAGCAGTTTTCCATACCATGATCATCCCCAAGTTTGCTTATAGTTTGAGTTTTAGGGTCATAACAATGGAAACTATTGCTTCCTAATAACAGTACTTCATTGCTTTTTGTAATCGCAAACGGCATGTACTTATCACAACAGTTCTCTATAGTAAACTCCTTGACCCAGTTCCACGAATCTTCGTCAAAGTAGTTGCCTGCTTTCTTTTGATGGTAGTTGTCTGCTTTCTCATCTTCGTCATAGTTGTTGTCTTTCTCATCATTCTCTTCATTGTTAGTGTTAAGACTATTTCTCTTATATGCCCATATGTCTCTGTGAGTTCCGTTATCCTGAACCCAACACAAATTCCCTCCCAACAACTTGAGTTCATTTCGCGAATCTTGACGCTCAAGTACCTCAGAAGGTGGCAGTGGGAGCTCTTTGAACATCTCATATTCCAAATCAAAGGCGATAATGTAGTTTCCATATATGTTCAACCAATGAAGAAAACCATTAGCAAAGATACCAGGAGATGAAGCGAGTTGGTGGTGATCACAATCCATATAGTCCATTAATGAGTTTATTTCCATGTCTCTCCACTCTTTTCTGCCGATAGTATACACTTGGGCTTGGATTAGTGGCTGCTCGGTATCGAAAATGTAAAGCCTAACAACCATGTACTTTTTAGTTGATTGACAATAACCGAACCCGCTTGAAACTTGAAATTGCTCATCCCACACCCTACTGAAATTGGCTTTAAGAAAAATAAATTCTCCTGTTAAGGGGTTACATATTGCGAAAGGCTCATCCTCTTTCTTAAAACAAACCAGTCCATTGCATGATCCAACCAGGATATCATCTTGATTCTCTTTCAAAGCAAAACTGCAATGTTCCATCTCCATGAGTGTCTCATGGGAGTAGTAATAGTTCATCTTATTAACATCAATATGATCATATTCTTCTCCAAAGTATAGCTGGATTTTCTTGTTTTTTTTGTCATGGCATTCCAAAAGAAAACCCACCTTGTTATGAAGTCTTTTAGACAGTATAGTTTTCCATGATTTGCACACACGTTTAGCCTGTGAAAAAGCTGCACCTAAAGGTAACCGAAAAAGTATGTTCTCTAAGACATCATTGTCAAGCAAAGCATTGATGTTGGCTCTTATACCACCACCAATAATACCAACGCGTAATGTAACAAACCCATCCTTATCTTCCACAGCATACATCCACATTTCAAAGAAATCTAATTCACATTCAATCCGATAATTATCCCAAATTATTTGCACACTAATTTCAGAAGACACATCCATAGACCTCAACTTTCTCATTACCATTTGTTTAAACTTATCAAAGCTAATAGTAGCACCAATAACATCACGACAATAAAATTTTTTATCCTTCAGCCTGCCATTTGATACAGTTATCCTAAAATTCCTTTTGACAACTTTCCTGAAATATATCAAGCATATAAATCACATGTCAATCATAACCTAATAACAAAACACATATTATGGTTCATTAGAGTTCAGTTGATAACCCTAATTTATGCAAAACTTAATTTGAATCCCCAATTCACTAAACCCTAATTTATAACACTAACATTAACACGAACATTATCATGACCCTAAATTTGTTAAAATCCTCAGATCAATAAGCCCTTAAACTAAAATTAATGAAACATAATCATATTACGGTGTATTAGAACTCATTCTACTGCAACAATTTAGTAGTAATTTGGGAAAATACGAAGATAAATGCAAGTGGGTTTAAGATAGTACCCTTTTGGACGACGAATCATTGCTGTTTTCATCATCCTTTAATGTAGAAAGCACTAAATGCCTCTAGTTAGAACTCCTTGGGTTTAGGTTTAGGTTTAGACAAGAAGATAAAAGACTAAGAAAGAGATGAACAGAATGTGTAATTTTATTAAGGGTAATTGTACAGAGAAGCCGTGAACATACATAGCATATTTATATACAGACTTAGCTTGAACTACAGGCTAAAGTATTTCCTAAAGTATGGTTTCCTGACATACAAGGAATTCCAAAATAAACAAACTCTTAATTAGAGTAACTTGGGTCACGTTATACATGTACTTGATATTGTGTTAACACCCTCCCGCAAGCGCAACGGGTTATCCTGAACCGTTAGCTTGAACCTTAATAGAGAAAACCTATCCCTGGATAATGGTTTTGTGAATATATCCGCAATCTGATCCTTAGACGATATAAATGGGACATCAAGAAGTTTTGAAGCTACTTGATCACGAACAAAATGATAGTCAATCACAATGTGCTTTGTTCTTGCATGAAATATAGGATTGACAGTGAGATAAGTTGCACCAAGATTGTCACACCATAGAATAGGGGGTGATTGAGTGGAAACACGAAGTTCTGAAAGAAGTGATTGAATCCACATAATTTCAGCAGTAGCAATTGCAAGTCCCCTATATTACGCTTCGATCTTTGGAACGAGATATTGTTTTCTGCTTACGAGCACTCCAAGAAATAATATTACCACCCAAGTAAATACCATAACCACTAGTAGAACGTCGATCTTCAAGAGAACCAGCCCAATCTGAATCAGTATATGCACTGAAAGATAACTATAGAGAAGGAAATGGCCGAAGAAGTATACCAAAGGTAGACGTATTTTTAAGATAACTGAGTATACGCTTTACCAGACCCCAGTGAAAAATAGTGGGTGCATGCATAAACTGACATACCTTATTAACAGCATACGCTAAATCAGGACGAGTAAATGTCAAATATTGTAAGGCTCCAACAATACTACGATATTCAGTAGCATCAGATAATAAGGTACTATGATTAGAGGAGATGTCACCAGAAGTACTAACTGGTGTTTGAATAGGTTTAACACCATCCATTTTTGCTCGAATAAGAAGATCATGAGCATACCTTTGTTGAGAAAGAAACAATCCTGAGGAAGTACGAATCGCTTCAATTCCAAGAAAATAAGACAAGAAGCCAAGATCTTTAATTGAAATTCCTGTTGCAGATGATCAAGAGTGGATTTAATACCAACAGAGTTGGAGCCTGTAACAATAATATCATCCACATACACCAACAAATAAATAGTGCCATATGAACCATTGTAGATAAATAGAGATGAGTCACATTTTGAAGTGACAAACCCAATTTGTAGTAAAAGGTCTTGCGAGCCGGTGGTACCATGCGCGAGGAGCTTGTTTAAGGCCATAGAGAGAACGATGCAGCTTGCAAACGTGAGTAGGAAATTGAGAATCAACATAACCTGGAGGTTGTTTCATATATACCTCTTCTTAAAGTTCACCATGTAAGAAAGCATTCTGCACGTCAAGTTGATGAATAGACCAATTGGAAGACAGAGACAATGTAAGAATAATACGAATAGTGCATGGTTTAACAACTGGACTAAACGTTTCAGAAAAATCTATTCCTTCTTGTTGATTGTATCCTTTAGCAACTAAGCGAGACTTACGACGTTCAATTTCACCATTAGACTTGCGTTTGATACGAAATACCCATTTACATCCAATAACATTCGTAGAAGGATCATATGGTACTAATGTCCAAGTACCATTACGGAGCAATGCGTTGATCTCATCATCCGAGGAAACGCGCCAATCTGGATCTTTATGAGCTTCTGAAATACAAGTTGGTTCGCGAAGAGAATCACATACCAGAGCATATTTGGAGTTGGGTTTAAAAATCCCATCTTTGGCTTGAGTCACCATTGAATGAGTACCTAAAGTAGATGGTACATCAGGTGTAGTGGATATTGGCACATTAGAACTTGAGAGAGAAGTAGTATCCAGTGCAACAGATGTAGTAGAGACAGACACGTCAGAACTGGTCATAACAGTTGTATCCAGTGCTGGAATAGATGGTGAAGTCGTATCGTCACTATCATTGAGTGATTCAGGAGACCGAGGAACCAAATGAGATGTTCTTGGTTGGACAGTTGGAGACCGAGGAACAGTTTGTACAGGAGTAGATTGGCCAATCACAGATGGAGATGAAGCATTAAGTGTAAACTGAGCAGTATCACGTGAATCAATTAATAATAATGGTTGTACATGTGCGGTGCAGTACAGTGCCGACCGAGTAGCATTACGTGCAATTGGAACCGAGCAAACCGAGACTGGTGGTAATGTAATAGTCAAGGGTAAAGTAGGAGTTACGAGAAGTGATCGATGCCGGTGAAGGTGAGGATGCGGACGCAAAGGGAAAGGTAGTCTCATCAAAAACAACATGACGACTTACATAAATACGACGCGTAGGAATATGAAGACACTTGTAGGCCTTTTGAGATGGACTATAACCAATTGTTTATGGGTAAAAATCGTTTCTACCGATTTCGGTAATTTCGGTAGGTGAGTGAGAAACTGGTTCAAACCCTAAACAAATGTGCTGCACGTGAGCACTTTATAGATTCGAGAGATCAATCTGTACAAGTCCGGCCAAAACCAAGAAATCGCCGTTCCAGACTTGCTTCGGTCACAAAGTGGAGGAGAAGGGTTGATTTGGGGAGGGAAGCAAAGAAAGGTGTTGAGGAGAGTAGTATCTCGACTTGTATCAGAAAGTGAAAGCTTAGGAAGCTTGCAAGAGATGAAAGCTTTTTGGGAGAGCTTGCAAAGTTGCCTTTACGAGAGTGTTGTATTTTTCACTGACCGAGACTTGTTGTCTGGTGGAAATAGGTAAGACCTATTTATACAAGTCGAGATTGAAACGTACCCTGGCCTCATGAAGGAAGAGAGTAAAGGGTGAAATAATGGGATGAGGTGGTAACCGCATGGTGTTAATGGGTGAAAACGTTTTTCACCATTATTTCCTCTTTTATTTGACCGCTTTATTCCTTTTCACGCTTTCTTAATGTGAGCGTAGTGTACGCTGCTGTTGATGGTGGTTTTTAAACAATGGGTAAAATCGTAAAACCCCATGACCTAGTGTTACCCGCAACACATTAACTAAGAGCATTTAACTCAGGTGTAAATAATTAATAGGGGTATTTTTTCAAAATACCAGATTAGGGTTTTCAACACAGAACCCTAATTCCAAAACCAAGCCGCACTCTGCGCACCATGGCAACCATGCCAAACCAAGCCGCATACTGCGCACCATGGCAACCATGCCAAACCAAGCCGCATACTGCGCACCATGGCAACCATGCCAAACCAAGCCGCATACTGCGCACCATGGCAACAATGCCAAACCAAGCCGCATACTGCGCACCATGGCAACAATGCCAAACCAATCCGCATACTGCGCACCATGGCAACAATGCCAAACCAAGCCGCATACGGCGCACCATGACAACAATGCCAAACCAAGCCGCATACTGCGCACCATGGCAACCATGCCAAACCAAGCCGCATACTACGCACCATGGCAACAATGCCAAACCAAGCCGCATACTGCACACCATGGCAACCATGCCAAACCAAGCCGCATACTGCGCACCATGGCAACAATGCCAAACCAAGCCGCATACTGCGCACCATGGCAACCATGCCAAACCAAGCCGCACTCTCGCGCACCATGGCAACCATGCCAAGCCAAGCCACACTCTGCGCATCATGGCAACCATGCCAAACCAAGCCGCACCCCTGCGCACCATGGCAACAACGCAAAATTCCAAGCCGCTATGCCTTGGGCCCACGCCCAACATAGCGCCCTAGGCTTGCAAGACTTGCAACTAGGTCAACATGGCCGCACGTGCCATTGGCACATGCCAACACGTGCCGCAAGCCATATTTCCAAGACGCACCCTGCGCGCCATGGCAACAACGCCAAATTCCAAGCCGCTATGCCTTGGGCCCACGCCCAACATAGCGCCCTAGGCTTGCAAGACTTGCAACTAGGTTTACATGGCCGCACGTGCCATTAGCACATGCCAACACGTGCCGCAAGCCATATTTCCAAGCCGCTATGCCTTTGGCCCACGCCCAACATAGCGCCCTAGGCTTGCAAGACTTGCAACTAGGTCAACATAGCCGCACGTGCCATTGGCACATGCCAACACGTGTCGCAAGCCATACTTCCAAGCCGCTACGCCTTTGGCCCACGCCAAACATAGCGCCCTAGGCTTGCAAAACATGCAACTAGGTCAACATGGCCGTACGCGCCAATGGCACATGCCAACATGCTCGCTAGCTAGTTTCCCTAGCGAAATCACGGCCCTAACGGCCACGCATGCCATTGGCACATGCCAACATGCTCGCTAGCTAGTTTTCCTAGCAAAATCACGGCCCTAACGGCCATGCATGCCATTGGCACATGCCAACATGCTCGCTAGCTAGTTTCCCTATCAAGGTCACGGCCCTAACGGCCATGCATGTCATTGGCACATGCCAACATGCTCGCTAGCTAGTTTCCCTAGCAAAATCACGGCCCTAACGGCCATGCATGCCATTGGCACATGCCAACATGCTCGCTAGCTAGTTTCCCTATCAAAGTCACGGCCCTAACGGCCATGCATGCCATTGGCACATGCCAACATGCTCGCTAGCTAGTTTCCCTAGCAAAATCACGGCCCTAACGGCCATGCATGCCATTGGCACATGCCAACATGCTCGCTAGCTAGTTTCCCTATCAAGGTCACGGCCCTAATGGCCCCGCATGCCATTGGCACATGCCAACATGCTCGCTAGCTAGCTTCCCTATCAAGGTCACGGCCCTAACGGCCCGCATGCCATTGGCACATGCCAACATGCTCGCTAGCTAGCTTCCCTATCAAGGTCACGGCCCTAACGCCCCGCATGCCATTGGCACATGCCAACATGCTCGCTAGCTAGTTTCCTATCACGGCCCTAACGGCCACGCATGCCATTGGCACATGCCAACATGCTTGCTAGCTAGTTTCCCTATCACGGCCCTAACGGCCACGCATGCCATTGGCACATGCCAACATGCTCGCTAGCTGGTTTCCCTATCAAGGTCACGGCCCTAATGGCCACACATGCCATTGGCACATGCCAAACGCACACGCTGGTAGCCTAACTTGCAAACCGTGCAACCTACCACCAAGGCATTCCGCACATGCCATTGGCACATGCCAAACGCACACGCTGGTAGCCTAACTTGCAAACCGTGTAACCTACCACCAAGGCATTCCGCACATGCCATTGGCACATGCCAAACGCACACGCTGGTAGCCAAAACTTGCAAACCATGCAACCTACCACCAAGGCATTCCGCACATGCCATTGGCACATGCCACACGCGCCACTAGCAGCGGCACTTGCACTCAAGATGCAACCAACACTCGAGACATCGACACAAACCGGGGATGCTTTTTTAGGGTTTTGGTTTGGCGGTCACTGACATGCGGCGTACACTACGCTCACATTAAGAAAGCGTGAAAAGGAATAAAGCGGTCAAATAAAAGAGGAAATAATGGTGAAAAACGTTTTCGCCCATTAAACCATGCGGTTACCACCTCCTCCCATTATTTCACCCTTTACTCTCTTCCTTCATGAGGCCAGGGTACGTTTCAATCTCGACTTGTATAAATAGGTCTTACCTATTTCCACCAGACAACAAGTGATGCGTGTCGTAGGTGCAATCAAATTAATTCAATATTTCCACTCAATTAAAAATAATATAATGGAAGTCAAGTTCGTTCCCACGAGGAGCAAGAGATCTTAGTTGTAAAAGTTGTCACGAAAGGGGGGTGTAAAAAGTAAAAATAAAAATAAACAAAGCGATTAAAATCGAAAGTTGAAAGATGAAGGCAATAAGAGAGAGAAGATCAAGGAATCCTTCTTCGTTACGAAACAATGAATCAAGTTATGTTCTATTCTACTTGTTATTAGTCACAAATTATCACCAACCGTAGGTAAAGCAGCTAGCTCAGTGCTAAACCCCTAAATCCCTTGTATCACCGGACACGGAAGTTCTCGACTACCGGATTCTAATCACCAAGCCACCTAGAATTAGCTCAACCTAGATGTAACTTGGCTCATGCATTAGGTTTTTTGAATTTCTTAGGTTGATATTAGTAGTTAGACTCTTAGCTCAAGGTCCACTTGCTAACGTTGTTTCTACACACAATTGCTCCACGGAATCCCTCCGCAAGGTCTCGTGTTTGCTACTTATGTAAAGAGTCAAAGAACGATTACTTATCCCCTAACTTTCACTAGCTTTAGATCGAATTAACAAATCAATTTAGTTGGCCACCCAAACAATCCATCAATCAATCATGAATGTCTTTAAGATCACTCCTATTAGTAAAAACAAGCGATAATTATGTGAAAAACTTCAAGATAGAATTTGAAAACAAAAACTCAAATCATGTTAAGAACTAGGAATTCATCCTCAATCAATAAGAAATTTAGCTACTCATGTTTTTGAAATTCACACAAATAATAATAATTAAAAGAAGAAGTTTCAAATTCACACAAGTAATTAAAAAGAAAAATCTTAGAAAAGCAAGCAAAAACACAAGTGATGTGTGTGTAGAGAGGTGTAGAAGTTGTAGAAAACTTCTCTATTTATAAGCTTCAATATTCTCCAAATCTTCTAAGGAGTAGAATCCTTTTCCTTTTGCAATTCAATTTCCAATTCCAAGATTTTCTCAACTCTTCCACCTTCTCTTTCCAAATTTGAGTCCAATTCTCCATCCAATTCCTAGCCCAAGTCTTCACACCCATGAGAGAAGTCAATAGAAAATTCTGGAAATTTTGGCTCGCCGGAAAACTGGGATTATGGCCGGAAATCGGCCGGAAAACGTCGCCGCCGGCCGCCTGAAAATTTTGTCGTCGAGAGAATATTCGACGGAATATTCCGTCAGTCCACCGTTAGGACTAACGGTCAAACTAGTCAACCGTCAGTCAACAGTTAGTCAAAAGTCAATGAGAAGGAGTGAGTCAGACTCGAGTTAGCTTCGACTCGGCTAATCAGGCTCACTCAATTTGAATCGGAAGCGAGTCAGCTGCTTACTCGGCTGACTTAATCTAATCAGCTTAACCGGAATCGGTCACCGAACTCGGTTGGGATCGGTCATCGGGATCGTCCGGATCGGTCCGAGTCGGCTCGCCGGAGGGGAAAATTGGCCAGAGTTTCCTCTGATTTTAGACAATTCGCAAGCCATTTTCAGGCTGATTCTTCTCCCTGTAAATCCTAGCATACATCTACTCTTCTCATTACCCTGTTACTGCTGCTGCAATATCAACTCGGTCAGCATCTAAACTCACGAACAGTTTGAATCTTCCCCCTGTGAATAAACGGCAACTCGATCTCGATTCACAGCATCAGTGTAAACTCTCAGCAGCACTCACTTCGATCTACTCAACTCCATCTTCTCTACACCTTCACTACAGACTCTAATCGCACCCTATCTCCCTGAGCTTCAACTGAATCAAACCCTCGATTTACAGCGTCACACTCTTCATCTACTGAGTTCGACGGCAACAAAACCATCAAACCCTAACCTTCTTTTTTCTGGTATAATCGAGCTCCGTCAGTCGCCATTAACCCATCTGATTTCTTCTCTTACTTCTCGATCCCACAGCACCACCAACACTCCTTCTCGATCTGATTCTGTGTTTCGATTTACTTCTCAATTCCTCGATTTGGTCTCTCGGTCTGTTCTCCTGGTTCACACAGCGGCAACTTTCATCCCCCAACAACGATTGGCTCTAAAACTCAATCGATCCGGTAATGGCGGAAGTGCATTTTCTTTCGGCTATGTAAGAAAAGAAAGGAGAAGATAGTCTTCTCGATTTAGGTTTAAATTAAATGGGTCGGATCAGAATGCGGGTGTGGGTCTATGGGTTTCAACATCCATGGACATAACCCATCAATTAATGAGTGATAGCAGACACCCGTTTACGGATAAGGGCTACCCCAGTTTGGCAACCCCTTTATCCAGAACTGTCCTTTCTTTAGTAATCCTCTAATAAAGAGTAGCCCTTAACCTTGGCTGATTTGTGTTTAACACTCCTCAAATTGGTTTGCCCCTTAACCTTAACTGGGCTCCATATATCAATCGCCTGTAAAATGACCTTTCTGCCCTTTTGGCTCAAATTGGGTGCTTTCTTCTTCTTCTCCTCCGTGTGACTCCATAGTAGCTACAAAACTCAAAACAAGCGTAAAATACATAATTTACAAGAAAAAAATAGCAAAGAAAGCATAAACTACTAGATAGTAAATTAGGTGTATTCTACACCTATCAAATTCCCCCACACTTAGACTTTGCTAGTCCTCGAGCAAATCAAACTAAAAACTCACAACTTCAAAGCGTTCAAGCGTCCCAAGCATCCAAAGAGCTATGAGGACATAGAGTTTCTGCATACTAGTAATAAGAAGTTAGAAATACCAAAGAACATATTCTCATTCTTAAATGTTGAGTGAGAAATAACCACACCATAATGAGAGAACGCGTGTTTGAGAAACGATCAATAAGCATTTCGCCTCGACTTCTACCTCACCAAAAAGGATTTTATGATAATTGCACTCAAAAAAAGACAGCTTTTTATGGTTCTCACATGTGTGCAGGTAGGAATGAAGATAGAAATCCTGCATCACGTTGAATGGTGGGAAGGACAACTTCCGAAATTTTGAAAAACCCACATCTTTTAATATTTTGAAAAACCATTTTTCTGACGATCTCTAAGAAAGGAAATCAACCATTTATATTGAGGATGGGATTACTTACTCACCTTCACATCCGATCGCCAATTATGATAACACCACTCTCACGGCATCCAATAGAAACGTCTTCCGCTCCTCGTCTTGAACTTCATGGTCTTCGTCTTCGGTTTCAACTATTGATGATAAACCCTTGAATTTCATAAATCCTTGACAATTTATAATTCTTTTACCTTAAAAATCCTTGTCGCTTGAAACTTCCTTATATATTTTCCTTCCCCACGGCTTATTAACAAAACAAATATTTCTCTTGTTTTTTTTCTCTTTTTTTTTTTTTTTTTTTTTTTTCATTTTTTTTCATTTTTTCATTTTTTTTTTTTTTTTTTTTTTTTTTTGAAACAAGAGAAATTAAATACAAAATAAACCATGGCCGTGGGAGAAGTATTTTACCGCTTGATTCTTCACAACTTGTATCGTCTTGAAATCATAAACTTCAAAAATTCTCACCTTTTAATTTTCTTCGCTTTCATGAATAAGTCTTCATACTTGGATATAAAATTACCTCATTGTATTGTAAGTTCTCAACATATATGTGAATTCCGCTCATTGTATGTTGCTTTTCTTGTATTTGAAATTTGCTCCTTTTCTCGTTCCGTTGCTTATAAACCTTAAACTTTTCCAACTTTCCTTGTAGATTTTGATGTCGCTCCTTGTTGATGATGAATGTGTTTCTATGGATCCGTTGTTGTCGAGAGAGAGAATGGTGCTACCTGCAAATCGAACTACAAGAAGGAAGCTTTCATCCATGGACGTCACCCTCATGATTGACAAAATTAGCACTCAAGAGATCAAAGAGTAGTGCTTCTATTGGTGGGAGGTTGGGTAGCTCACCATTCTACCCGGAATTAACTTACGGTGACACACACTCAAAAGAAGCTCTTTAGTAGATGGAAAATTTCTGGTCGGTGCCTCTCATGATATGAATACGGGTAATCTCCACTAATGATTGATCAGCAACTCTAATAACGCATTTCTCCCTGCACCAAATTCGCATCACCGGCATGATTAAATCCATTATTTAACACTCTAACAAACAAGAAATCCGAATGTAGTTCTCTAACATTTCCAAGTTCAATTATGTCGGTCAAAATCTCTATGTAAACATACCTAGAAATATGCTAGGGACTCTAAAATCTTTAAAAGTTGGAATTTTAAGTAAAACTTTTTTTTTTTTTTTTAATTTTTTCATTTTTTTGTAATTTTTGTTTTAAAAACATGCTTAACCACTCCCCCACACTTAAACCTTACATTGTCCTCAATGTAATTGAATCCTCCTAGTAAAGTCAAGGTGGGAAATTTTAACATGATAAGAAACAAGAAAAAGAAATAACAAAAAAGCAAAAAGATAAGAAATACAAAACCTATGGGTTGCCTCCCATTAAGCGCTTGTTTTAAAGTCGATGGCCCGACTTAGCTCTTGCGGCACATTACTCCTCCAGAGGGAGTGCATCTCCAAATGAAAGTTCATCCAAATTCACATAAGCGATGTTCTCATAGTATGGCTTCAACCTATGGCCGTTGACTTTGGAAACCGAATTTTCTCGAAGACTAGTAATTTCAACTGCACCATGAGGAAAAACATTAGTAACAACATATGGTCCAATCCAACGGGACCTTAACTTTCCAGGAAATAGTTTAAGGCGAGAATGATATAAAAGGACTTTTTGTCCCACGATGAAACTTTTTACGAGAAATCATCTTGTCATGAAAAAGCTTGGTCTTTTCCTTGTAAATACGGGCACTCTCGTAAGCATCATTGCGTATCTCCTCTAACTCATGTAGTTGTAACTTCCTTTGTTTCCCGCTTCATCATACTCCATGTTGAATTTCTTTATCGCCCAATAAGCCTTATGTTCAAGTTCAATAGGAAGATGACAAGCCTTGCCATAAACCATCCTATATGGAGACATACCAATTGGTGTCTTATACGCCGTTCTATACGCCCAAAGTGCATCATTGAGCTTAAAGCTCCAATCTTTCCTCGTGGTATTCACCGTTTTCTCAAGAATGGACTTAATCTCACGATTTGAAATTTCCGCTTGTCCACTAGTTTGTGGATGATAAGGCGTACCAATTTTGTGTGTTATGTTGTACTTCTTGAGGAGAGCGTGGAAAGCCTTCTTGAAATGTGAGCCTCCATCGCTTATCACCACTCTTGGTGTTCCATGCCTATTGAAAATATTTTCCCTTACAAAATCACAAACAACTTGAGAGTCATTAGTCTTGGTGGCTCTAGCTTCCACCCATTTCGAAACATAATCAACGGCAAGAAGTATATAAAAATTCCCATTCGAATTGACAAAAGGGCCCATAAAATCAATACCCCACACATCAAAAATCTCAACGGTGAGAATTGGAGTGAGTGGCATTTGATTTCGAGCACCTAGATTGCCCGTTCGTTGACATCTATCACACGATTTACAAAAACATATGAATCTTCAAACAAGGTGGGCCAATAAAATCCACTCTCGAGAACTTTGAGAGCGGTACGCTTAGATCCAAAGTGGCCACCACATGCAAAAGTGTGGCAAAAGGAGAGAATGGATTGAAATTCGGAATTAGGCACGCACCTTCGTATTATTTGATCAACGCCATATTTCCATAAGTATGGTTCATCCCACACATATTGCTTAGCGACCTTCTTAAGTTTCATCTTTTGGAAATTAGACATTGTACTAGGTACTTTCCTTGTCACCAAGTAATTCACTATATCCGTATACCAAGGTGTTGATTCGTCCATGGAGAAAAGTTGTTCGTCCTAGGAAGCGGTCATATAATGGAAGTTCCTCTTGAGACATAACAAGTCTACTAAGATGATCCGCAACGGTATTCTCCACACCCCTCTTATCACGAATTTCTATGTCGAACTCTTGTAACAATAGGATCCACCGGATTAATCTTGGCTTAGCTTCTTTCTTCTTTATTAAGTGTCTTAGTGCGGCATGATCGGAATACACAATAACCTTTGTACCCACCAAGTATGATCGAAATTTCTCCAAAGCAAAAACTATAGCCAATAACTCCTTTTCCGTGGTAGAATAATTGATTTGTGCATCATTAAGGGTCCTAGATGCATAATAGATAACATGGGACAACTTGTCCACCCTTTGACCCAAAACGGCTCCAACCGCATAATCACTAGCATCACACATTAATTCAAATGGAAGATTCCAATCCGGTGATTTGATAATCGGCGCACTTGTCAACATCTCCTTTAATTTGTCAAAAGCATCCTCGCATTCCTTGTTGAAGTTGAAAGGTACCTCCTTTTGTAATAACTTGCACATCGGCATGGAGATTTTGGAGAAATCCTTGATAAACCGCCTATAGAAACCTGCATGACCAAGAAAAGAACGGATTTCCCTCACCGAAGTGGGATATTGTAAGTTTCTTATTAAATCTATCTTTGACTTGTCCACTTCAAGCCCTCGAGAGGACACAATGTGACCAAGTACTATGCCGTGGTTTACCATAAAGTGACATTTCTCCCAATTAAGGACAAGGTTTGTGTCTATGAATCGTTTAAGAATTAGTTCAAGGTTATTTAAACAACCATCAAAAGAATTGCCATAAACACTAAAGTCATCCATAAATACCTCAATGATGCGCTCCACATAATCCGAGAATATACTCACCATGCATCTTTGAAAAGTAGCGGTGCATTGCAAAGGCCGAACGGCATCCGTCTATATGCAAACGTTCCAAATGGACAAGTGAAAGTGGTCTTCTCTTGGTCCTCCGGTGCAATAACAATTTGGTTGTATCCCGAATAACCATCCAAGAAGCAATAATAAGAATGCCCCGCTAACCGCTCCAACATTTGATCAATGAAAGGTAAAGGAAAGTGATCCTTGCGGGTTGCGGAATTAAGCTTTCTATAGTCAATGCACACTCTCCAACCGGTTTGAACTCTTGTAGGAACAAGTTCATCGTCTTGATTTCGAACAACCGTGACTCCGGATTTCTTTGGTACCACTTGAACCGGACTAACCCACTTGCTATCGGAAATTGGGTAGATTACCCCCACACTTAGCAATTTGAGTATCTCTTTTTTTCACAACCTCCATCATGGGAGGATTTAGCCGACGTTGAGCATCACGTACCGGCTTCACGTTCTCTTCCATTAGAATCCTATGCATGCACATGGATGGACTAATGCCTTTGATGTCCGCAATTGTCCACCCAATAGCCGTTTTGTGCTCTTTCAAGACTCTAAGCAAACGGTCTTCTTGTACCGACGTGAGGTTCTTAGAAATAATCACCGGAAGCTCATCTCCATCTCCCAAGAAAGCATACTTCAAATGGTCCGGAAGTGGCTTCAATTCTAGTTTGGGCGCCTTCACAATAGATGGTACAAGTACTTCATCATTCACGGGTAAAGAAATATATGAAACATCACCCTTTTTAGCTTCTTGCAATGTCGCCAAAGCCCCACATATCTCCACCAATTCCTTGGAGATTTCAACATCCAAGTTAGACAAGCCATGGACGTCCAATTCAATGCTATTTTGCAACACCACATCAAGTTCATCCTCTTGGTTCAATTCCACCATTTGTTGCGCTAATGAATCAACCACATCAATGGAGTAAACGGAATGCACATCACTTGGGTAGCGCATGGCTTCGAATATATTAAAGTGTATTATCTCCTTGTCGAATTCCATAGTGAGTGTACCCTTATCAACATCAATCTTCGTCTTTGCGGTCTTCATGAATGGTCTCCCAAGAAGTAAAGAAGTAGATGATCGGTTCTCATTGTTGTCCATATCCACCACAAAGAAGTCCACCGGAAAAATAAGCTCATTTACTTGCACTAACACGTCTTCTACAAGCCCCTTTGGATATATGTTAGACTTGTTTGCCAATTGGATAATAACTCTCGTCTCTTTCAAAGGTCCAAGATTCAAGGAGTCATATATTTCGGCCGACATCACACTAATGGAAGCTCCCAAATCGAGTAAAGCATGTTCAAACCTTTGTTTACCAATAGTAATTGGCACCGTGAAACCACCGGGATCCGTGCACTTTGTAGGCATCTTCTTCAATAGCATAGCCGACGCACTCTCGCCAACTTTAGTAATTTCATTATCAAGCAACCTATCCTTCTTGATGCATAATTCCTTCATGAACTTGGCATACCTTGGAATTGTCTTGATAGCCTCAATGAATGGAATGTTGATTTCAATCTTCTTGAAGATATCCATAAGTGCCTTGTCTTGAGCTTCTTTCTTGGATTTAGCAAACGACTAGGAAAAGGAGGTGGAGTAGTGAAAGTAGAAACCGGTTCCTTGGATTGGTCGTTTGGTGTGGAATTCTCCTTTGGTGCGGTTTCCTCCTTGTCATGGACTACCTCTTCACTAACTTCCTCATGATGACTTGGTCCCTCCACTTGTCTTCCACTTCTTAAAGTAACCGCATTAACATTCTCTCTTGGATTCACAAACGGTTGTGAAGGAAGTTTTGTGGATGCTTGAGATTTCAATAAATTCACATCGGTCGCCAATTGTCCCATTTGAGTTTGTAAGTCCTTGATGGCCGAATCGGTCTTTTGTTGGCTTTGTTGGCTTTGTTGGAACATAGAAGTAAGACCTTGCAAACCTTGCATCATGACATTAAGCTTATCATCAATTGAAGATCCTTGTTCTTTCACTTGAGGTTGGAATTGTTGATAACCACCTTGTTGTTGAGGTTGGAATCGTGATTATTGAAAACCACCTTGTTGTGCATATGGATTAGGAGCCGCCGCTTGCTTGTTTGCATAACTAAAGTTGGGATGATCCTTCCAACCGGGATTATAGGTATTGGAGTATGGATCGTACCTTGGCCTTTGATTTGGATATAAAGCATTCACTTGTTCGGTCTCATCATCCGGAATAATTACCGCGGCCATTCTTTGCATCATAATCTCCATGTTACTCATCCTTTGATCAAGATGTGATGACGAATCACTAACTTCATGCACTCGCCTAACCGTTGGTTCATCCCTTGTGTAGAATTGTTGCGAGTTCGCCGCCATACTTTCAATCAACTCTCTAGCTTCGGTCAAAGTCTTGTTCATTAGTGCACCACCACCCGCGGCGTCAAGAAGAGACCTATCACTTGAGTGGAGAGCTTCATAGAAGTATTGGAGTATCATCACGTCACTAAATTGATGGTGTGGACAGCTTGCCACCAACCTCTTGTATCGCTCCCAACATTCATACAATGATTCTCCCACTTGTTGTTTCAATCCACAAATCTCCTTGCGAATTTGAGTAGCTTTGGATGCGGGAAAATATCTCTCGAGGAAAATTTTCTTCATCCCATTCCACGTTGTGATACTTCCGGAAGGCAAATAATATAACCATTCCTTAGCATTGCCCGCCAAAGAAAACGGGAAAGCTTTCAACATTGCTCCATCCGCATTAGTCTCCGGTGGAAGCATAGCCATAACTATGGCATAAAAGTCCATAAGATGTTTGTTTGGGTCCTCATTCACCATGCCATGGAACTTTGGTAACTCTCTAATCAACCCCGGCTTGATCTCGAAGGTTGAATTAGTTTGGATACACCATTGTTGTGTGTCAAGCTTGTGAGAAGCTAGGTCCTTTAGTGTACGATCAGCCATTGTTTCTTCCTCTTTGTCCGAATCACTTGATGAAGAAGGAGAAAGTGGAGTGTTAATCGCACGAATGAAATCCTTTAGTTGAGTGCCGGATCGAAGACGTATTGGACTCGGTCTACCCCCTTTTAGCATTCACCAAAGGTATAACACCTGAAACAAGATTCTCACAAACTAAGTTAGATACGGTAAAGAATCTAACAAAGCAAAAAGAAAAATAAAAACAACTAAAAATCGCATGTTGCTCCCCGGCAACGGCGCCAAAATTTGATGCGTGTCGTAGGTGCAATCAAATTAATTCAATATTTCCACTCAATTAAAAATAATATAATGGAAGTCAAGTTCGTTCCCACGAGGAGCAAGAGATCTTAGTTGTAAAAGTTGTCACGAAAGGGGGTGTAAAAGTAAAAATAAAAATAAACAAAGCGATTAAAATCGAAAGTTGAAAGATGAAGGCAATAAGAGAGAGAAGATCAAGGAATCCTTCTTCGTTACGAAACAATGAATCAAGTTATGTTCTATTCTACTTGTTATTAGTCACAAATTATCACCAACCGTAGGTAAAGCAGCTAGCTCAGTGCTAAACCCCTAAATCCCTTGTATCACCGGACACGGAAGTTCTCGACTACCGGATTCTAATCACCAAGCCACCTAGAATTAGCTCAACCTAGATGTAACTTGGCTCATGCATTAGGTTTTGTGAATTTATTAGGTTGATATTAGTAGTTAGACTCTTAGCTCAAGGTCCACTTGCTAACGTTGTTTCTACACACAATTGCTCCACGGAATCCCTCCGCAAGGTCTCGTGTTTGCTACTTATGTAAAGAGTCAAAGAACGATTACTTATCCCCTAACTTTCACTAGCTTTAGATCGAATTAACAAATCAATTTAGTTGGCCACCCAAACAATCTATCAATCAATCATGAATGTCTTTAAGATCACTCCTATTAGTAAAAACAAGCGATAATTATGTGAAAAACTTCAAGATAGAATTTGAAAACAAAAACTCAAATCATGTTAAGAACTAGGAATTCATCCTCAATCAATAAGAAATTTAGCTACTCATGTTTTTGAAATTCACACAAATAATAATAATTAAAAGAAGAAGTTTCAAATTCACACAAGTAATTAAAAAGAAAAATCTTAGAAAAGCAAGCAAAAACACAAGTGATGTGTGTGTAGAGAGGTGTAGAAGTTGTAGAAAACTTCTCTATTTATAAGCTTCAATATTCTCCAAATCTTCTAAGGAGTAGAATCCTTTTCCTTTTGCAATTCAATTTCCAATTCCAAGCTTTTCTCAACTCTTCCACCTTCTCTTTCCAAATTTGAGTCCAATTCTCCATCCAATTCCTAGCCCAAGTCTTCACACCCATGAGAGAAGTCAATAGAAAATTCTGGAAATTTTGGCTCACGGAAAATGGGATTATGGCCGGAAATCGGCCGGAAAACGTCGCCACCGGTCGCCTGAAAATTTTGTCGTCGAGAGAATATTCGACAGAATATTCCGTCAGTCCACCGTTAGGACTAACGGTCAAACTAGTCAACCGTCAGTCACGGTTAGTCAAAAGTCAATGAGAAGGAGTGAGTCGGACTCGAGTTAGCTTCGACTCGGCTAAGCAGGCTCACTGGGTGAATCGGGCAGGTCCGCTTACTCAGTGACTTAATCTAATCACTTAAGGAATCGGTCAGTCAGGAACTCGGTTGGGATCGGTCATCGGGATCGTCCGGATCGGTCGAGTCGGCTCATGGGGAGGAAAATTGGCCAGAGTTTCCTCTGATTTTAGACAATTCGCAAGCCATTTTCAGGCTGATTCTTCTCCCTGTAAATCCTAGCATACATCTACTCTTCTCATTACCCTGTTACTGCTGCTGCAATATCAACTCGGTCAGCATCTAAACTCACGAACAGTTTGAATCTTCCCCCTGTGAATAAACGGCAACTCGATCTCGATTCACAGCATCAGTGTAAACTCTCAAAGAAGACTCACTTCGATCTACTCAACTCCATCTTCTCTACACCTTCACTCTGAGACTCTAATCGCACCCTATCTCCCCGAGCTTCAAGCTGAATCAAACCCTCGATTTACTGACGTCACACTCTTCATCTACCGAGTTCGAGCGGCAACAAAACCATCAAACCCTAACCTTCTTTTTTCGGTATAATCGAGCTCCGTCGGTCGCCATTAACCCATCCGATTTCTTCTCTTACTTCTCGATCCCACAAGACCACCAACACTCCTTCTCGATCGATTACGTGTTTCGATTTACTTCTCAATTCCTCGATTTGGTCTCTCGGTCATTCTCCTGGTTCACACAGCGGCAACTTTCATCCCCAACAACGCGACTCTAAAACTCAATCGATCCGGTAATGACAGAGTTTCTTTGTTTTCTTTCAGCTATGTAAGAAAAGAAAGGAGAAGATAGTCTTCTCGATTTAGGTTTAAATTAAATGGGTCGGATCCGGGTACGGGTGTGGGTCTATGGGTTTCAACATCCATGGACATAACCCATCCATTACCAGCTGATAGCAGCACCCCGTTTCTGGATAAGGGCTACCCCAGTTTGGCAACCCCTTTATCAGGCTGTCCTTTCTTTAGTAATCCTCTAATAAAGAGTAGCCCTTAACCTTGGCTGATTTGTGTTTAACACTCCTCAAATTGGTTTGCCCCTTAACCTTAACTGGGCTCCATATATCAATCGCCTGTAAAATGACCTTCTGCCCTTTTGGCTCAAATTGGGTGCTTTCTTCTTCTTCTCCTCCGTGTGACTCCATAGTAGCTACAAAACTCAAAACAAGCGTAAAATACATAATTTACAAGAAAAAAATAGCAAAGAAAGCATAAACTACTAGATAGTAAATTAGGTGTATTCTACACCTATCAACAAGTCTCGGTCAGGAGAAATATACTACACTTACACTCTCAGAAAGGCAACTTTGCAAGCTCTCCCAAAAAGCTTTCATCTCTTGCAAGCTTCTTAAGCTTTCACTTTCTGATACAAGTCGAGACACTACTCTCCTCAACACCTTTCTTTGCTTCCATCCCCAAATCAACCCTTCTCCTCCACTTTGTGACCGAAGCAAGTCTGGAACGGCCATTTCTTGGTTTAGGTAGGACTTGTGCAGATTGATCTCTCGAATCTACAAAGTGCTCACGTGCAGCACATTTGTTTAGGGTTTGAACCAGTTTCTCACTCACCACCCGAATTTACCGAAATCGGCAGAAACGATTTTTACCCATAAACAATTGGCGACCACAGTGGGAGGATTGATCTATCGGCTACAATGTCAGACTGTCGATCTCGTTCTTCGACCCAGATGTCAAGATGGTTGGGGAAGGCGACTCAATCCGACGCAACTACCAGACAACCCGGTTACTAGTTATAAAACTACACGAGAAAGCGGGGACTTGCCGAAGATGCTACCACTCGATCCGACTCAAGCGCGGACGCCTTGATTACGGTTGTAAAACTATACCCGAAACCGGGGACTCGTTGAAGATGCTACCAGCGATTGGGGACTTGCGACTCGGTCCGACTCAATCGCCAGACAACCGGTTATCGGTTGTTAAAAGTACACCCGAAAACGGAGACTCGTCAAGATGCTACCAAAGAACGGGGGACTAATCGGCGATGCTACCAAACAAAGCCGCCTTTACACGGAGAGGGGCGTGTTCACAAAACCTATGAAGTGAGTAAATTTAGATCACACGCAAGATATACGATCTATTTTTAGGTTCCTAGTAAAACCGTCATCTTTCTTGAGTCTTGTGCCTATTGCTAGCACACACTCTCATAGAAGCAATATTCCTTTCCAAAAACATAATCAGAGTCATATTATCAAAACCATTCATCCCAGAAATAATCCAATACCCTAAAAGCTACCAGCTGTCTATCAAAGGTCAATCTTTGAACCAGACATCCAATATGTCTTTCAAAAAAAAAAAAGAAGAACCTAAATGAAAGATTAACAGAGAAACGTTCAAGGAAAATCATCCAACAGAAGTCTGCTCTTCTTGGAGAAAGTCAACTTTGCATCTTCAAGAGCCGCTCTGTTCATAGTCAACATCTTGGAAAGCTTTTCGAGTTCCACCTCCTGTCGTGCAATCTCCTCGGCGAAAAGGCTTTCGATTGCTGCATCTTTCAACTTTTGGATCTCGGCAAGGCCTTCGACAAACCACGAAGTGTTGAACTTCTTTTGTACGCACACGTCGCGATGGTGCTCCCGATCGGCAATAACGTCTTGAAACGGTGTGACCGGTCACCTCACGCATATCCTCGATGGAAGATAAAGCCTCTTCCACACGCTTAACCCAGTGCAAATCGACTAGTGACTTTCTTGGTTGTGGCCATATGTCCGTACTTCTCCTAGATTCCGGTGTACAACGCCTCGTGCTTAGCCAGGCACGTGAAGCCGCCAACCAAAGACATGACCTGGATAAGGAACCAAGTACGGAGGATCAAAAAGGCGCCTGCACTGGCCTCACGACTCGCAAAGGGTTTTCTTCCATGTCTACGGCAGCAACCATCGAGAGAATCATCCGCCGTTTGAGCCACATTTGTGCCGGAAATTGGCTAACGCCCATCTCCAAGTCACCGGCGGTGGTCACCAAAGGCAAGTTTTTGTGTGGCTCTAACCTTAATCATCCTCCGAACCGGATTCCTCCTGCGAACTTGAGATTAGACATTTTTCAAAAGAAGAAACAAGAAGAAAGAAAAGAAGCGCTTGCAAGACGCGTTTACCGGACGTGCTTACCGGACACGCTTACAGGACGCACATGCCGGGCACACATGCCGCACGCGCATGCCTGACCGCCATGCACCACACTCTGTGCTAAGAGTTTGCATCCTTCCAGCGCTAACAACTTGCGCCCTTCCAAAGCCACCATCCTTGCCCTTGAAATAGCGTCATGGCTCCAGACTTCGTGATCAAAACCATGTCATCTCACGCACGATACACTTACGATCACGGAACCCAGAGACGCTTTCGCCAACCCAACTAAGTTATTCAAGCATGGAAACTTCAACCGTCACCAAGAGACGCTACTCCACCATCAGGGCAAGATACTGGAAGATCCGGAAGAAGCCGACCTCCTTTTAACACTGTTGATTTGATGAAAAGACAAAAGATACTTCAGCAGGACGTGCATTTATAGATGAAGAGGCTCGCGTTGCTCTTAGACGCCCGAGAGAAGGGGATAAGCAATCCAATTTCGTCACACATGAAGATCGGAAGGACTTCTCAAAAATCGAAAGCAAGGAAAATCAACAACTCTCCTGAGTTCACATAGACCCTTCTCCCGTCAGGACCCGCACAATGGGAACTTCACCCACAAAGTCGTACAGTCTATGATGAAACAGTTATGTGAGATTCTATGTTTCTCCAAGGCGTAGCGTCAAGACATATTTTGCACCCCTCAACCGCTTTGCATCGGGAAAGCGGGCGCTTCCGGCCAGGGAAGCCGTTCCCAAACCCCAACCTCTCCTAGAAAGCACGATCGATAGATGGCGGGGACTCCTAACCTCTCGTTATCTTGAGGGATGTCGAGTTTGACAGAACGTGACGCTGCCTCCGGCTTCGGAATGGTAACCGTCAAGGCTCTGAAAGTTGCAAGACGTCGTTCCAACATTCTCTCCAGAAGTAGCTTCGCATCAACGTTCTCTCCAGAAGTAGCTACGCATCAGCGTTCTCCAGCAGCGGCTTCGCTTCAACGCCACTCCTTCCTGCAAGCCAGAGCCTCACCGCAGCAGCACGGATGGACAAATTCTCCATCTCAACAATCATTGGCAAAAGACAGTTCACTACGGAAGCCAAGGCGGACGAACAACACTTCACTACGCTCCTGGTAGCGACATGGCCGTATGTCTTCCATATCCTCGTATAAAGGACCACGAATTCTTTCCGCACCAGGAAACCGCCAACATTAGATAATTGGAGGAGAGACACCTCATACGAGTCTCAAACGAGCGAACACGCATGGGGTATTCATGACAAGAGATCCCTAAATCAGCGTTCTCCAAGTCTCGCAGCGATCAACAAGGTTGGATTTGAAGGGAGGGAAACGACTAGGTCATCCTCGTCGATACTTGATAACGCATGCTCCAACGGGATATCTCGGCACAAAGGAAAATTCTCCATTCATCAAACAAGCCGTAAAGCGTACGTCGGTCCACCAAAGAAGAAGAAAACATACCGGTATGATTTTCTTAACCCGAATAACCTTGTTGGGATGCTCTGCCGAGTCGGACCTCGCGCCTTCATCCGGAGAACCCGGTTTGGTTATAAGATGGTTCGTCTCCGTGCGACATGACAAAGAGAGAAACTCAACAAGAAGAACCCTTTCTCAAACGAGGGAGATGATGCAATTACGTTGGGTATGAACACGGAACCTTAAAAAAGGAAAGGAAGCAATGAGGGACATAACGCTTCCAGATTTTAGCATGGATAATGCCCTGATTGAAGCCGTGCGCGTGAAGAAAGGCAAAACAAGGAAACTTTGCTATCTGTAGAAACACATACTCCCTCCTTGTTTACACAAGTCACACCAGCTAGCATGCTCAGTTTCCCAAGTCACGCCTGCAAGCACGCACAGCTTCCACACCTTGCGCCTGTCCCACCGTCCTAGCACGCTCGGTTTCCCAAATCACGCTGCAAGCACGCATGACTTCCACACCTTGCGCCGGTCCCACCAGCTAGCACGCTCAGTCGCCCAAGTCACGCCTGCAAGCACGCACAGCTTCCACACCTTGCGCTGGTCCCACCAGCTAGCACGCTCAGTTTCCCAACTCACGCCAACTTCCCAACGTCGCCCAAGTTGCACCGGCCCCACCAATTGTGCCGACCCCGATTTGTGCAAAACTACCGAGGCAAGGATTCCAAATCCTATTTATAAAGGTCGAGACAAGCCTCCTCAATTCTCTTTACGGTTTCTTTGTTGATAGTTTGTCACCATCTTATGCTTACCTCGCAACAAAGCCCCTGTTCCGAGCTAAGCAGGGGACTTAATGTTGATGGTGGTTTTTAAACAAGGGGTAAAATCGTAAAACCCCATGACCTAGTGTTACCCGCAACACATTAACTAAGAGCATTTAACTCAGGTGTAAATAATTAATAGGGGTATTTTTCAAAATACCAGTTAGGGTTTTCAACCGGAACCCTAATTCCAAAACCAAGCCGCACTCTGCGCACCATGGCAACCATGCCAAACCAAGCCGCATCATCTTTGCGCACCATGGCAACCATGCCAAACCAAGCCGCATCTTGCGCACCATGGCAACCATGCCAAACCAAGCCGCATCACTGCGCACCATGGCAACAATGCCAAACCAAGCATCATCCTGCGCACCATGGCAACAATGCCAAACCAATCAGCATACTGCGCACCATGGCAACAATGCCAAACCAAGCCGCATACTGCGCACCATGGCAACAATGCCAAACCAAGCCGCATACTGCGCACCATGGCAACCATGCCAAACCAAGCCGCATACTATGCACCATGGCAACAATGCCAAACCAAGCCGCATACTGCGCACCATGGCAACCATGCCAAACCAAGCCGCATCTTTGCGCACCATGGCAACAATGCCAAACCAAGCCGCATAATGCGCACCATGGCAACCATGCCAAACCAAGCCGCACTCTGCGCACCATGGCAACCATGCCTAGCCAAGCCGCACTCTGCACATCATGGCAACCATGCCAAACCAAGCCGCACCCTGCGCACCATGGCAACAACGCCAAATTCCAAGCCGCTATGCCTTGGGCCCACGCCCAACATAGCGCCCTAGGCTTGCAAGACTTGCAACTAGGTCAACATGGCCGCACGTGCCATTGGCACATGCCAACACGTGCCGCAAGCCATATTTCCAAGATGCACCCTGCGCGCCATGGCAACAACGCCAAATTCAAGGCTATGCCTTGGGCCCACGCCCAACATAGCGCCCTAGGCTTGCAAGACTTGCAACTAGGTCAACATGGCCGCACGTGCCATTAGCACATGCCAACACGTGCCGCAAGCCATATTTCCAAGCCGCTATGCCTTTGGCCCACGCCCAACATATCGCCCTTGGCTTGCAAGACTTGCAACTAGGTCAACATAGCCGCACGTGCCATTGGCACATGCCAACACGTGTCGCAAGCCATACTTCCAAGCCGCTACGCCTTTGGCCCACGCCAAACATAGCGCCCTAGGCTTGCAAAACATGCAACTAGGTCAACATGGCCGTACGCGCCAATGGCACATGCCATTAAAAGAGGAAATAATGGTGAAAAACGTTTTCGCCCATTAAACCATGCGGTTACCACCTCCTCCCATTATTTCACCCTTTACTCTCTTCCTTCATGAGTCCAGGGTACGTTTCAATCTCGACTTGTATAAATAGGAAATAATGGTGAAAAACGTTTTCGCCCATTAAACCATGCGGTTACCACCTCCTCCCATTATTTCACCCTTTACTCTCTTCCTTCATGAGTCCAGGGTACGTTTCAATCTCGACTTGTATAAATAGGTCTTACCTATTTCCACCGGACAACAAGTCTCGGTCGGGAGAAATATACTACACTTACACTCTCGGAAAGGCAACTTTGCAAGCTCTCCCAAAAGCTTTCATCTCTTGCAAGCTTCCTAAGCTTTCACTTTCTGATACAAGTCGAGACACTACTCTCCTCAACACCTTTCTTTGCTTCCCTCCCCAAATCAACCCTTCTCCTCCACTTTGTGACCGAAGCAAGTCTGGAACGGCCATTTCTTGGTTTAGGCCGGACTTGTACGAGATTGATCTCTCGAATCTACAAAGTGCTCACGTGCAGCACATTTTTTTAGGGTTTGAACCAGTTTCTCACTCACCTACCGAATTTACCTAAATCGGCAGAAACGATTTTTACCCATAAACAGCTGCATGTTGTGACCGCCAAACCAAAACCCTAAAAAGCATCCCCCAGTTTGAGTTGATGTCTCGATTGTTGGTTGCATCTTGGGTGCAAGTGGTGCTGCTAGGGACGCATGTGGCATGTGCCAATGGCATGTGCGGAATGCCTTCGTTGCGAGTTGCACCTCGAGCGTAAGTGGTAATGCCAGAGCTGCTAGTGGCGTGTGTGGCATGTGCCAACGGCATGTGTGGAATGCCTTGGTGGTAGGTTGCACGGTTTACAAGTTAGGCTACCAGCGTGTGTGTTTGGCATGTGCCAATGGCATGTGCGAAATGCCTTGGTGGTAGGTTGCATGGTTTGCAAGTTAGGCTACCAACGAGCATGTTGGCATGTGCCAATGGCATGTACGGCCATGTTGACCTAGTTGCAAGTCTTGCGAGCCTAGGGCACTATATTTGGCGTGGGCCAATGGCATAGAGGCTTGAAAATATGGCATGCGATACGTGTTGGCATGTGCCAATGGCACGTACGGCCATGTTGACCTAGTTGCGAGTCTTGCAAGCCTAGGGCGCTATATTTGGCGTGGGCCAAAGGCATAGCGGCTTGGAAATATGGCTTGCGATACGTGTTGGCATGTGCCAATGGCACGTACGGCCATGTTGACCTAGTTGCAAGTCTTGCAAGCCTAGGGCGCTATATTTGGCGTGGGCCAAAGGCATAGCGGCTTGGAAATATGGCTTGCGACACGTGTTGGCATGTGCCAATGGTACGTGCGGCCATATTGACCTAGTTGCAAGTCTTGCAAACCTAGGGCGCTATATTTGGCGTGGGCCAAAGGCATAGCGGCTTTGAAATATGGCTTGCGACACGTGTTGGCATGTGCCAATGGCACGTGCGGCCATGTTGACCTAGTTGCAAGTCTTGGAAACCTAGGGCGCTATATTTGGCGTGGGCCAAAGGCATAGCGGCTTGGAAATATGGCTTGCGGCACGTGTTGGCATGTGCCAATGGCACGTGCGGCCATGTTGACCTAGTTGCAAGTCTTGCAAGCCTAGGGCGCTATATTTGGCGTGGGCCAAAGGCATAGCGGCTTGGAAATATGGCTTGCGGCACATGTTGGCATGTGCTAATGGCACGTGCGGCCATGTTGACCTAGTTGCAAGTCTTGCAAACCTAGGGCACTATATTTGGCGTGGGCCAAAGGCATAGCGGCTTGGAAATATGGCTTGCGGCACGTGTTGGTATGTGCCAATGGCACGTGCGGCCATGTTGACCTAGTTGCAAGTCTTGCAAGCCTAGGGCGCTATATTTGGCGTGGGCCAAAGGAATAGCGGCTTGGAAATATGGCTTGCGACACGTGTTGGCATGTGCCAATGGCACGTGCGGCCATGTTGACCTAGTTGCAAGTCTTGCAAACCTAGGGCGCTATATTTGGCGTGGGCCAAAGGCATAGCGGCTTGGAAATATGGCTTGCGGCACGTGTTGGCATGTGCCAATGGCACGTGCGGCCATGTTGACCTAGTTGCAAGTCTTGCAAGCCTAGGGCGCTATATTTGGCGTGGGCCAAAGTCATAGCGGCTTGGAAATATGGCATTGTTTCCATGGTGCGCAGGGTGCGGCTTGGTTTGGAATTGTTGCCATGGTGCGCAGGGTGCGGCTTGGTTTGGCATTGTTGCCATGGTGCGAAGGGTGCGGCTTGGTTTGGCATTGTCGCCATGGTGCGCAGGGTGTGGCTTGGTTTGGCATTGCTGCCATGGTGCGCAGGATGCGGCTTGGTTTGGCATTGTTGCCGCGGTGCGCAGTATGCGGCTTGGTTTGGCATTGTTGCCGCGGTGCGCATATGCGGCTTGGTTTGGCATTGCTGCCATGGTGCGCGAGGTGCGGCTTGGTTTGGCATTCTTTGCCATGGTGCGCGATATGCGGCTTGGTTTTGGAATTAGGGTTACGTGTTGAAAAAACCCTAACTGGTATTTTGAAAAAATACCCTATTAATTATTTACACCTGAGTTAAATGCTCTTAGTTAATGTGTTGCGGGTAACACTAGGTCATGGGGTTTTACGATTTTACCCCTTGTCTAAAAACCACCATCAACATTAAGTCCCCTGCTTAGCTCGGAACAGGGGCTTTGTTGCGAGGTAAGCATAAGATGGTGACAAACTATTAACAGCAAAACGTAAGGAAAATTGAAGGAGGCTTGCCTGACCTTTTATAAATAGGATTTGGAATCCTTGCCTCTGGTAGTTTTGCACAAATCGGGAGGCTGGGACAATTGGTGGGCCCGGTGCAGCTTGGGCGACGTTGGGAAGTTGGCATGAGTTGGGAAGCTGAGTGTGCTAGTTGGTGGGACCGGCACAAAGTGTGGGAGTCTTGCGTGCTTGCAGGCGTGACTTGTGCGGTCTTTGGGAGGTCGGCGCAATTGGTGGGGCTGGTGCAACTTGGAAGCCGTGCTTGCAGGCGTGACTTATGTAAATAAGGAGGGAGTAGGCGTTTCTTCGGATAGTTAAGTTTCCTTATTTTTCTTTCCTTCACGTGCGGCTTCAATTAGGGCATTGTTCATGCTAAAATTTGAAAGCGTTATGTCCCTCATTGCTTCCTTTCCCTTTTAAAATCCCATATTTATACCCAATGCAACCGCATCATATTCCTTGTTTGAGAAAAGATTCTTCTTGTTGGATTTCTCTCTTTGTCATGCCACTCAGATTCGAGTCATCTTCTAACTTGATCGGAGTTCTCCGGATGAGGGCGCGAGGTTTGATTCTTGCATGAGCATCCCAACAAATGTTATTCGGGTTAAGAAAATCATACCTTAGGTATGTTTTCTTCTTCTTTGTGCGGATCGACACACACTTTAACGCTTGTTGTGTAAATGGGGAAATTTCCTTTTTGTGCGAGAGATATCTGTTGGAGCATGCGTCACTGTTATCGACGAGGATGACCTAGTTGTTCCTCTTCCTTCAAGTCCGACCTTGTTGACTGCTGCATATTTGGAGAATGCTGATTTAGGGCTCTCTCGTCATGAATACCCTTCTGCAGGTTTATAGTTTGGGACTCGTATGAGGTGTCTCTCCTTCAATTATCGGAATGTTGGTGGTTTCTTGGTGCGGAAAGAATTCGTATCCCTTTATACGAGGATATGGAAGACGTACGGCCATATTGCTACCAGGAGCGTGGTGAAGTCTTTGTTCGTCCGCTTTGGTTTCCGTAGTGAACCTGTCTTTTGCCAATGATTGTTGAGATGGAGAATGTGTCCATTCATCTTTGTTGTGGAGTCAGCCATTCAAAAGTGGGAGAACATGGTGTCTACCTGCGAATCTTTGGAATTTAACGTTAGTGGTTGCGGCACCGCCTCAATATTGTGAAGGTCGACGGTGGTGGTATTCTTCTTTGGCGTGATTCCCGCCACGAAAGCCATCTTTGGAAGAAGAGGAAATTTTGGCCACGGAGTCTCGGAAGATTGAAGAGTTAACTCGAGATTTGAAGAGTAGGACTGAAAGATATCATGGCCGATTGAAGATGATATTTTGTAGGGATTATAATTTACTAGATGGGCTTTTCTGATTTGCATTATGAGATTCGAAGGCTCCCCTTTCTCTCTTTCTTTTTTTTTTTTTTTTTTTTTTTTTTTTTGAAGAAAATAAAAAGATTCTGTTAATCCGTTGGCTTTGTATTGAAATTCGATAACTGGTATGAAAGAAAGTAAAAGCGGAGAAAATGCATGGACGTTCACACTTTTGATGTAGCATGTTGCGGGGAATGATTAGGCGTAGTACGCCTTAAGCCATTTTCCGTTGATAACTGTCTCTAGCTTTCCCCCATCTTCTTTGATGATCTTGTAGTAATCGTTGTTATATGCTTTAGTGATTATGTACGGCCCTTCCCATTTGGGAGAAAACTTCTGTAACACCCCGTGTTTTTAGCATGGCGCATGCTAAAAGATGCGCCATTTGCTTGTGATGAAGCTTCATCCAAAGCTTCCGCAGCGTGAAAAAGGTGGATTGGGTTAAGGCCAATACCGCGCCAAAAATGGCGTATTATGTTTGGCATTTGGCCAAGGGACAATATTGCATCATCATGATGCATTAGGCCAGTTGGGTAGGTGGCCTTGAGCTTACAGCGTAATCATTGCGCATTATGAGAGTTATTGGCCAACAACCAATATCGCACAATCATTGTGCATCAGACCAGAGAGGGCTGGTCGAGAGAATATTGCATAATCATTACGCAATATGCCAAAGAGAATGTCGCATAATCATTGTGCAGCAGACGGAACAAGTGGTGCGTAATCATTGCGCAATAGAACCGAAACTCGACAATCATTGCCGGTCCTTCAGAAATATATGGCAACGGCCATGAATAGTGAAGCAAGCATGTCAATATGCTCCCCTTTCCATACTTGTAGAAATTCCATTAAGACATATATAGGGAGGGGTAGTTGGTTGAAGGTGCATATCTTCGACTATGTACCAAGTAAGCTACATAGCTTAACCGGAAGGGCATAAATGATGCCTAAGGCTCATTTATAGTTGCGTAGCCTTTCGAAGAGGGTATTTGGTGCGTTGGCATCACTATGCCACGACGCGGACCCGATGATGCATAATCATTATGCATCTTGGCGGAATGGCCCATACGGACCAGGCCATTACCGTTTTTGCTAGGCCACTGACCTTGCAAACGATTTGGTTTAAGTTTCCGTCCCTTCGTGGATGAACTACGGTCTGTGCTTGATCCCTTTAGAGTAGGGAAGGGTACGTAGGCAGCCGCAATGAGTTGCAGCATTGCCGGTCCAGCACGTTGGCCCCTCATATCATCTAAGCTTGGTAGCTCGACGCAAGAGATGATTGTGGCCAGACTTGATGAGGCTTAGTTGCATGCCAGTAAGTGGATGCTCATACTTCCTATCAAGTTATAAAGAGATGGTAAGCGAGGTAACGGGGGAAATGGCAAGGGCTTGGTGTGGCCTACGCTAAAGTCTAAGGCTTATGCCTGGACAAGACACGGCAATGTGACGGTTGCTCAGCTAGCTAGGAAATTCATTTATGAATTCCCTACGTAAAGGTAAAGCCAGAGACGCATGAAAAATGCATTGGCATTGGCCTTATGGCCTCAAACCCTTTTGCGGGACAAGGGTAAGTTGGAACAGTGTGGAAGCTAAGTTAGCTGCGTCATGCTCCACGAGCATGCTTGCAAGGGCAATTGAACGTGCATTTGCCTAGCTTTGAGGCCCGGATCGTAGCTTCATCATGGCGCACCGGGAGATTACGGCCTGCGCGGGGCAACGCGCCAAAGGCGTAATTTTCCGTCCGTCACGAGATGGTATCGAGCAAGTTCCGAGAAAACTCTAGGGACTTGTGCGGAGTGGACTCATTGGCGAGAATTTTCCTTAACGGAAAAACTTTAAGTTGGAGAGTAGGCCAACTTATGCGCGGAAAGAGTTGGTAACTGCTATGCCAGTTACATTGCGAATCGGGTTGAGCTTGTTCAAGTACTGTGAGATTGCCTGGCCTAAGTGGCACCCCACTTACGAGTGGATATCCGGAAGACAAATGCGGGACGGTGGGTAGACAATGGGACTGATCATCCCCACACGTTGGCTTTGTCCAACGGTGTGCGTTGTCGAGCCCGGCTAGCATCCCACTTACAGTGGCAACCCGTAGAATCCGTCGGGGACGGTGGCTTGCATCCAACTGCACCGGCATTAGAGATTGGTCCTCACGGTGTTGCGTTGAGTTTTGCCTTTTCATTTCGATGACATCTTTCAACTTGTGAACCTTAGGGATTCCTAGGTGGTAGTATGGGATGCTATCTAGGATACCTTGTCGAGATATCCTCTTGGGCGGCCAATTGCGATTCTTGTTTTGTTGTGGGCACTTTTTGGATTCCTGGGCGGGTGGTATGGGACATGTGCTCGAGAAGGTCTAAATTGTTGTTCATGACAACTTGAAGAAACCCGTGATTTCTGAGCATCTGGTATGAGACTTTTGCTCATGGAATCCAACTCGAAGAGATTGTCCACAATAGCTTTGGTTTTGAATTTCGGGGACGAAATTCTTTGAAGGGTGTGATAATGTAACACCCCGTGTTTTTAGCATGGCGCATGCTAAAAGATGCGCCATTTGCTTGTGATGAAGCTTCATCCAAAGCTTCCGCAGCGTGAAAAAGGTGGATTGGGTTAAGGCCAATACCGCGCCAAAAATGGCGTATTATGTTTGGCATTTGGCCAAGGGACAATATTGCATCATCATGATGCATTAGGCCAGTTGGGTAGGTGGCCTTGAGCTTACAGCGTAATCATTGCGCATTATGAGAGTTATTGGCCAACAACCAATATCGCACAATCATTGTGCATCAGACCAGAGAGGGCTGGTCGAGAGAATATTGCATAATCATTACGCGATATGCCAAAGAGAATGTCGCATAATCATTGTGCAGCAGACGGAACAAGTGGTGCGTAATCATTGCGCAATAGAACCGAAACTCGACAATCATTGCCGGTCCTTCAGAAATATATGGCAACGGCCATGAATAGTGAAGCAAGCATGTCAATATGCTCCCCTTTCCATACTTGTAGAAATTCCATTAAGACATATATAGGGAGGGGTAGTTGGTTGAAGGTGCATATGCTGACTATGTACCAAGTAAGCTACATAGCTTAACCGGAAGGGCATAAATGATGCCTAAGGCTATTTTATAGTTGCGTAGCCTTTCGAAGAGGGTATTTGGTGCGTTGGCATCACTATGCCACGACGCGGACCCGATGATGCATAATCATTATGCATCTTGGCGGAATGGCCCATACGGACCAGGCCATTACCGTTTTTGCTAGGCCACAGCCTTGCAAACGATTTGGTTTAAGTTTTCGTCCCTTCGTGGATGAACTACGGTCTGTGCTTGATCCCTTTAGAGTAGGGAAGGGTACGTAGGCAGCCGCAATGAGTTGCAGCATTGCCGGTCCAACGTTGGCCCCTCATATCATCTAAGCTTGGTAGCTCGACGCAAGAGATGATTGTGGCCAGACTTGATGAGGCTTAGTTGCATGCCAGTAAGTGGATGCTCATACTTCCTATCAAGTTATAAAGAGATGGTAAGCGAGGTAACGGGGGAAATGGCAAGGGCTTGGTGTGGCCTACGCTAAAGTCTAAGGCTTATGCCTGGACAAGACACGGCAATGTGACGGTTGCTCAACTAGCTAGGAAATTCATTTATGAATTCCCTACGTAAAGGTAAAGCCAGAGACGCATGAAAAATGCATTGGCATTGGCCTTATGGCCTCAAACCCTTTTGCGGGACAAGGGTAAGTTGGAACAGTGTGGAAGCTAAGTTAGCTGCGTCATGCTCCACGAGCATGCTTGCAAGGGCAATTGGACGTGCATTTGCCTAGCTTTGAGGCCCGGATCGTAGCTTCATCATGGCGCAAGGGGAGATTACGGCTGCTGGGGCAACGCGCCAAAGGCGTAATTTTCCGGTCCGTCACGAGATGGTATCGAGCAAGTTCCGAGAAAACTCTAGGGACTTGTGCGGAGTGGACTCATTGGCGAGTATTTTCCTTAACGGAAAAACTTTAAGTTGGAGAGTAGGCCAACTTATGCGCGGAAAGAGTTGGTAACTGCTATGCCAGTTACATTGCGAATCGGGTTGAGCTTGTTCAAGTACTGTGAGATTGCCTGGCCTAAGTGGCACCCCACTTACGAGTGGATATCCGGAAGACCGTCTGGGACGGTGGGTAGACAATGGGACTGATCATCCCCACACGTTAAAAACTGGCCAACGGTGTGCGTTGTCAGGCCCGGCTAGCATCCCACTTACGAGTGGCAACCCGGTAAATCCGTCAGGGACGGTGGCTTGCATCCAACTGCACTGGCATTAGAGATTGGTCCTGACAGTGTTGCGTTGAGTTTTGCCTTTTCATTTCGATGACATCTTTCAACTTGTGAACCTTAGGGATTCCTAGGTGGTAGTATGGGATGCTATCTAGGATACCTTGTCGAGATATCCTCTTGGCACTGGCCAATTGCGATTCTTGTTTTGTTGTGGGCACTTTTTGGATTCCTGGGCAGGTGGTATGGGACATGTGCTCAGAAGGTCTAAATTGTTGTTCATGACAACTTGAAGAAACCCGTGATTTCTGAGCATCTGGTATGAGACTTTTGCTCATGGAATCCAACTCGAAGAGATTGTCCACAATAGCTTTGGTTTTGAATTTCGGGGACGAAATTCTTTGAAGGGTGTGATAATGTAACACCCGTGTTTTAGCATGGCGCATGCTAAAAGATGCGCCATTTGCTTGTGATGAAGCTTCATCCAAAGCTTCCGCAGCGTGAAAAAGGTGGATTGGGTTAAGGCCAATACCGCGCCAAAAATGGCGTATTATGTTTGGCATTTGGCCAAGGGACAATATTGCATCATCATGATGCATTAGGCCAGTTGGGTAGGTGGCCTTGAGCTTACAGCGTAATCATTGCGCATTATGAGAGTTATTGGCCAACAACCAATATCGCACAATCATTGTGCATCGGACAGAGAGAGGGCTGGTCGAGAGAATATTGCATAATCATTACGCGATATGCCAAAGAGAATGTCGCATAATCATTGTGCAGCAGACGGAACAAGTGGTGCGTAATCATTGCGCAATAGAACCGAAACTCGACAATCATTGCGGTCCTTGTAAATATATGGCAACGGCCATGAATAGTGAAGCAAGCATGTCAATATGCTCCCCTTTCCATACTTGTAGAAATTCCATTAAGACATATATAGGGAGGGGTAGTTGGTTGAAGGTGCATATGCTGACTATGTACCAAGTAAGCTACATAGCTTAACCGGAAGGGCATAAATGATGCCTAAGGCTCATTTATAGTTGCGTAGCCTTTCGAAGAGGGTATTTGGTGCGTTGGCATCACTATGCCACGACGCGGACCCGATGATGCATAATCATTATGCATCTTGGCGGAATGGCCCATACGGACCAGGCCATTACCGTTTTTGCTAGGCCACAGCCTTGCAAACGATTTGGTTTAAGTTTGTCCCTTCGTGGATGAACTACGGTCTGTGCTTGATCCCTTTAGAGTAGGGAAGGGTACGTAGGCAGCCGCAATGAGTTGCAGCATTGCCGGTCCAGCACGTTGGCCCCTCATATCATCTAAGCTTGGTAGCTCGACGCAAGAGATGATTGTGGCCAGACTTGATGAGGCTTAGTTGCATGCCAGTAAGTGGATGCTCATACTTCCTATCAAGTTATAAAGAGATGGTAAGCGAGGTAACGGGGGAAAATGGCAAGGGCTTGGTGTGGCCTACGCTAAAGTCTAAGGCTTATGCCTGGACAAGACACGGCAATGTGACGGTTGCTCAACTAGCTAGGAAATTCATTTATGAATTCCCTACGTAAAGGTAAAGCCAGAGACGCATGAAAAATGCATTGGCATTGTCCTTATGGCCTCAAACCCTTTTGCGGGACAAGGGTAAGTTGGAACAGTGTGGAAGCTAAGTTAGCTGCGTCATGCTCCACGAGCATGCTTGCAAGGGCAATTGAACGTGCATTTGCCTAGCTTTGAGGACCGGATCGTAGCTTCATCATGGCGCACCGGGGAGATTACGGCCTGCGGGGCAACGCGCCAAAGGCGTAATTTTCCGGTCCGTCACAACTTCGGTGCTGATGCGTCATGCTGGATGTGTTTGGCGGTTTTTAGCACCAGATCTCCTTCCTTGAAAACCCTGGGTTTTACATGGTCATTGTACGCCCACGGAAATCCTGTTCTGTATATTTGTACATGTTCCTCTGCCCGGGATCTTTTGGAGTCTAGAGTATCCAGTTCCGCAATTCTGGCATTGAGTGATTCGGCTTCGTTACACTGGGGTCCGCTTGCTGTGGCAATTCTGGCGGACGGGATCTTGATTTCTGCCGGGAGGATCGCGTCTGTACCGTAGACGAGGGAGTAAGGAGACACGCCGGTGGAGCTTCTAGGAGATGTTCTGTACGCCCAGAGAGTCATTGGCAATTGCTCATGCCAGGTTCTGGGATTGTCATGTACTGTTCGGCTGAGGATTCGGATCAGAGTCTTGTTGGTACTTTCGGCTTGCCCATTTCCCTGAGGATAATAGATGGTAGAGAAGACTTGTTTGATTCCGTACCTCTCAAGTAGTTCCTGTACTTGCTTGTTAGCGAAAGGCGTGCCGTTGTCGGTGATGACGTGTTTAGGTACGCCAAAACGGAAGATGATGTGCTCCTTGATGAATGCCGCGATTGTGGCTCCAGTGGTTCCTTTCAGCGGGACAGCCTCAACCCACTTGGTAAAGTACTCGGTCGCGGTTATTATGTACTCATGCTGTTTTGAGGATGGGGGGTTGATCTTCCCGATGATGTCGAGTCCCCAGCTATAAAAGGGCCACGGGCTACTTATTGCGTGCAAGGGTGTTGGAGGCGCGTGGATGAGGTTTCCATGAATCTGGCATTCTCGGCATTTCTGAACGAAGGTAGCCGCGTCGTCTTCCATGGTCGGCCAGTAATACCTCTCCTGTATCTGCAGGAATAATTTCTGTTTTCCTTGGTGTTCGCCTTCGTGCATTTCTCTTAACATAACTGGGACCTTGTACCGTTCAAACACCTTAGTAGACCTCCCCCGAAACTCTTGCGATATAAAACCCCATCATGGAACACGAATCTTTTGGACTTCTGTCTTAGTTTAGACGCATCCTCTTTGTTAGTAGGAAGAATGCCATCGCGAAGGAAAGTGATGTACGGCTCCCTTGATCCCAGTATGGCTGATGTTGAGGATTTCGGACGACACGGGGGCGCCTGGCAATTTGGACACGCTTTTTGGAGCAATCGGGATTGGGTTTCCATCTCCGGCCAGTAGTATCCAATTCGTTGTAAACGACGGTAGAGGGTTACCACTGATGTTATTCCACAGACTTCGGCATGAATATGTTCAAGCCGTTGTTGTGCTTCCTCTTTCCCGAGACACCTTGACGAGAGAGCCGTCGGATTTCGGCGATCTGAGAACACCTTGAAGCATAAAGAATTCCGCAAAGTCTTGAGGTCGACCTTCCCTTGAAAAAGTGAGTTGTTGAGTTCTTGAATGATAGGAGTTCTCCAGTCGTCATCTTCGGCTTTCTCAGGTTGTGAAAGCCACGTTGAAGCTATCGTTCGCGTTTCTTGTCGGGGTTCCTCGGTTCCTTCGAACTGCAGCTTTGAGGCTAGTGTAGCTAAGCGGTCGGCATGCTTGTTCTTTGCTACGGCCGACATGTGTGATGGTTGCTTCGGCGAAATAATTGAGTAGTTTTTGTGCTTCGCTACTGTATGGTGCCAGCGTTAGTTCCTTCAATGCATAGATCTCGTTTACGGTTGATGAATAATTTGGAATCTCCTCTTATCTCCAAACGCGTGGCCCCGACTTGTTTAGCTAATGATAGTCCGATGAGGAAAGCTTCGTATTCAGCTGAGTTATTGGTGCATGGAAAGTCTAGCTTGAAAGAGTGCGAGAATACTTCTCCAGCAGGAGATACTAGTACAACACCCGCTCCTCTGGTATTAGTGCTGGGGGTGGAAGAGCCGTCGAAGAACAGTAGCCACGTTTCCTCTTTGACTAAAAAGATATCTGGAAGATCTCCGGGAGATCTTCTCGTAGTCTGTGGTGTCTTCTCCGGGAATGCTTGCTACAGGTCCGCAACAGCTTGTCCCTTTATGGCCCTTGGGAAACGCACGTTATGTCGAACTCGACGGTTGCACGGGAGCCATTTAGCCGGCCTCCCTATCAGGGGCAGGTTTCGAGAGGAGAAACTTTCTGGGTCGATTTGGATACTAGCACCACTTTATTGGAGAGGAGGTAGTGCACGAACACGGATGGAATAAACCCGGTGCTAAACACGCCTTTTCCGCTTTGGGGTATCTGAGTTCAGCGTCTCTCAACGTTCGGCTGAAATAGTATATGGGGTATTCCATTCCTTTGTCGTCCTCTTGTGCGAGGAGAGCTCCAACGGCAGTATCGCTAAAGGCTGTGTAGAGACATAGTGGTTTCCCTCGCATAGGAGGCTTCATGACGGCTGGAGAAGACAGTATTTGCTGGATCTTCTAGTACGCTTTTTGCTAAGGCGTAGTCCATGCGAAATTTGCTCCTTTCTTTAGCAGAGGAGTAAACATAGTGGTGAGTTGTGCCAACCCTGGTATGAAGCGACGAATGTAGTTTACCCTGCCCATGAAACTCTGGAGCTCCTTTACGGTTCGTGGTGGCGGCATCGTGAGGATAGCTTGCGTTTTGACTGGATCAACTTTTATTCTGTGGCTGTCACTTGGAATCCCAAGAATTTCCCGAAGAGACACCAAAGGTGCATTTCAAAGGATTCATCTTTAACTTGTATTCGCGGCATCTTTTGAACACTTGTCGCAGTGTTTATGGATGATCCGCTCGAGTCTTTGATTTAACCACCACGTCATCTCGTAATCTTGGTGCTTGTGCATCATATCGTGGAAGATGGTAGTCATGGCGCGTTGGTAAGTAGCGCCAGCGTTCTTCAGACCGAAAGGCATTACGGTGTAATAGAAATTCCCGAGAGGGGTTCGGAAAGCAGTCTTACTCGCGTCATGCTCATACAACTTTATCTGGTTGTAGCCGCTATATCCATCCATGAAAGAGAACATACCATGTCCACTGGTAGCGTCTACCAGCATGTCAATGTTAGGTAGCGGAAAATCGTCTTTGGGGCAGCACTTGTTCAAATCTACGAAATCGACACAACATACGATCGACCATTCTTCTTTTTAACGGGAACGGTATTGGCCAACCAAGTAGGATGATGAATAGGCTTGATGAATCCAGAGGCTAGTAATTTTTGGACCTCCACCTTGATTTGTTCTTCTCGTCGTGTCCTGAATTGTCTTGGAGGCTGCTTGATTTGGTTTGGACCGGGTATCACGTGCGGATGGTGGGTGACCAGTTTTCCATCCAAGCCAGGCATTTTTTCGTAAGTCCATGCGAATACGTCCTGGTATTCTTTGAGTAGGTTGACTAGCTTTGAGCATTCCGCGGGATGTAGAGTCGAACTGATCAGGATAGGTCGCGGAAATCCCTCATTCCCTATATTGACAGTCTCGAGTTCGTCGGTGGTTAAGTCGGTCCCATCTTGTAGCTTCTGAGGGGCGTCTGGAACTTCCTCCTGGTCATTGTGAAGACATTCCTTCGGGCGGAGAGACCGGGTCATGGTCTCCCCGCTAATTGCTAACGACGGTGATAATGTGTGAGCTTTCCTTTTTTGCTCCGTCTTGCGGTAAGGGTGCACTCTCGCTTGGTGCGGGCACGGGTTACATCCGGTGGCGAAAGACCGGCGGGTCTTCCTTCTGAGGAGATGGTGGAGGGGTGGTCCCCTCTGCGGGGTATCTCCAGTTTGTCGCTATCCCTGAGCGACGTCCATTTTGTTAGCAGAAGACTGTGAATCCTGGTCGCCACGCCTTTTGAACCCTCCTTCGGCCCATGTGCTTCTACACAGTAGACTGGCGCATAGGGGGAAAGTGATGCGGGAATACGAACAACTTCTCCGTTCAATACCGTTTTTAGGCATTGGTGGTATGTTGAAGGCACGATTTTGAGGTTGTGCAGCCACGGCCTTCCCAGTATCATGTGATAGTCTGGTTCTTTTTCAATTATTTCAAACTTCACGCTTGATTGGATTGGCCCTACTGCCAGCTCCAAGTTGATGTAGCCGTATGTGCTAGTTTGGTTTCCTTCGAAATCTGTCATCGTAGTAGGTTGTCGTATGATCTCGTTAGGTCGCACCCTGGCAGCTTTGAGTGTCTTGAGAGTGATGACATTGGAAGATGCACCCGTGTCAATGAGTGCTCTTCGAAACTCCATGTTCTTGACGAGAGCTGTAACATGCAAGTCCCGGTTGTGACCGTCTTCTACCATCATGTCGTCATCGGTGAAAATAATATTTTTGACGGATCTTCCGGGGATCCTTGGAGTCCCCGCGGGTGTAGGAATTAGTGATGCGTTTAGTGCTATTCGGTTGATAGCAGAGAACGTCTTTGTTCGCTGGTCCTTGGAGAGATGCGCAAGCAACTCACATAAGTTTTCTATCAACATGGTCGCCTCTGGTCCGGCTTCCGGTCGGTGGCGAAACCGTTGATTTAAGCATGCTCATTCGGGATATTAGTCCCCTGCTCTTGATCTCCGGGGAGCATGGATCACTTGGCCCCGATGCTAGATTGATGAGGAAGTCGAGTATCTTGGTAATCGCGTCCTTCATTAGGTTCATGTTTACGGCGTGGATCTCCGAACACGTGTCGAGTCAACCAGTCTTGGGACCTCTCCATTGGTGGTGTTGCTTCCAGAAATTGAGGAGTTATCATGACCTTGGGCGGGATCAATGTTTGTGGAGATTGCCTGATAGCCGACCATGCTTGCGTGAAATTTGCGGATGGGAGCTAGAACTTGATGTTGTTACCGAAAGATCAATCCTCCCACTGTGGTCGCCAATTGTTTATGGGTAAAAATCGTTTCTGCCGATTTCGGTAGGTGAGTGAGAAACTGGTTCAAACCCTAAACAAATGTGCTGCACGTGAGCACTTTATAGATTCGAGAGATCAATCTGTACAAGTCCGTCCTAAACCAAGAAATGGCCGTTCCAGACTTGCTTCGGTCACAAAGTGGAGGAGAAGGGTTGATTTGGGGAGGAAGCAAAGGAAGGTGTTGAGGAGAGTAGTATCTCGACTTGTATCGAGAAAGTGAAAGATTATGAAGCTTGCAAGAGATGAAAGCTTTTTGGGAGAGCTTGCAAAGTTGACTTTACGAGAGTGTAGTATTTTTCTCTGACCGAGACTTGTTGTACGGTGGAAATAGGTAAGACCTATTTATACAAGTCGAGATTGAAACGTACCACTGGCCTCATGAAGGAAGAGAGTAAAGGGTGAAATAATGGGAGGAGGTGGTAACCGCATGGTGTTAATGGGTGAAAACGTTTTTCACAATTATTTTCTCTTTTATTTGACCGCTTTATTCCTTTTCACGCTTTCTTAATGTGAGCGTAGTGTACGCTGCATGTTGTGACCGCCAAACCAAAACCCTAAAAAGCATCCCCCAGTTTGTGTTGATGTCTCGAGTGTTGGTTGCATCTTGGGTGCAAGTGGTGCTGCTAGGGACGCATGTGGCATGTGCCAATGGCATGTGCGGAATGCCTTCGTTGCGAGTTGCACCTCGAGCGTAAGTGGTAATGCCAGAGCTGCTAGTGGCGTGTGTGGCATGTGCGGAATGCCTTGGTGGTAGGTTACACGGTTTGCAAGTTAGGATACCAGCGTGTGTGTTTGGAATGTGCCAATGGCATGTGCGGAATGCCTTGGTGGTAGGTTGCACGGTTTGCAAGTTAGGCTACCAGCGAGCATGTTGGCATGTGCCAATGGCACGTACGGCCATGTTGACCTAGTTGCAAGTCTTGCGAGCCTAGGGCGCTATATCTGGCGTAGGCCAATGGCATAGCGGCTTGAAAATATGGCTTGCGATACGTGTTGGCATGTGCCAATGGCACGTACGGCCATGTTGACCTAGTTGCGAGTCTTGCAAGCCTAGGGCGCTATATTTGGCGTGGGCCAAAGGCATAGCGGCTTGGAAATATGGCTTGCGATACGTGTTGGCATGTGCCAATGGAACGTACAGCCATGTTGACCTAGTTGCAAGTCTTGCAAGCCTAGGGCGCTATATTTGGCGTGGGACAAGGGCATAGCGGCTTGGAAATATGTCTTGCGACACATGTTGGCATGTGCCAATGGCACATGCGGCCATGTTGACCTAGTTGCAAGTCTTGCAAACCTAGGGCGCTATATTTGGCGTGGGCCAAAGGCATAGCGGCTTGGAAATATGGCTTGCGGCACGTGTTGGCATGTGCCAATGGCACATGCGGCCATGTTGACCTAGTTGCAAGTCTTGCAAACCTAGGGCGCCATATTTGGCGTGGGCCAAAGGCATAGAGGCTTGGAAATATGGCTTGCGGCACGTGTTGGCATGTGCCAATGGCACGTGCGGCCATGTTGACCTAGTTGCAAGTCTTGCAAACCTAGGGCGCTATATTTGGCGTGGGCCAAAGGCATAGCGGCTTGGAAATATGGCTTGCGTCACGTGTTGGTATGTGCCAATGGCACGTGCGGCCATGTTGACCTAGTTGCAAGTCTTGCAAGCCTAGGGCGCTATATTTGGCGTGGGCCAAAGGCATAGCGGCTTGGAAATATGGCTTGCGACACGTGTTGGCATGTGCCAATGGCACGTGCGGCCATGTTGACCTAGTTGCAAGTCTTGCAAACCTAGGGCGCTATATTTGACGTGGGCCAAAGGCATAGAGGCTTGGAAATATGGCTTGCGGAACGTGTGGCCATGTTGACCTAGTTGCAAGTCTTGCAAGCCTAGGGCGCTATATTTGGCGTGGGCCAAAGGCATAGCGGCTTGGAAATATGGCATTGTTGCCATGGTGCGCAGGGTGCGGCTTGGTTTGGCATTGTTGCCATGGTGCGCAGGGTGCGGCTTGGTTTGGCATTGTTGCCATGGTGCGCGAGGGTGCGGCTTGGTTTGGCATTGTCGCCATGGTGCGCAGGGTGCGGCTTGGTTTGGCATTCTTTGCCATGGTGCGCGATGATGCGGCTTGGTTTGGCATTGTTAGCGGTGCGCAGATATGCGGCTTGGTTTGGCATTGTTGCCGCGGTGCGTGATATGCGGCTTGGTTTGGCATTGTTGCCATGGTGCGCGAGGTGCGGCTTGGTTTGGCATTGCTGCCATGGTGCTAAAGAGATATGCGGCTTGGTTTTGGAATTAGGGTTACGTGTTGAAAAACCCTAATCTGGTATTTTGAAAAAATACCCCTATTAATTATTTACACCTGAGTTAAATGCTCTTAGTTAATGTGTTGCGGGTAACACTAGGTCATGGGGTTTTACAATTTTACCCCTTGTCTAAAAACCACCATCAACACCAATAAACACACATGGAGAGGAAAGAGGCTCCATTTTGTGAGACCTATACGGACGTAGGTGAGGATAACATAAACAAACAAACACACGAAGAGAGGTGTAATCCGGTGGAAGACCAAAAAGAGCTTCATATGGAGATTAATTATTAATAGAAGTAGAGGGAACACGAATCATCAGATAGCAAGCAGTGTAAAAGAATCATACCAAAACGAGGACGGCACAGAAGCCATGTTCAAAATTGTAAGTACAGTTTCACGAATATGACGATGACGTCATTCCACTAAACCATTTTGTTCAGAAGTGTGTGGACATGAAAATCTATGAAAAATACCAAGTTGCTGAAGATGTGGAGTAAGTTTGCGATACTCAAGTGCATTATCAGATTAAAAATTTTTGATTTTTCGATTAAAAAGATTTTCAACATGCTTTTGAAACAAAAAGAATATAGAAAATACATCAGACTTTTGAGACATAGGATACATCCAAGTAAAACGACTAAACGCATCAATAAAAATAATATAATATCTGTATCCTTCAATAGATAAAATACGACAGGGTCCCCATACATCTGAGACAATTAAATCTAATGGATTCAAATAAGTAGTTTTACTAGGATTGAAAGGTAACTTATGACTCCTATGTTCATGACAAGATGAACAAAACTTAATAGTCTGACTGGAAACCGAAAGTGAAAACTGAGAGACGACTTTACGAACTAGACGCATCATAGGATGTCCCAATCTAGAGTGCCAGTCTTGTAAGCTAGCACGTTATCCTATGGAAACTTTAGGAGACTTAGACGAAGCATCGAGTTGATAGAGACCACCCCTCCTACTGCCGCGAAGAAGAACCTTCCCGGTACATCGATCCTTCACAAGACAAACATTTGGGTGAAATTCAAATAAGACATTATTATCAGCAGTGAGACGAGGTACTGATAAGAGATTATGAGAAATTTGGGGTGCAAAGAGAACATTACGAAGCTGCAACTTACGGTTGGGAGTTCCCAAAACAGAGGATCCAACATTAGAAATTGGAATAAAAGAGCCATTACCCATTTGAATCTGATCAGGACCAGTGTACTCAGTTGAAAATTGAAGACGATAAAGATCATTCGTTATATGATCCGTAGCGCCACTGTCAGGAGTCCATGGAAGAGTTGGCAATAAACCAGTTTGAACAGTATAGGCACGAGGTGCGGAAGCCGGTGGTTGACGACGAGGAGGACGAAAACTTCGATCAAAACGGTTCCAACAGTCTGGAGCTTCATGATTTGGACGACCACAAAGCTGGCATGGAAGTTCTGAATGGCTATGTTGTGGTTGAGTATCTGGAGAACGATTGGAGTTGTGGAACCGGGACGAGCTTGGTGCTGTATTGAAACGAGTTGGTGCAGCAGCCGACTGAATTAGGGAGGAGCTGTATACGCCAGAGAATCGAGACGCACTTGATGTAGCATTACAAGATGGGGCAGCAAGGTTAGCAACAGGTTGAGAGTTTAGCATCTTGGCCTGTTGCTCAATACGTAACTCAAAGGTCAGCAGATAAGTGAGAAAATCTTCTATGGTTTGAGAGATCATACTGGTAGTAATAGAGGTAACAATTGCGTCGTAGGAGCTGTCCAAACCAGCAAGGAGACAATGTCGAAATTCTTTATCAGTGACAGTGGTATCGGCAGCGGCTAGGCTGTCAATAATATCTCGAGCACGATTTATGTATGCTCGCATAGTTTGAGAACCTTTCTTTAAAGATCGTAACTCACAATGAAGATGATGAATTTGAGCATTAGACTTGGAACCATAAAGAGATTCAAGAGAGGACCATATTTCTTGAGAAGTTGTCAGACGGTGTACATGGCGAAGAACAGCTGGTGTAAGTGACGACAACAGCCAACTAACTATAATCTTATCTTGTTTTCTCCATGAAAGAAAAGTGGGATTAGGTAACTCATCAGCTAGGGTTGGAACAGGATAAGAAGTTGCACCAGTAACGTGACCATCTAAATCATATCCTTGGAGGTAAGGTAAAAATTGAGCACGCCATAATGGATAATTGTTTTCCTCTAATTTGACAGTGATTAGGTGATGGGGTTGAGAAAATTGAAGAGTTGACATGACAGAGGATTGAAGGGAATAAACAGATGATGATATAACTGAAGAAGTGGTAGAAGAGATCGTTGAACAGACAGTTGATGATTCAGTTGACATTGTAAGGGATCGTACATGGATGATACCAAGTTAGAACTCCTTGGGTTTAGGTTTAGGTTTAGGTTTAGACAAGAAGATAAAAGACTAAGAAAGAGATAAACAAAATATGTAATTTTCTTAAGTGTAATTGTACAGAGAAGACGTGAACATACATAGCATATTTATATACAGACTTAGCATGAACTACAGGCTAAAGCATTTCCTAAAGTATGGTTTCCTGACATACAAGGAATTCCAAAATAAACAAACTCTTAATTAGAGTAACTTGGGTCACATTATACATGTACCTGATATTGTGTTTAACACCTCTAAATGCACACCTTCCTCCTCACCACCATCAATTTCTCACCGCGACTGTTTCTGCCTCAAACCATGTTTTCTTCTTCTTCTTCTTCTTCTCCTCTCTTATAAATGGCGTAGATATTTTACTTTAATATTGTCAAATCTCTACCTTCCTAAATTGGGGCCTATGCCACTTAATTGGGGCCTATAGCTACATGACATAATATGATCACCAACAAGTAATTTCTAAAAACCCCTTAACCACTATTTATGTTAATACCTAATATACCCTTATTAAATTAGTGATGATTAATTAGTTTGTATTAGTTAAATTAATTAGTGTTTGAGTTTGATTATAGTGTTAGGATTAGAGTAGAAATTCATTTCCTCTTTTAAGGTTTGGAGGGAAAGAAGAAGTAGAGGGAAAAAAGAAAAAACTAGGGTTTGTGATTTTCTTAGCAAAAATGAAACTTTATAGTGATGACGAAGACTCTAGTAAACAGGTATGAGTTGTAACGATCTACAAACATGTATTTGCACATCTCGATCGCCCAAAAAGGAAAAAAATTTCAAAATCTTATTCCAGAATCGGTTTATTCGATATCACCACATAAACCGATTCTAGAAAAAATTCCCAAATTGGGTATCATAATCGGATATTGTTCATCACCATATAATCCGATTGTAGTAAATTTTTAGCACGATGGGTACGTGACCAAAATCATTTTATGTTGGTGATGTGCATATGCCGATTCCTTAACTTGAATAATCACGGAGAATACCTGCAGTTGACAATCGGTTTATTTACGTGTATATGTAATCCAATTTTGGGAAAAAAAAGTTACAGGAGAAATGTGAACGAAAATCAGATTACATGATATACGAGACATGAAACGATTGTAAACTTTGAAATTTTTTCTTCAAGTCCTTTATCGGACTTTATAGTTGCACATATAAATCGATGATGGACAATCGGTTGTCTCGACTGTAACATATAAACCAATTTTAAATTCTCAGCTTGTTGATATTTTGTTGTAGATTGTTACGGCGTTCGACGAAGATCAGCCCAAACCCGTATCTCTGTTGGGTGTTGATACCTCTGCCCACTATTTCACCGATTTGGAATGGAAAGAAAGAAAGGATGCAAAGAAATGGTTTATAGACAAGGGAATAGATATCAAATGCGCGTTAGTTTTAGGTCGTCATTCAAGTGAAGATCGTTTGGAAATTGTTTGTGAGAGAGGTGGAAAGCAAGAAAGTCACTGGGCAAAGGACAGAAAGTACGTGAATAAGACGATAAGGGATTACATTACTAAATCAAAGAAGTTTGGTTGCCCATTTAAGATTATAGTTCATAGACCCGAGGGACCCGAGGGTAAGGTATACAAGCTCTCTAAAGTGATGAATGATTGTCATAATCATGATTATCTGGAATCTCTTGATTGTCTACAAATCCGAAAATCCTCCCAGAATAGGTTTATACGTGCATTAACTTAAACCGATTGATGTTGATGTTCACCCAGAATCGGGTTATGTTGGTACATAAGAAAAACCAATTGCTACCACAATCGGACTAGTATAGTGCATACATAAACCGATTCTGGGTGGATTTTCAGAAAATTTGATGAGTGAATTTCAAAGATTTAAAGGTAAATACCTCTTAGAAGGAATGGATTAAAGGGATTTAACTCAATCACAAGAATTGTTTGTTTTTGAATTTTTTTTCCAAATCCCAAAATGAAATGAGATTTCAATTGTTGCTTTGGATTGATTAGGATTTAGTTTTGATGGAAATTGAAGATGAATTTTGATTAATGATTTTTGTATTTGTTAATAAAGTGATTATGATTTTATATTTGAAATTGTGTTAGAATAATTAAATTTTCTTTAAGGGCTAATTTAGTATTTTACCATCTTTTAGACACCCCATATCCTTTTGTTTAGGTTGGTTGAAGTAATTCATAGACCCCAATTAAGTGGCATAGGCACCAATTTATCCAGGAATCTCTAGCCGCCCAATATCTTCGTGATGGTGTTTTTAATAAGATGATGATACGCGTGGCCACCAACCTCTCTTTTGAGGAATTCATTTTGCGCCTCCCAGGCACCAATACCATGGTTGAAACTTAAATGGTAGTTTGGTTATAGTTTCAATACTAGATTCTATACCCGTGCTACGCACCGGGCGGACCCCAAAGCCATCCACCGTCATTTTTCTCTTTCAATCATATTCTTGGTTTTGTGTGATGTGGCTTCGCCTCGCCCCATCGTGCATTGTTGGTTTGGTGTTGCTCGGCTTCGCGCAGTCCTGTCGCGGTGCATTTTTAATTTGGTGTGGCTCGGATTCACCTCGCCCCGTCGTTTAGGATTTTTGGTTTGGTGTGGCTTGGCTCCTCCTCGCCCCGTCGCTTAGGATTTTTGATTTGATGTGGCTCGGCTTCGCCCCGCCCCGTCGCGGTTCATTTTCCGCATCACCCCGTCAAGGTGCATTTTTGATTTTGTGTGGCTCGGCTCCTCCTCGCCCCGTCGCTTATGATTTTTGATTGGCTGTGGATCGGCTTCGCCGCGCCCACTCATTTTTGATTTATGAAATGAAAAGCCAAATTGAATTTATTCTAAACGGGGAAAATTATTTCTAGCCTCTTATGAAATAGAGAAAGGGAAGAAGACGACACAAAGTAGAGAGAAGAAGAAGGGATAGATTATATTCATCATTGTTTACAAAGGTTTGGGACTCTATTTATAGAGTTTACATACTTTGTGACCAAGTAATTGAATCCCACTAAAGTGGGCATCTACCTAATAAACTTCTGTTTATAACACTCCCCCTAGATGACCACTGTATCTAAGCTAATTGCCTCATTAAAACCTTATTAGGAAAATCCGAAGGGACAAAAACTGACTGAAGGGAAAAGAGCACAATTATGAGAAAACTTAGAACAAAGTTCGACATGCATATGTTGCCTCGTTAAAACCTTGACAAGGAAAAACCCAGTGGGACAACACCTTGATGAAGGAAAAAGAGTACAACGTGATAGTCCAGTAAAATACCTTTTACTATGATGCTCCACCTGATAATACTTCCGCTAAATCTTGGCTTGCAAATCTTCGAGTCGACACTTTACCAATTTCAATGAACAAATTTCTTGAATGCTAGAGATAGTAATGCTTTCCTGAGAAATCTTCTAGTTGATGAAGTCTTGTTTTATGTTAGTCTTCTAATAGTAGTGTTCTCAAGTCTTCATGCTTCTTTCAAATACATTAAGTACTTGTGTCTTGGATTGCTGATTTCTTGGAAATGATTTTGCAGAATTAGTTGATGTAGTTTCTTTAACAAAGTGTCAAGATATGAATACCTTATCATACGTGAACAAAAATCGTATTTGTTAGAAGGAAATCCAAATTCTTAGGATATGATTAAGTTGATTTGATTTAATCAAATGTGGGCATCCACTAATTAACCAAAATTTATACAACTCCCCCTTGGATGACCATCATGTTGAATTAAATTGCCTCACTAAAACCTTTCCAATAAAAACCCAATGGGAAAAAAAATATATGGACGAAGGAAAAAGAGCACAATATCAACATTTTGAATAAAAATTCATCGTCTGCGAGATGTTGCCTCGTCAAAACCTTGTCAGGAAAACCACATGGGACAAAACCTGAAACGAAGGGAAAAGAGTACAACTTTTCATGATTTATGGATACTAACTCAACTATATGAGTATTACCAAAAAAAAAAAAAAAAAAAAAAAAAACATCAAAATAATAACTTTAGTCTATATCAAAGACGAGCTTAAGCTAGCATAATTCTAACTGCATATTTAAGAAAGAAAAATAATAGAATTCATGCTGCCAAAGCGTGGATTTTAGTGTTTTTAAGGACTCCTAAAGAGACCTATAACGTTGAAATCATCAACTAATTAATCCAGATTATTGGTTGTGTACCAAATTTCTAAAAACACTTAAAGGATTGTTAAACCTTATGTAAGCAAATAAGGTGGTTGCCTGAATAAAATTTGAATCCTCAAAAGATTACAAATTCAATATATTAGAGCAGATTTCTTGTGTCAATGCAATACGAGTCCTTCAAAGACTACCACGCCAAGTGCATTGTATAAATAAAACAATTAATGAATCAATCCTAGGGTCTGAGCAAAAAACGAAACCCTTAAAACGTTTTTACAACAAAAAAATTCTCTTATAACGCATTATGACTACACTAGCCTGTAATTAATATAGGCTTGGCATTTTTAAAGTGTTAAGTTTTGGATTGAAAAATTGCGTTAATTGAGAAACTAACCCAAGTAAATTTGGATTGTATGCCAACCAATCACATATGTCGATATTCCTATGCAAATGGGTTAACAACCATCATCTTTGTTATTTGACAATCAAATTAGCTTATCACGATCTCACATAATTTCCAGTGTATGCATACTTTGAAAAAATCTAAATTTACTGGTATCAGTGCCCACGGGCGTGATAATCTCATACTATTCAAATGACTAGAATGAGTAGATATGGTGACATCAGCCTAATCACGAGGAAAATGTGAAGAATTTACGAGATTGAAGAACACGTGCGAAGAAAACCCTTGTAAGCTTGCGATAATGACGCAAGACAGATCCGAAAATAAATGTTGGCTTAGCTGTCATCCACTATGTAATACCCTATATAAAGGACCAAGTAGACTAGAGAAGGGAGAGATCTTTTAGAATAGTGAGAAAGAAAATAGGAGAGAGAAAGTCCAGAATAATTCTTATTTCCTTGTATTCTTATCATTCTTGTAAGATTCATAAAAGAAGTTAATAAAGATTTGGTGATAGTTCTTGAAATTTGGGTAAATATTTGTGTAAACTCATTAGGGTGTGATTGTTGGGAAACCTGCAATCACAATACTAGCAGGATCTAGCGGTAAAAATTTTCGCTTGATTCGGGACGCAACATTTGATAGGTTGGTAATGGCAGAAAAAACTGTAGAGCCATTAGAAACCGTCGAGGAGTCAGCTAACTACTTGTGTAAACATTATTCAAATGTCAGGGAACCGCTGCAACTTGAGATGATAGTCGCTGGCTGGGACAATATGAAAAAGGAGGGGGGCCGTGTATTTGGTATAGTAATGACATGTTTGCCTATAATGTGGTGAACAAAGCCACAGGTCCTGGTCGAGAATTTGCTCAAATTAGTTTGGCCAGACATGATATTGGCATGAGTGAAAAGGAGGCTATAGATTTGGCTGAAGAAGCAGTTCTTGAAGCTGCAAGAGGATATCGGAAAAAAGGAGGTTCACTTGATGTATGGGTGATTAAAGATGGGCAGATCATAAAGAATAAGAGTCAATTGATGATCGACGTTGCAGAGAAGTTCGGTGTTTCAATTTAAAATCTTAAGAAAGCTCCAATACGAATACATGCATTATCATGTGTTTTGCTGTAAGGTGTGCTTTTGCATCAAGTGGATCCAGACTGGTCATTTCAAGTGACAAAAAACCATTTTGTTTTATTTTTTATTTCCTGAAGAACTTAATCTAACGCTATTATTCTTGCAGAAAAAAAAAGGAAAGAAAGATGTTCTTTACTTGGTATTATATGCTTACTCCTTTTAATTTAGGCGTTGGTATTCTTGATCCTAGGGTACATCTTTTGGGATTTATCGCCAAAAACAAATTCTAGCTAATGGTCTGGCAATGGTTCTTTTGAATTTCACGTTTTCTCTTGGTCTATCTGTTTTGGATTGAAACCGTGAGAACAGATCAAATATATTGGTCTCCGTAGAATAACACCATAACCTCCGTAGCCTTCGTCCCTGTTATAATAACCAAACACATTAACCCAAACAAAAGGCATTTGATGATTCCAGGAATCAACCCAACTATTGAGTTGTTCGATTTCTTCTTCATTCTTTTATGTTGTTGTTGATTCGGACGTCGTACCTACTACTTGTACTTTATCTTCATTGATTTTCTCAGCTATATCAGAATGAACAACTTAGGCTTCGGGTCATCGATTGAGATTGATTCATCTTTTGGTGAAAGATACCAATTTTGAATACGCCTTCTAGTCATCATGCAGATGCATACATCGAATAACACACACACGTAAAAAAATTCAGAACAAAACAAATTTTCTTTATTTCGGCTGAACCAAATCCATTTTGCCTTAACGTAGTTTTGAGTTTTATTACGATTACAATGATTTTCCTTTTCTACATTAAAAATTCTTTAAACAAAGATCAATAATAATGAGCCTTATGTTGATTTTTGTTGAGGAAGCCTCAATTCAGTTTTCCATGCGTTCTTGAGTAGACTTTCCACATCAGCATCTTGCATGCGAGAATATACGAATATGAACCATGTCTCTAGGTTTTGATACTGGTATGGCGGCTTTTTCCGTGACATCAAGTCCGGATTCGAATAGTGGTACTTTTCTTTGTTTGAAACACTATTATGAATAGCATCTGCTAGTGCTACCACCATATCTTCGGGGGTGATGGTGTAAGGTACGGTAATTGATCATGAGTAATAGAATGCATGCGATAAAAGTCATCTTTCTTGTTGTAATCGGGATTAGCGGCACTCTTGGATGATAAAGATTTATATTGGCTAACAGTTTTATGTCTCTTTATTGCATTGTATACCAGCGGTATCAAACCCTCCATTAGTACCGATCAAATATCCTTCTGTTAAGAAATATACAAGTCTTTTTAGAGATCAAATATTTTAATATCATGCAACTTAATTAAATTATAACCGAGAGAATACGATTAAAGATCATATAATCAAACCTTTCTTATCGTTTGAATCTCTCGAGCTCTTGAAATAAATCTCTTCTTCTATAGTTCTACTTCTTCTTCTTCTTGTTTTTGCTTAGCTCGATCTTGAGTTGTGAAAGAATGATAGGGTTGCTGGCCATGGCTGTAGTATATATAAAGAAATGGCGTGATTAACTAGCAAGTCCTTATTTTAATAGGAAGTCTTATACCTTTTTGGTTTCAGTTCTTAAACCGTTTTGGTTTCAGTTATTCCTTATTCTATCACGACAATTTTCCGTGAGCTTTTCCCTGTCGGATTGGGAAATTAAGGACAGACTATTAACCAAGACTATTGGTAGCTTATTGACCAAGTTAACAAGTTTATAAATAGGATGAGGGGGATTTAAAAAAAGTGTTTTGGTTATCTTGTGAGGCGTGAGAGAGATACAGGAGAGATCAGTGAACAAAGAAGAGAAGACAAGAGACGCCAGTGCTGTTTGGTTGTTAACAATGGCTGCTGGTGGTTGTGTAAAATCTCGGTATGAATTTGAAAAAGAGTTAGCCAAGTGTGGCACAGACGCGGGTGTTGTTTATTTGTGCAAGGATAAAATTACCCATGAGTACGTAGCATGCAAGTCCATTAATAAAACGAGTTCTGCATATAACCCTGATTCCATCAAGCATGAGATTCAGATTATGATTGAGTTAACACATCCCAATGTTGTGGGTTTGAAAGATGTTTATGTAGATGACGAGCATGTTGATTTAATAATGGAGTATTGTTCTGGTTCCGATCTTCACAACCGATTAATGGAAATTTCGAGGTTCACCGAGAGTAACGCTAAGATTCTTTTCAGGCAGCTGATGGGATTAGTCGAGTCATGTCATGGTAGAGGTATTGTGCATCGAGATATCAAACTGGAAAACATTTTCTTGGCCACGGAAGAAGATGATCAATGTCCAGATATTAGGTTAGGGGACTTCGGTTTGTGACATATATTAAACCAGGACAAAAGCTGAATAAGGCTTGTGGGAGTTTATATTACATAGCTCCTGAGATGCTGGATCGGAATCCTGTTTACGATCCAGCATTTGGAGTGCAGGTGTTGTTCTTTTTTGTCTTCTTAGTGGGAATCCGCCGTTTGATGGAGAGACCAATTCGCATATAATAGAGAATATTAAGGATGGTGCTTTCTATTTCGATCATTTTGGTTGGGTCAATATAACCGAGTTGGCTAAAGATCTAATCAGTGGAATGCTCTGTAAAGATCCTGCAAAGTGGCTCACTGCAACAGAGGTATTGAATCATCCTTGGATGAAGTAGTCAGCGCACAGGGAGCACACAAAGCTGGTATTCCTAACAATGTAATGTAATTAATACAAGTCTAATAGTTTTTGTATTATGTTCTCATCAATTTTTTCAATGGGAATATGGGTTTCTTTACTGACATAAAAGTGATGGTATTAGAACCCAATGTAATGTATGATCAGAATAATATTAATATAACAGTTTCAGTTTTTTCAGAGACTATAGTTTATTTAGTTTGATGTTTCGTTAAGATGATTAATCTTCATTAATTAAGGATGTTCGGAGTTAGGAAATGTTGTTTGGGTGATGTTGATGGTGGTTTTTAAACAAGGGGTAAAATCGTAAAACCCCATGACCTAGTGTTACCCGCAACACATTAACTAAGAGCATTTAACTCAGGTGTAAATAATTAATAGGGTATTTTTTCAAAATACCAGTTAGGGTTTTCGACACAGAACCCTAATTCCAAAACCAAGCCGCACACTGCGCACAATGGCAACAATGCCAAACCAAGCCGCACACTGCGCACCATGGCAACAATGCCAAACCAAGCCGCATACTGCGCACCATGGCAACTATGCCAAACCAAGCCGCACACTGCGCACCATGGCAACAATGCCAAACCAAGCCGCACACTGCGCACCATGGCAACAATGCCAAACCAAGCCGCACACTGCGCACCATGGCAACAACGCCAAACCAAGCCGCACAATGCGCACCATGGCAACAACGCCAAAACCAAGTCGCGCACTGCGCACCATGGCAGTGACGCCAAAACCAAACTACATATCGCACTCATTGGAAACCATGCCAAACTAAGCCGCTATGCCATTGGCACATGCCAAATATAGCGCCCTAGGCTTGCAAAACGTGCAACTAGGTCAACACGCCCGTACGTGCCATTGGCACATGCCAACACGTACCACAAGCCATATTTCCAAGCCGCTATGCCATTGGCGCATGCCAAATATAGCGCCCTAGGCTTGCAAAACGTGCAACTAGGTCAACATGGCCGTACGTGCCATTGGCACATGCCAACACGTACCACAAGCCATATTTCCAAGCCACTATGCCATTGGCGCATGCCAAATATAGCGCCCTAGGCTTGCAAAACGTGCAACTAGGTCAACATGGCCGTACGTGCCATTGGCACATGCCAACACGTACCACAAGCCATATTTCAAGCCGCTATGCCATTGGCGCATGCCAAATATAGCGCCCTAGGCTTACAAACCATGCAACCTAGGCCAAGTCGGCCACGCATGCCATTGGCACATGCCAACACGCTTTCGTGGTAGCTTTTCCTACAAAGGCCACGGCCCTAACGGCCATGCATGCCATTGGCACATGCCAACATGCTGTTGGTAGCTTTTCCTACCAAGACCACGGCCCTAACGGCCCACGCATGCCATTGGCACATGCCAGCATGCTCATTGGTAGCTTTTCCTACCAAGGCCACGGCCCTAACGGCCACGCATGCCATTGGCACATGCCAACATGCTCATTTGGTAGCTTTTCTTATCAAGGCCACGGCCCTAACGGCCACGCATGCCATTGGCACATGCCAACATGCTCGCTTGTAGCTTTTCCTACCAAGGCCACGGCCCTAACGGCCACGCATGCCATTGGCACATGCCAACATGCTCATTTGGTAGCTTTTCCTACCAAGGCCACGGCCTAACGGCCACGCATGCCATTGGCACATGCCAACATGCTCATTTGGTAGCTTTTCCTACCAAGGCCACGGCCCTAACGACCACGCATGCCATTGGCACATGCCAACATGCTCATTTGGTAGCTTTTCCTACAAAGGCCATGGCCCTAACGGCCACGCATGCCATTGGCACATGCCAACATGCTCATTGGTAGCTTTTCCTACCAAGACCACGGCCCTAACGGCCACGCATGCCATTGGCACATGCCAAAGCATGCTCATTGGTAGCTTTTCCTACCAAGGCGACGGCCCTAACGGCCACGCATGCCATTGGCACATGCCCGGCATGCTCATTGGTAGCTTTTCCTACCAAGGCCACGGCCCTAACGGCCCACGCATGCCATTGGCACATGCCAACATGCTCGCATGTAGCTTTTCCTACCAAGGCCACGGCCCTAACGGCCACGCATGCCATTGGCACATGCCAACATGCTCATTTGGTAGCTTTTCCTACCAAGGCCACGGCCCTAACGGCCACGCATGCCATTGGCACATGCCAACATGCTCGCTGGTAGCTTTTCCTACAAAGGCCACGGCCCTAACGGCCATGCATGCCATTGGCACATGCCAACATGCTCGCTGGTAGCTTTTCCTACCATGACCACGGCCCTAACGGCCACGCATGCCATTGGCACATGCCAGCATGCTCGCTGGTAGCTTTTCCTAAAAGGCCACGGCCCTAACGGCCACGCATGCCATTGGCACATGCCAACATGCTCGCTGGTAGCTTTTCTTAACAAGGCCACGGCCCTAACGGCCACGCATGCCATTGGCACATGCCAACATGCTCATTGGTAGCTTTTCCTACCAAGGCCACGGCCCTAACGGCCACGCATGCCATTGGCACATGCCAACATGCTCATTGGTAGCTTTTCCTACCAAGGCCACGGCCCTAACGGCCACGCATGCCATTGGCACATGCCAACATGCTCATTTGGTAGCTTTTCCTACCAAGGCCACGGCCCTAACGACCACGCATGCCATTGGCACATGCCAACATGCTCGCTGGTAGCTTTTTCCTACAAAGGCCATGGCCCTAACGGCCACGCATGCCATTGGCACATGCCAACATGCTCATTGGTAGCTTTTCCTACCAAGACCACGGCCCCTAACGGCCACGCATGCCATTGGCACATGCCAGCATGCTCATTTGGTAGCTTTTCCTACCAAGGCAATGGCCCTAACGGCCACGCATGCCATTGGAACATGCCGGCATGCTCATTTGGTAGCTTTTCCTACCAAGGCCACGGCCTAAAGGCCACGCATGCCATTGGCACATGCCAACATGCTCGCTTGTAGCTTTTCCTACCAAGGCCACGGCCCTAACTGGGCCACGCATGCCATTGGCACATGCCAACATGCTCATTGGTAGCTTTTCCTACCAAGGCCACGGCCCTAACGGCCACGCATGCCATTGGCACATGCCAACATGCTCGCTGGTAGCTTTTCCTACCAAGGCCACGGCCCTAACGACCACGCATGCCATTGGCACATGCCAACATGCTCGCTAGTAGCTTTTCCTACATGGCCGGGCCCTAACGGCCACGCATGCCATTGGCACATGCCAACATGCTCGCCTGGTAGCTTTTCCTACCAAGACCACGGCCCTAACGGCCACGCATGCCATTGGCACATGCCATCATGCTCATTTGGTAGCTTTTCTTACCAAGGCAACGCATGCCCCTAACGTAGCTTTTCCTACCAACGTACATGCGGCATGCTCATGGTCACCGAAGTAAGCTTTCCTACCAAGGCCACGGCCCTAAAGGCCACGCATGCCATTGGCACATGCCAACATGCTTGCTTGTAGCTTTTCCTACCAAGGCCACGGCCCTAACGGCCACGCATGCCATTGGCACATGCCAACATGCTCAATTGGTAGCTTTTATTTTCTACCAAAACCTATCTCTTTCGATAATTCTAATCTCTGTAGGCAAATCTATCTCCCACTTCAATCCCTAACGGCCACGCATGCCATTGGCACATGCCAACATGCTTTCGAGTTGATGTGATTTGGTACACGGTATAAGTTTTTCCTGGAAATCCTAGTTTATGGTTGGGTTTATCTTACCTATTTAGGTTTTTTTATCCAAATATTTTTCTCTTTTGTTTGGCGAATCTCTTTGTTTGATATTATAGAACGGCCGATTCAAAATTTAAAAGTGTTGGTGATTTGATTAGGGAGTGTGTTGGTAAACCTAACGAAGAGGAAAAGACTTTGGTTCAGTTTCCATGTCCTTGATTTTGGCAAGTGGTTTCCTCTTTATCAAAATTGTATGACACGATTCCCCATGCCAACATGCTCTAATTGTCTTGTTGTCTCTGTAGCTTTTCTACTTAGAAGTTTTAACAAGGCCAAAAACTTTGTCATGTACTTGACCATGAGCAATATACCTTTTAATAACATTATTTATGCACTATTTGTTTTTGGAAACCTTTCTATTCTTGTTAAAACGCAACAGTGGACATAGGTACAATTATTACCGTGAAAGTCTCTCCTTACGACCCTCTAGAGGAATGCCATTAACAAACTTTTTCGATCCGGGGAGCAATGACGACAATTCATCATACTGGCACATGCCAAACACACATGTTAGTACTCTAGTGCTACTATTATGTACTATTGGATGCCATTCAATCAACTCTACCAAGCTTAATTACAGAGTCAGGCTTGAGCTTTATGGATTTGTCATATTTTGTGTGTGAAAAAAGTGGTCATGTTATTACTGGTAGCCTTCGTATGGAGGTTAGGATAGTTTTTATTCTTTTAAAGTTAGTATGGATTAACATGATGACTTGGATATCTTTTATTTGTTTTTGAAACCGTAAGTGGCCCCTTGCAACCTACCACCAAGGCATTCCGCACATGCCATTGCTACTAAATTTAAACCATTAAATTTCATGAATTTTCTTCTCATGCTGTTTTGTATCATTATGTGCGCATGCCAAACACACACTAAACCCATTTTTGTACTAGTGCAAGGCCACGGCCCTAAAGGCCACGCATGCCATTGGCACATGCCAACATGCTTGCTTGTAGCTTTTCCTACCAAGGCCCGCGGCGAAGCATGCCATTGGCACATGCTAACATGCTCATTGGTAGCTTTTCCTAGAGCCACGGCCCTAACGGCCACGCATGCCATTGGCACATGCCAATACATGCAAGGCCACGGCCCTTGGCCAACGCGCCACAAACACACACGTAAACAAACTGGTAGCCCTAACTTGCAAACCGTGCAACCTACCTACCCAAGGCATTCCGCACATGCCATTGGCACATGCCAAACACACACGCTGGTAGCCTAACTTGCAAACCGTGCAACCTACCACCAAGGCATTCCGCACATGCCATTGGCGCATGCCAAACACACACGCTGGTAGCCTAACTTGCAAACCGTGCAACCTATCACCAAGGCATTCCGCACATGCCATTGGCACATGCCACACACGCCACTAGCAGCTCTGGCATTGCCACTGACATTCAACGTACAACCTACCTCCAAGGCATTCCGCACATTCCATTGGCACATGCAACGCACGCCACTAGCGCTCGAAGTACAACCCGCAACAAGGGCATTCCGCACATGCCAATGGCACATGCCACACGTGCCACTAGCAGCGCCACTTGCACTCAAGGTCAACCAACACTCGAGATATCAACAAAAAGCGGGGATGCTTTCCGGGGTTTTGGTTTGGCGGTCACGGCTTACAGCGTACACTACGCTCACATTAAGAAAGCGTGAAAAGGAATAAAGCGGTCAAATATATGAGGAAATAATGTTGAAAACGTTTTCACCCATAAAACACCTTGCGGTTACCACCTCCTCTCATTATTTCACCCTTTACTCTCTTTCTTCATGAGGCCGAGTACGTTTCAATCCCGAATTGTATAAATAGGTCTTACCTATTTCCACCGGACAACAAGTCTCGGTCGGAGAAAAATACTACACTCTCGAGAAAGGCAACTTTGCAAGCTCTCTCAAAGCTTTCATCTCTTGCAAGCTTCTCAAGCTTTTACTTTACGATACAAGTCGAGATACTACTCTCCCAGAATTATTCGGGTCTCAACACCTTTCTTTGCTTCCCTCCCCAAATCAACCCTTCTCCTCCACTTTGTGACCGAAGCAAGTCCGGAACGGCCATTTCTTGGTTTAGGCCGGACTTATGCAGATTGATCTCTCGAATCTATAAAGTGCTCACGTGCAGCACATTTGTTTAGGGTTTGAACCAGTTTCTCACTCACCTACCGAATTTACCGAAATCGGCAGAAACGATTTTCACCTATAAACAATTGGCGACCACGGCGGGAGGATTGATCTATCGGCTACAATATCAGACTGTCGATCTCGTTCTTCGACCCGGATGTCAAGATGGTAGGGAAGGAGACTCAATCCGACTCAACTACCAGACGACCGGTTACTAGTTGTAAAAACTACACAAGAAAACTAAGGACTTGCTGAAGATGCTACTACTCAATCATGGGGACTCGCCGAAGATGCTACCAGCGATTGGGGACTTGCTGGCGATGCTACCAGCAAAACCACCAGCAAAAAACCTCCTTTTACATGGAGAGGGGCGTGTTCGCAAAACCTATGAAGTGAGTAAATTCAGACTGGGCAAGATATACAATCTATTTTTAGGTTCTTAGTAAAACCGTCATACTACTGAGTCTTGTGCCTATTGCTAGCACACACTTTCATAAAAGCAATATTCCTTTCCCAAAACATAATCGAGTCATATTATCAAAACCATTCATCCCGAAATAATCCAATACCCTAAAAAGCTACCAGTTTTGTCTATCAAAGGTCAAGTTTTGAACCGGACATCAATATGTCTTTCAAAAAAAAAAAAAAAGAACCTAAATAAAAGTTTAACGGAGAAACGTTCAAGGAAAATCATCCAACGAAGTCTGCTCTTCTTGAGAAAGTCAACTTTGCATCTTCAAGAGCCGCTCTTTTCATAGTCAACATCTTGGAAAGCTTTTCGAGTTCCATCTCCTGTCGTGCAATCTCCTCGGCGGAAAGGCTTTCGATCGCTGCATCTTTCAACTTTTGGATCTCAGCAAGGCCTTCGACAAACCACGAAGTGTTGAACTCCTTTTCTACGCACACGTCGCGATGGTGCTCCCAGTCGGCAATAACGTCTTCAGAAATGGTGTGACCAGTCACCTCACACATATCCTCGATGGAAGATAAAGCCTCTTCCACACGCTTAACCAGCGCAAATAGGATCGGTGACTTTCTTGGTTGTAGCCATATGTCCGTGCTTCTCCCAGATTCCGGTGTACAACGCCTCATGCTTACCCGCACCTTTTGAAGCCGCCAACCAAACACATGACCTGGATAAGGAACCAAGTACGGGGGATCAAAAATGGCGCCTGCACCCGGCCTCACTACTCGCAGAGGGTCTTCTTCCATGTCTACGACAGCAACCATCAGGGAATCATCCACCTTTTGAACCACATCTGTGCCCGGCAATTGGCTAACGCCCATCTCCAAGTCACCAGCGGTGGTCACCAAAGGCAAGTTTTCGTGTGACTCTACCTCAGAATCATCCTCCGAACCGGATTCCTCCTGCGAACTTGAGTTAGACATTTTTTCAAAAGAAGAAACAGAAGAAGAAAGAAAAGAAACGCGAAACTCACCGAACCACTTCCCGAAAAAGAGCCAGTGCTGCCAGAGGAATCACTCTCACTTGTCGAACTTTCTTCTTTCTCCGACTCATCACCACTATGAGAAGGATCAATGCTGTTGGAATTATTTAAAGAAATTGCCATCTCCTGGCAACGTGCAAGGGCAGCGAAAGCATTAACACTACCGAAGCCCTGGAGGAAACAAGACACATGTTTTTGAGAAATTCACGTGTTTTTGAGACAAACCAACGAAGAGGCGACACATACACAGTTATTGGAAGAACTGAAAGACACGAGAGCTGAGGGAGGGTCTTTTGAAACCGTTCGGAAACCGCCAGCACGATTCTTCGTTCTCCGTTCCTTGGCCTGGGGACTTTCCGAGTTGGTAGGCAACTTTCGCTTGAGATCTCTCAACATTGGATACTTCTTCAAAACTGCTGGGGAAGGTTTACAACGAACGTTCTCCACCACGTTATTCACAAAATCTTGGATCATAATAAACTCGTCGCACCAGAACTCATTATAGCCGAAGGTCGTCGAAGTTACTCTTCCCATTTGAAAGAAGGGAAGGAGGATACCCGGCTCAAGGGCGCTAGCATTAAGGGCGGCACGCAATGAATCCTTAGGGATCACCGGCTGGTAAGCAAGAGGCACCCCTTGATCAAAACCCATGTGACGAGCAAAGACGGTCAATATTGAAGCGCTATCGGAAAGACCCCATGAAGAAAGACGGCATATAACCGGACATGCGGCTTTGAATAAACAAGTTTTCACCAACGCTCAAATCGCCGTCGGAAGACAAAGACATGATCGGGCGAGAAGCAAAGGTGTCAATTTGAGTCACCGACCTATGGACCCGCTCCCACGGGCGAAAACTGATTTCATATGACTTGTCAAGAAGAGTAACCAAGCTCATGCCAACCTTTGGACGCCTGTTCGCCCATCGAAGAATTCGGGAACCCCCCCCACCTCGCGGCAATCGAAGGCATCGGTTTCGGAGTATACTTCTCAAAGTGCTCCCATAACCAGACTTGCAGAAAAGCAACGTGCACATATGAATCCACTTTCATGAAACCATTCGAAACTCGCATGTTCGCAACCAGGTGATCCAGATGCACATACAGGGAACCAAGGAATAGCTTGCCAATGGGAAGAACTTCACCTTTTGCTAACTTCACAGCAATCGCTAGAAACTCTGGTCTTATTTCCTTCTTGCCAGAACCGTCATCAAAAATGTCTCTAGACAACCAGAGAGCCAAAAATGCTGCAACATGAAGATCGTTGCTTTTCTGTTCAGGTTCCAGCTCGTCCGGAAACCATTGAGACATCCACCAGCTATAAATGCACCTTTCATCCTCTTTCCGGACAGAGTCCTTCGACTTCACAGTGGAGTCTTTTCGAGCGTAATCTCCCAACTTAGCGGCAAGGTCATCCCGCATCTTCACCTCACTTTCAGATAATTGGATTTTAAGATTCCCAGTTACCGGAAGATTCAGCAAGAGAGCCACACTCTCTAAGGAGAAAGTTATCTCACCCCATCTACATATGATCGTATGGGTGTCCGAACACCATCTGGAGATGAAAGCATCCAAGCCCGGGATATCCTTCCTAATCTGGAGGTTTACTGAAGCTCTGACAGCATCAATAATCTGCGCTCGAGTCAGATTGGTGTTTATGTGCTCCTAACTCACCATGAACTCAACCCATCTATCAAAAGAACGCAATGGGCTTTGACACATCCTGAAATCAATGATGGAAGAGGAGTATACCCCTTTTGAAGACAGAACCGTATGGTGTTCTGCAGGCGAACCGAGCATGTCTTCTTTTCATCTTCACCACCAGTTAACAAAATTGGCACGAAACCTGGGTGATTTTTCCGAGCAGAGACAAGTTTTTTGGCGAAGAACTCATCATCCGTGTTTGGTTTGGAATTATGGACATCCTTAGATGAGGCGAAATTTTGTTCAGGTAACATCTTGTCGGATTTCTTAACAACAACTTAGTAACAAGATATCTGCACACACAAAAAAAAAAAAAAATTATCTCCCTGACACATAACCGCGCCCGACAAAAGGAAAACCCGAAATACAAAAAAAAAAAGAGAGGGCGCATTCTCTACGGGTTCAAAACTGCACACGCAGTATTTTCTTCGGGTTCAAGACCATATACGCAGTATTTTCTTCCGGTTCAAAACTGCACACGCAGTATTTTCTTCGGGTTCAAGACCATATACGCAGTATTTTCTTCGGGTTCAAGACTATATACGCAGTATTTTCTTCGGGTTCAATACTATATACGCGGTATTTTATACGGGTTCAAGTGTGTCTACTGTATCCTTCTTCGGGTTCAAAATTATATATGGAGCATTTTTCTACGGGTTCAAAACTGCACGCGCAGTATTTCTTTCAGGACCGAAAAATCATAAATACAATATTTCCTGCGGGTTCGAAGTCGTATGGAGCATATATACAGTATTCTTCTTCGGGATTCATGTACAGTATTCTCTACGGGTTCAATACTGCACACGCAGTATTTTTCTTCAGGATTCAAAATTATATACGCGATATTTTATACGGGCTCAAGTGCGTCTGCAGTAACCTTCTTCGGGTTCAAAATAATATATGGAGCACTTTCCTACGGGTTCGAATAATATATACAATATTTCCCTTGGTTGCATACATACAATATTTTCTACAAGAGACACGCCAGGAAATTATATGCGCAAAGAAAAACGCCTACTCTTAGGGTTTACACCTACATAAAAGGGAAGTACTTGAAGACATACACCGTAGGCTTTTTTCTTTATGACTCTGCCGCTGGTAGGAAAGGATGAAAAGATGAAAGTGCAAGATGGGAGAAAGGGACTTTATATATATAGGCGTGAAGATTCTGAAATAGGGAAGGATTTCCTTTTACCAAAATCGTGCATGTAAGAAGCGGGCCCACAAGGGCGCCCAACTTAGCAATGTCGCCCAAGTTGCACCGGCCCCACCAATTGCACCGACTTCCCAATGACCGCCCAAGCCACGCCAGCAAGCACGCACACCTTGCGCCGGTCCCACCAGCCAGCACGCTCAGTTTCCCAAGTCACGCCTGCAAGCACGCACACCTTGCGCCGGTCCCACCAGCCAGCACGCTCAGTTTCCCAAGTCACGCCTGCAAGCACGCACAGCTTCCACACCCTGCGCCGGTCCCACCAGCTAGCACGCTCAGTTTCCCAACTCACGCAACTTCCCAACGTCGCCCAAGCTGCACCGGCCCCACCAATTGCACCGACTTCCCTATGACCGCCCAAGTCACGCCTTCAAGCATGCACAGCTTCCACATTGCGCCTGTCCCACCAGCTAGCACGCTCAGTTTCCCAACTCACGCCAACTTCCCAACGTCGCCCAAGTTGCACCGGCCCCACCAATTGTGCCGACCTTCAGGTTGTGCAAAACTACCGAGGCAAGGATTCCAAATCCTATTTATAAAGGTCAGACAAGCCTCCTCAATTCTCTTTACGGTTTGTTGTTGATAGTCTGTCACCATCTTATGCTTACCTTGCAACAAAGCCCCTGTTCCAAGCTAAGCAGGGGACTTAATGTTGATGGTGGTTTTTAAACAAGGGGTAAAATCGTAAAACCCCATGACCTAATGTTACCCGCAACACATTAACTAAGAGCATTTAACTCAGGTGTAAATAATTAATAGGGGTATTTTTTCAAAATACCATATTAGGGTTTTCGACACAGAATCCTAATTCCAAAACCAAGCCGCACACTGCGCACCATGGCAATAATGCCAAACCAAGCCGCACACTGCGCACCATGGCAACAATGCCAAACCAAGCCGCACTGCGCACCATGGCAACAATGCCAAACCAAGCCGCACACTGCGCAGCATGGCAACAATGCCAAACCAAGCCGCACACTGCGCGCACCATGGCAACAACGCCAAACCAAGCCGCTTTGCTGCGCACCATGGCAACAACGCCAAAACCAAGCCGCGCACTGTGCACCATGGCAGCAATGCCAAAACCAAACTACATATCGCACTCATTGGCAACCATGCCAAACTAAGCCGCTATGCCATTGGCACATGCCAAATATAGCGCCCTAGGCTTGCAAAACGTGCAACTAGGTCAACACGGCCGTACATTCCATTGGCACATGCCAACACGTACCACAAGCCATATTTCTAAGCCGCTATGCCATTGGCGCATGCCAAATATAGCGCCCTAGGCTTGCAAAACGTGCAACTAGGTCAACATGGCCGTACGTGCCATTGGCACATGCCAACACTTACCACAAGCCATATTTCCAAGCCGCTATGCCATTGGCGCATGCCAAATATAGCGCCCTAGGCTTACAAACCATGCAACCTAGGCCAAGTCGGCCACGCATGCCATTGGCACATGCCAACATGCTCACTGGTAGCTTTTCCTACCAAGGCCACGGCCCTAACGACCACGCATGCCATTGGCACATGCCAACATGCTCATTGGTAGCTTTTCCTACCAAGGCCACGGCCCTAACGACCCACGCATGCCATTGGCACATGCCAACATGCTCATTGGTAGCTTTTCTTACCAAGGCCACGGCCCTAACGGCCACGCATGCCATTGGCACATGCCAACATGCTCGCTAGTAGCTTTTCCTATCAAGGCCACGGCCCTAACAGCCACGCATGCCATTGGCACATGCCAACATGCTCGCTTGTAGCTTTTCCTACCAAGGCCACGTCCCTAACGGACCACGCATGCCATTGGCACATGCCAACATGCTCATTTGGTAGCTTTTCCTACCAAGGCCACGGCCTAACGGCCACGCATGCCATTGGCACATGCCAACATGCTCACTTGTAGCTTTTCTTACCAAGGCCACGGCCCTAACAGCCACGCATGCCATTGGCACATGCCAACATGCTCGCTGGTAGCTTTTCCTACCAAGGCCACGGCCCTAACGGCCACGCATGCCGTTGGCACATGCCAAACACACATGCTGGTAGCCTAACTTGCAAACCGTGCAACCTACCACCAAGGCATTCCGCACATGCCATTGGCGCATGCCAAACACACACGCTGGTAGCCTAACTTGCAAACCGTGCAACCTACCACCAAGGCATTCCGCACATGCCATTGGCACATGCCAAACACACACGCTGGTAGCTTAACTTGCAAACCATGCAACCTACCACCAAGGCATTCCGCACATGCCATTGGCGCATGCCAAACACACACGCTGGTATCCTAACTTGCAAACCGTGCAACCTACCGCCATGCCATTGGCACATGCCACACACGCCACTAGCAGCTCTGGCATTGCCACTTGACACTCAACGGACAACCTACCACCAAGGCATTCCGCACATGCCACGCACGCCACTAGCGACTCTGGCATTGCCACTTGCGCTCAGTACAACCCGCAACAAGGGCATTCCGCACATGCCAATGGCACATGCCACACGCGCCACTAGCGGCGCCACTTGCACTCAAGGTGCAACCAACACTCGAGATATCAACACAAACCGGGGGATGCTTTCCGGGGTTTTGGTTTGGCGGTCACTGACTTGCGGCGTACACTACGCTCACATTAAGAAAGCGTGAAAAGGAATAAAGAGGTCAAATAAATGAGGAAATAATTGTGAAAACGTTTTCACCCATAAACACCTTGTGGTTACCACCTCCTCTCATTATTTCACCCTTTACTCTCTTCCTTCATGAGGCCGAGTACGTTTCAATCCCGACTTGTATAAATAGGTCTTACCTATTTCCACCGGACAACAAGTCTCGGTCGGAGAAAAATACTACACTCTCGGAAAGGCAACTTTGCAAGCTCTCTCAAAGCTTTCATCTCTTGCAAGCTTCTCAAGCTTTTACTTTACGATACAAGTCGAGATACTACTCTCCCAGCAGTATTCTGGTCTCAACACCTTTCTTTGCTTCCCTCCCCAAATCAACCCTTCTCCTCCACTTTGTGACCGAAGCAAGTCCGGAACGGCCATTTCTTGGTTTAGGCCGGACTTTGCAGATTGATCTCTAGAATTTATAAAGTGCTCACGTGCGGCACATTTGTTTAGGGTTTGAACCAGTTTCTCACTCACCTACCGAATTTACCGAAATCGGCAGAAACGATTTTCACCTATAAACAGGTGAATTCTTCCACACCTTAACTGTGGAGACTTTAATGATATTTATACTAGAGATTCATACAAGCGATTCAGTAACTAATGAAGCGAGTAAGATTAATGGAAACGAGTTCAACATCCTAACAAGTAAATAACTAAACTAGAAGAAGATTTGGAGTTACTTGGCCAAAGTAGACTTGTTCGATCACTAACAACATCTGGCAACCGACATGATCGAGATTATGCTTAACAAGAACAACTAGAGGTTGTTTGTCTAACACCTCCCCTCAAGCCGCACACTACGCACCATGGCAACAATGCCAAACCAAGCCGCACACTGCGCACCATGGCAACAACGCCAAACCAAGACGCACACTGCGCACCATGGCAACAATGCCCAAACCAAGCCGCACACTGCGCACCATGGCAACAATGCCAAACCAAGCCGCACACTGTGCACCATGGAAACAACGCAAAACCAAGCCGCACACTGCGCACCATGGCAACAACGCCAAAACCAAGCCGCACACTGCGCACCATGGCAGCGATGCCAAAACCAAGCCACATATCGCACTCATTGGCAACCATGCCAAACTAAGCCGCTATGCCATTGGCACATGCCAAATATAGTGCCCTAGGCCTGCAAAACGTGCAACTAGGTCAACATAGCCGTACGTGCCATTGGCAGATGCCAACTCGTACCACAAGCCATATTTCCAAGCTGCTATGCCATTGGCGCATGCCAAATATAGCGCCATAGGCTTGCAAAACCTGCAACTAGGTCAACATGGCCGTACGTGCCATTGGCACATGCCAACACGTACCACAAGCCATATTTCCAAGCCGCTATGCCATTGGCGCATGCCAAATATAGGGCCCTAGGCTTACAAACCATGCAACCAAGGCCAAGTCGGCCACGCATGCCATTGGCACATGCCAACATGCTCATTTGGTTGTTTTTTCCTACCAAGGCCACGGCCCTAACGACCCACGCATGCCATTGGCACATGCCAACATGCTCGGTAGCTTTTCCTACCAAGGCCATGGCCCTAACGACCACGCATGCCATTGGCACATGCCAACATGCTCGCGATAGCTTTTCCTACCAAGGCCACGACCTAACGGCCACGCATGCCATTGGCACATGCCAACATGCTCGCTGGTAGCTTTTCCTACCAAGGCCACGGCCCTAACGGCCACGCATGCCATTGGCACATGCCAAACACACTTATTTCGGTAGCCTAACTTGCAAACCGTGCAACCTACCACCAAGGCATTCAAGCACATGCCATTGGCACATGCCAAACACACATCTTTGGTAGCCTAACTTGCAAACCGTGCAACCTACCACCAAAGCATTCCGCACATGCCATTGGCTTATGCCAAACACACACGCTGGTAGCCTAACTTGCAAACCGTGCAACCTACCACCAAGGCATTCCGCACATACCATTGGCACATGCCAAACACACACTGGTAGCCTAACTTGCAAACCGTGCAACCTACCACCAAGGAATTCCGCATATGCCATTGGCACATGCCACACACGCCACTAGCAGCTCTGGCATTGCCACTTACATTCAACGTACAACCAACCACCAAGGCATTCCGCACATGACAATGGCACATGCCACGCGCGCCACTAGCAGCGCCACTTGCACTCAAGGTGCAACCAACACTCGAGATATCAACACAAACTGGGGGATGCTTTCCAGGGTTTTGGTTTAGCGGTCACGACTTGCGGCGTACACTACGCTCACATTAAGAAAGCGTGAAAAGGAATAAAGTGGTCAAATAAATGAGGAAATAATGGTGAAAACGTTTTCACCCATAAACACCTTGCGGTTACCACCTCCTCTCATTATTTCACCCTTTACTCTCTTCCTTCATGAGGCCAGGGTACGTTTCAATCCCGACTTGTATAAATAGGTCTTACCTATTTCCACCAGACAACAAGTCTCGGTCAGGAGAAAAATACTACACTCTCAGAAAGGCAACTTTGCAAGCTCTCTCAAAAGCTTTCATCTCTTGCAAGCTTCTCAAGCTTTTACTTTCTGATACAAGTCGAGATACTACTCTCCCAGAATTATTCTGGTCTCAACACCTTTCTTTGCTTCCCTCCCCAAATCAACCCTTCTCCTCCACTTTGTGACCGAAGCAAGTCCTGGAACGGCCATTTCTTGGTTTAGGCCGGACTTGCATGGATTGATCTCTCGAATCTATAAAGTGCTCACGTGCAGCACATTTGTTTAGGGTTTGAACCAGTTTCTCACTCACCTACCGAATTTACCAAAATCGGCATAAACGATTTTCACCTATAAACAATTGGCGACCACAGTGGGAGGATTGATCTATCGGCTACAATATCAGACTGTCGATCTCGTTCTTCGACCCAGATGTCAAGATGGTAGGGAAGGCGACCCAATCCGACTCAACTACCAGACGACCCGGTTACTAGTTGTAAAAACTACACAAGAAAACTGCGGACTTGCTGAAGATGCTACTACTCAATCCTGGGGACTCGCCGAAGATGCTACCAGCGATTGGGGACTTGCTGGCGATGCTACCAGCAAAACCGCCAGCAAAAAACCGCCTTTTACATGGAGAGGGGCGTGTTCGCAAAACCTATGAAGTGAGTAAATTCAGACTGGGCAAGATATACAATCTATTTTTAGGTTCTTAGTAAAACCGTCATACTACTGAGTCTTGTGCCTATTGCTAGCACACACTTTCATAAAAGCAATATTCCTTTCCCAAAACATAATCAGAGTCATATTATCAAAACCATTCATCCCAGAAATAATCCAATACCCTAAAAAGCTACCAGCTGTCTATCAAAGGTCAAGTTTTGAACCAGACATCCAATATGTCTTTCAAAAAAAAAAAAGAACCTAAATAAAAGTTTAACGGAGAAACGTTCAAGGAAAATCATCCAACGTAAGTCCGCTCTTCTTGGAGAAAGTCAACTTAGCATCTTCAAGAGCCACTCTCTTCATAGTCAACATCTTGGAAAGCTTTTCGAATTCCATCTCTGTCGTGCAATCTCCTCGGCGGAAAGGCTTCGATCATTGCATCTTTCAACTTTTGGATCTCGGCAAGGCCTTCGACAAACCACGAAGTGTTGAACTCCTTTTCTACGCACACGTCGCGATGGTGCTCCCGGTCGGCAATAACGTCTTGAAACGGTGTGACCGGTCACCTCACGCATATCCTCGATGGAAGATAAAGCCTCTTCCACACGCTTAACCAGCGCAAATCGACTAGTGACTTTCTTGGTTGTAGACATATGTCCGTGCTTCTCCCAGATTCTGGTGTACAACGCCTCATGCTTAGCCGGCACGCTGAAGCCGCCAACCAGCACATGACTTGGATAAGGAACCAAGTACGAGGGCTCAAACACTAGTACAAATCTTCACATTGGCCACACTTAATCACCGTGTCCATAGGCTTTTCGTCACGAATTTTTTTCACTCCAAAAATGTGGCATCAGGTGCCGTGACAAAGAGGTACCTTTATGGCTACATAAACTTTGAGTGGCTATAAAATATGATTTACCATGGCCATAACTCTAAAACCGTGTCTATATGGTACTCATTATTTTTTTTGTAGTTAAGCATTTTCACTATCACCATGGCCATAGGATCCTTATAGACACATAATTTGATTATATGTGACTAAAGTTTACCTTAAAGTCACGTGAATTTTATTTTATCCGTGGCCTTTGTCATCAATTGGATACGCAAAATTCATTTTATCTTGGCCAATTCATGAGTTGCAGTTACCTTAGAGCCACACTAATTTTTCTTAACCATGACCATCTCTATCATTTGGACACACGAAAAATAATTTAGCATGGCCAATACATGACTTGTGGTCACGTTTAATCTATAGTACCATGGCCATCCATATTTTCGGACACTTGATAAATATTTTACATGACCAATTAATAATTTATGGCCACTAAAAATTTGTAGCACCGTGGCTAAAAACTTTCCAAAAATACATTAAATGTTTTCAATGTGGCTGTTGTTCACCTTTTGGACACAGAGGCTACGACAAACCATGGCGATAAATTTTATAAAATGACACAAAATGTATTCAATGTGGCAAATATTAGCTTTTAGCCACTCGAAAATTGCAATTTTCATTACTCAATTTATTCTTTGGCCATGGTTTAAAATCTAAATGGTGGCCGTATTTTATATTCAACCCCACTATATCGAGACTTCAGGGACCTATTGGCCACTTCTTTCTATCATGTGTAGAAAAACTCACCTTAATTAATAACCATCCATAAAAATTAATCACACTACAATTAGAATTGAACCAAAATAGTTTTTATTAACCATATGATAAACATCTAAATATCTGACCAATCGTGTAATAACCTTAAGATAACAAAATTTCAAAGGGAGATTTACAAGTTGAAACATCCAAATGCTACAGTCCTCGCCTATTTCTCTTAATAATTAGGCTGCAGTCTTGAGTCTTTTGTTGGATCTCCGAGACTTCAGTTCCCCACTCTTTGTATCTAAAGGTTTCTTTCTTTCTCTTCTTAGTGTTTAAGTCAGCATCATGTTTATCAAGGTCTGAAAGTGGCTGGCCCTGCAGCAAGCAAGTGGATGTATAATTGAGGGAACAGACCATGTTAACACTTATATGCTCAGGATGCATAAGGTAATAACTTAAATGTTCTCTGTTAACTGCCTCAAAACATATAAATAGTATTATGCTAACAACTATATGCTCACGTGTGAATTGTGGGAAAATATGTGCAGCGGGGACAAAATACAATTATCTCATATTTGCAAGTGTTGGTTTCAAGCCAAAGCTAGAATGCAGAAAAAATAAGTAATTGTATCCCAGGTATCACAGAACACACAACATTATAACATTAAGCTACATTACAGGACATAGAATTCAGTTGAGTCCAGCATGTTCTGAGCTGAGCTACACAAGCATGTACATGGTTCCACATATTTTTTATTACAGGTAGACTAAATAAAGGAATAAAGATGACAAACTCTGTACGCCAAGCTCAGTGCCTGGTTTTTTCGTCAAAGTTCCATCTTCCACTTCCAGCTGCTTATCAAACTCCTCCTGCACAAAAAAATTAGGGGATTAAAAGTGGTAATCAATTAAAACAAACTTATTTGCACATTTACTCAAGCAAAGAACAAATAGCTAGGTAGTTTCAGTCGCGTTACAGGATGTACTGCCTTTTCCCTAACATCATCGCCATCGTATTCTCCATTTTTGTTTTGATGTGCCTTCCTCCACTGTAAAGACCATGAAAGATTTTCATCTTCACGAATCTATTTTTCTTTAATCTAGTAATTATCAAATACACAAGCCAAATATTAGATACATACTTTTCATATCGCTAGATGTACTCTTTAATTAAGCATACAATCTAACGATACATCATCATATGGAAATAATACTAATTGTTGATAAGAAACTGGACTTACTAATTTTTCCAACAGCTATCACCACCGGAACTGATGCCACTACCATCACTATCTTCGTCTTCATCCTCTGACTCTCCTACATTCTGCAAGGCTTGAGCCTCCATGGCTGCAGTCTCATTGTCAGCATACTTATCATCATCATACTCTGGCTCCCAACTCGAAATCTCGTGTGTAGACATATCAGAAACTGCATATACATATATGATTCAATCAAAGATGGTCTGAATTGAAACAAAGCTTCTTTTCAATCAAAAGTCAAAAGTTATTATTATTAAACTATAACAATCCCATATAACCTAAGATAGAGACAAGCATAGGATTATATTATTATTAAACTATAACAATCCCATGTAACCTAAGTTCAATTCTGTTTTAGTACCACTTACTCTTCGCCTGGAGAATAAGGAAACACTTCTTCTAGAGACATTTGGCTATGGGAATAAGGATAGTTTACCTTGCAAACACAAATCGATAAAACATAACCCGCAATAACCATCCGATAGGGTATTAAGTGCTAAGGACAGAAATAAGCAACTTGACCACTAAACAGTCCCATGGAACAAAATCGTTTTTCATGTTCATTCTATATTAACTTCTCTAGTATGATGGTATTTATCTCCAATTCATAACTTCAGCGCAGTTGGCAAATATAATCAGAATAAAATATTCAAAGGAGGAAGCTTGAGTTTTTTAGATCAAAGAAACCGAAAAGCATGAGTCTGAGAATGAAGCCCTGCGAATTAAATTAGCTGAGGGAAATTCAAAAGCATCACCACAATCCATTTTAGTACAACTTACTAATTACCTAGGGATTAAAGCACAAATGATAAAATGCAACCCACAAAATTCACCGCCGTCAGGTAGGTTATGAATGAATTCATTCAATGATAGTCTGATTTGAAACCCATGCATCATAAGATTGTACCCAAGTTCAGGTTCAATTACAGCACTGTAAAACAAAGAAAAAGATAATCATACATTTCCTTAGGATACTACATTACTCATGTAAGGACAATGAGGCCATGCCTTAGATTGAAAAGAACCACTTGATTTGAAACAAGGTATGCGACAAAACCCATATAGTAAAATTAGACATAGAGAAAATTTGAAATTGAAAGAGATAATAATGCTACATTGTTACAGAACCCACAAAATATAGGAGAGACTGAGATAAAAAAGCACATGCAAGTATGAACGCAACATGGCATCTTAGCATTTGAAATAAGAAATGAAATATCTAGTAAAAATCATACAGAGATATCAACCTCTAAATGAACAATATGGAAGGTTTTAGATTTAACCCATTCTCCACAGGCAATAGATCATGAATCCTATTTAACCCAAGTTCAAATTCAATCAAAGAGTATGAACTCATGCATCTTTCTAATCCAAAATCATAAGAATAAAAAAGATATACCTTGGATGACTTTGATCTCTGAACTGATAATACCCCAAAAAAGATATATCTCTTCACATCTCTGAATTGAGTTTAGGGTTGAACTTATAATTATTCCAAAACACCAAGCGAGAATAATCCCTCCCAAAAGAATTTTCTTTCGATTTCATCCCGCCCAAAAATTGAAATTGTTAGGGTTCAAATAGAAAACAAAATTGACCGAGATTATTACCGCTAGATGTTCTTCTTCCATTCCTTGTCAATATATTCTTGTTTACATCAGATTTTCATCCTACGGCGATGCTGAAACATTTCCAAAATTGCAGACCAAATCTTCTCTGAATAGCCCCTAATTTTTTGCCAACATATCAGATTTCGAAGATTTTTTTTACCGAAGATAGAGATAGGGATGAAGCGAGGAAGATACGCTAGAATAACCCCTAATTTTCTTCCAAAATATCAGATTCTGAAGAATTTTTTTTTACCTAAGATAGATAGGGATGAAGATATGCGGGATCTGATTAGGGACAAAACTCTTCTTTACACCGTTGACATCAAAGTTTCCTTTCTTTTTATTCTTTTTTTTTTCTTTTTTTTTTCCAGTAGGCGTACACGCCATGTAGCCCACAACTCAAAAAAAAAAAAAAAAAAAAAAAAAAAAGGTTTTAAGCAGCTTTGACTTGGGTTGACCGACACCGATTCATAATAAAATGTCTGGAATTTTTTTGGTCAAATTATTTTGTGAGTACAATAAAATTATATCGCCACACAAATTTAATTAAAATTCGAGTTATATAATATTTTGTAATTGTTGGGATAATTCCTGGTCTCGTTCACAATCAAGTCGGTCTATGGTTACGTAATATTTTATAGTGGAATTGCAGTGAGATATTGTCGGTAGTCAAAATAGCACAGTTCGTATTAAAAAATTAATTATAGTTAAATGGTATTGACAATCAAAATAATTTTTAGTTAAATGACATTTTTTAGTTTAGTTAAATGGAACTTTTCAGTTGTTGGGTAATTTTCGAGCTTTGCACATAATTTGAGTATTTATGATGAAACTTTGCTCGAGTTGGAACGAGTTTGAGTAAAATTGAAGAAACTGAAACTTCATCCTTTCGACTTGAAACGAGTTGGAACGAATGCAAATACACTAAAGCTCATCAAAGATGTTTTTCCCAAAGAGTTGGTGATGAGCTAATGACACAATGCTGAATTTTATAACTAGAACATACAAAAACTTGTTAAAGCAACAACTAGAAAACTGTCAACTCGTCACTGGACATATATCTAACACTGTTATATTCGTTAGTACAATGTGAGCGCATGGTTCCAGTATTGCCAAATTTTAAGAGTTTATCCACGGTCTGGTTGTACTTTGATGAAGTTTGGATGCCCGGAAGTCCTCTTGTTTACTTGTAACACTAATCCTAACAACAAATTTTCAGCAAATTTTCATGGACCTAATGAAAATTTGAGGTTCTAAAGTCCTTGTACATGTTCCATTTATTAGAACACCTGTTGTAACCCTGACTTGGATGGCCATGTAAAAGTATTTCATCTGGGTTGCAAGATGTGCCTAATGATCTGAAGGCTATGGTCACATGAACAAAATCTTAGTGGCCATATAATAATCCTCCCTAGAAAGAAAGTGGCGTAGCCATATGTTAATCTTTTGCCATGTTTTTTAAAATGTGTCCATTTCTGAAAAAACCATATACTATGGACACATAAATAAAAGGTGGCTAAATAAATCTCTTTTCGTCACGGGTTAATAGGTGTGTCTATCGCCATCCTACACATTTGACACATACATAATTGTTTAATGTGGCCATATTCGCATCTACAACTACATGTGATGGGATTATACTGATAACCATGACCAAACGATGCCCTATGGCTACATTTAATGGGTTTATGATTAAACCCATGACCAAATGGTGCACTATGGCTACAGGGTAACACAAAACGTGTCTATAGTTATATTAATGACCAGTAGCCACACAGATAACCCAAAACGTGGCTACGCTGTAAACCAAAAAACGTGGCCTATGTGAAGGTTTGTACTAGTGAAAAATGGAGCCTGCACCTGGCCTCACTACTCGCAGAGGGTCTTCTTCCATGTCTACGACAGCAACCATCAGGGAATCATCCACCGTTTGAACCACATCTGTGCCCGGTAATTGGCTAACGCCCATCTCCAAGTCACCATCGGTGGTCACCAAAGGCAAGTTTTCGTGTGACTCTACCCCAGAATCATCCTCCGAACCGGATTCCTCCTGCGAACTTGAGTTAGACATTTTTTCAAAAGAAGAAACAGAAGAAGAAAGAAAGAAACGCGAAACTCACCGAACCACTTCCCGAAAAAGAGCCAGTGCTGCCAGAGGAATCACTCTCACTTGTCGAACTTTCTTCTTTCTCCGACTTATCACCGCTATGAGAAGGCTCAATGCTGCTGGAATTATTTGAAGAAATTGCCGTCTCCTGGCAACGTGCAAGGGCAGCGAAAGCATTAACTCTACCGAAGCCCTGGAGGAAACAAGACACATGTTTTCAGCAGAAATTCACGTGTTTTGAGACAAACCAACGAAGAGGCGACACATACCTGGTTATTGGAAGAACTGAAAGACACGAGAGCTGAGGGAGGGTCTTTTGAAACCGTCCGGAACCCGCCAGCACGATTCTTCGTTCTCCGTTCCTTGGCCTGGGGACTTTCCGAGTTGGTAGGCAACTTTCGCTTGAGATCTCTCAACATTGGATACTTCTTCAAAACTGCTGGGGAAGGTTTACAACGAACGTTCTCCACCATATTATTCACAAAATCTTGGATAATAATAAACTCGTCGCACCAGAACTCATTATAGCCGAAGGTCGTCGAAGTTACTCTTCCCATTTGAAAGAAGGGAAGGCGGATACCCGGCTCAAGGGAGCTAGCATTAAGGGCGGCACGCAATGAATCCTTAGGGATCACCGGCTGGTAAGCAAGAGGCACCCCTTGATCGAAACCCATGTGACGAGCAGCACGGTCAATATTGTAAGCAGCTATCTGGAAAGACCCCATGAAGAAAGACGGCATATAACCGGACATGCAGCTTTGAATAAACAAGTTTTCACCAACCCTCAAATCGCCGTCAGAAGACAAAGACATGATCGGAGCGAAGCAAAGGTGTCAATTTGAGTCACCGACCTATGGACCGGCTCCCACGGCGTGGCCCGATTTCATATGACTTGTCAAGAAGATTAACCAAGCCCAACCTTTGGACGCCTGTTCACCCATCGAAGAATTCGGGAACCCCCCCAACTCGCGGGAATCGAAGGCATCTGTTTCGGAGCATACTTCTCAAAGTGCTCCCATAACCAGACTTGAAGAAAAGCAACGTGCACATATGAATCCACTTTCATGAAACCATTCGAAGAACTTCACCTTTTGCTAACTTCACAGCAATCGCTAGCAACTCTGGTCTTATTTCCTTCTTGCCGTAACCGTCATCAAAAATGCCTCTAGACAACCGAGAGAGCCAAAAATGCTGCAACATGAAGATCCCGCACCTGCATTCGGAGTTCCGGCTCGTCCAAGGAAACCATTGAGACATCCACCAGCTATAAATGCACCTTTCATCCTATTTAGGACAGAGTCCTTCGACTGCAGCAGTGGAGTCTTTTCGAGCGTAATCTCCCAACTTAGCGGCAAGGTCATCCCGCATCTTCACCTCACTTTCGGATAATTGGATTTTAAGATTCCCGATTCTCGGAAGATTCAGCAAGAGAGCCACACTCTCTAAGGAGAAAGTTATCTCACCCCATCTACATATGATCGTATGGGTGTCCGAACACCATCTGGAGATGAAAGAAACCAAGCCCGGGATATCCTTCCTAATCTGGAGGTTTATCAAGCTCGACAAATGGGCATCAATAATCTGCGCTCGAGTCGATTGGTGTTTATGTGCTCCTTACTCACCATGAACTCAACCCATCTATCAAAAGAACGCAATGGGCTTTGACACATCCACGAAATCAATGATGGAAGAGGAGTATACCCCTTTTGAAGACATAACCGTATGGTGTTCTGCGGGGCGAACCGAGCGTGTCTTCTTTTCATCTTCACCACCGAGTTAACAAAATTGGCACGAAACACAGGTGATTTTTCCGAGCAGAGACAAGTTTTTGGCGAAGAACTCATCATCCGTGTTTGGTTTGGAATTATGGACATCCTTCGATGAGGCGAAATTTTGTTCAGGTAACATCTTGTCGGATTTCTTAACAACAACTTAGTAACAAGATATCTGCACACAAAAAAAAAAAAAAAATTATATCCCTGACACATAATCGCGCCCGACAAAAGGAAAACCCGAAATACAAAAAAAAAAAAGAGGGCGTATTCTCTACGGGTTCAAAACTGCACACGCAGTATTTTCTTCGGGTTCAAGACCATATACGCAGTATTTTCTTCGGGTTCAAGACCATATACGCAGTATTTTCTTCGGGTTCAAGACCATATACGCAGTATTTTCTTCGGGTTCAAGACTATATACGTAGTATTTTCTTCGGGTTCAAGACTATATATGCGGTATTTTATACGGGTTCAAGTGTGTCTACAGTATCCTTCTTCGGGTTCAAAATAATATATGGAGCATTTTTCTACGGGTTCAAAACTACACGCGCAGTATTTCTTTCAGGACCGAAAAATCATATATACAATATTTCCTGCGGGTTCGAAGTCGTATGGAGCACATATACAGTATTCTTCTTCGGGATTCATGTACAGTATTCTCATTGGGTTCAAGACGCACACGTGATTTTTTTCGTGGTTCAAAATTATATACGCGATATTTTATACGGGCTCAAGTGCGTCTGCAGTAACCTTCTTCGGGTTCAAAATAATATATGGAGCACTTTCCTACGGCTTCGAATAATATATACAGTATTTCCCTTGTTTGCATACATACAATATTTTCTACAAGAGACACGCCGGGAAATTATATGCGCAAAGAAAAACGCCTACTCTTAGGGTTTACACCTACATAAAAGGGAAATCTTGGAAGACATACAGGATTTTTCTTTTTCTTTATGACGACGCATTTGGTAGGAAAGGATGAAAAGATGAAAGTGCAAGATAGGAGAAAGGGACTTTATATATATAGGCGTGAAGATTCTGAAATAGGGAAGGATTTCCTTTTACCAAAATCGTGCATGTAAGAAGCGGGCCCACAAGGGCGCCCAACTTCCCAATGTCGCCCAAGTTGCACCGGCCCCACCAATTGCACCGACTTCCCAATGACCTCCCAAGCCACGCCTGCAAGCACGCACACCTTGCGCGGGTCCCACCAGCCAGCACGCTCAGTTTCCCAAGTCACGCCTTCAAGCACGCACACCTTGCGCCGGTCCCACCAGCCAGCACGCTCAGTTTCCCAAGTCACGCCTGCAAGCACGCACAGCTTCCACACCTGCGCTTCGGCCCCACCAGCCTAGCACGCTCGGTTCCCAACTCACGCAACTTCCCAACGTCGCCCAAGTGCCGCACCGGCCCCACCAATTGCATCGACTTCCCTATGACCGCCCAAGTCACGCACGCAAGCATGCACGACTTCCACATTGCGCCGGTCCCACCACTAGCACGATCGGTTTCCCTAACTCACGCCAACTTCCCAACGTCGCCCAAGTTGCACTGGCCCCACCAATTGTGTGACCTCCCGATTTGTGCAAAACTACCGGAGGCAAGGATTCCAAATCCTATTTATAAAAGGTCACACAAGCCTCCTCAATTCTCTTTACGAGTTCTTGTTGATAGTACTGTCACCATCTTATGCTTACCTCGCAACAAAGCCCCTGTTCCAAGCTAAGCGGGGGACTTAATGTTGATGGTGGTTTTTAAACAAGGGGTAAAATCGTAAAACCCCATGACCTAGTGTTACCCGCAACACATTAACTAAGAGCATTTAACTCGTGTGTAAATAATTAATAGGGGTATTTTTTCAAAATACCAGTTAGGGTTTTAAACACGTAACCCTAATTCCAAAACCAAGCCGCACACTGCGCACCATGGCAACAATGCCAAACCAAGCCGCACACTGCGCACCATGGCAACAATGCCAAACCAAGCCGCCGCTGCGCACCATGGCAACAATGCCAAACCAAGCCGCACTGCGCGCACCATGGCAACAATGCCAAACCAAGCCGCACATGCGCACCATGGCAACAATGCCAAACCAATCCGCACATGCCCCATGGCAACAATGCCAAACCAAGCCGCACACTGCGCACCATGGCAACAATGCCAAACCAAGCCGCACACTGCGCACCATGGCAACAACGCCAAACCAAGCCGCACACTGCGCACCATGGCAACAACGCCAAAACCAAGCCGCGCACTGCGCACCATGGCAGCGACGCCAAAACCAAACTACATATCGCACTCATTGGCAACCATGCCAAACTAAGCCGCTATGCCATTGGCACATGCCAAATATAGCGCCCTAGGCTTGCAAAACGTGCAACTAGGTCAACACGGCCGTACGTGCCATCGGCACATGCCAACACGTACCATAAGCCATATTTCCAAGCCGCTATGCCATTGGCGCATGCCAAATATAGCGCCCTAGGCTTGCAAAACGTGCAACTAGGTCAACATGGCCGTACGTGCCATTGGCACATGCCAACACGTACCACAAGCCATATTTCCAAGCCGCTATGCCATTGGCGCATGCCAAATATAGCGCCCTAGGCTTACAAACCATGCAACCTAGGCCAAGTCGGCCACGCATGCCATTGGCACATGCCAACATGCTCGGTGGTAGCTTTTCCTACCAAGGCCACGGCCCTAACGGCCGACGCATGCCATTGGCACATGCCAACATGCTCGCTGGTAGCTTTTCCTATCAAGGCCACGGCCCTAACGCCACGCATGCCATTGGCACATGCCAACATGCTCGCTTGTAGCTTTTCCTACCAAGGCCACGACCCTAACGGCCACGCATGCCATTGGCACATGCAAACATGCTCGCTGGTAGCTTTTCCTACCAAGGCCACGGCCCTAACGGCCACGCATGCCATTGGCTTATGCCAACATGCTCGCTGGTAGCTTTTCTTAACATCATTATGACTACACTAGCCTGTAATTAATATAGGCTTGGCATTTTTAAAGTGTTAAGTTTTGGATCCAAAAATTGCGTAAATTGAGAAACTAATCCAACTAAATTTGGATTGTATGCCAGCCAATCACATATGTCGATATTCTTATGCAAATGGGTTAACAACCATCATCTTTGTTATTTGACAATCAAATTAGCTTATCACGATCTCACATAATTTCCAGTGTATGCATACTTTTAAAAAAATCTAAATTTACTGGTACCAGCGCCCGCGGGCGTGATAATCTCATACTATTCAAATGACTAGAATGAGTAGATATGGTGACATCAGCCTAATCACGAGGAAAATGTGAAGACTTTGCGAGATTGAAGAACACGTGCGAAGAAAACCCTTGTAAGCTTGCGATAATGACGCAAGCCAGATCCGAAAATAAAGGTTGGCTTAGCTGTCATCCACTATGTAATACCCTATATAAAGGACCAAGTAGACTAGAGAAGGGAGAGATCTTTTAGAATAGTGAGAAAGCAAATAGGAGAGCGAAAGTCCAGAATAATTCTTATTTCCTTGTATTCTTATCATTCTTGTAAGATTCATAAAAGAAGTTAATAAAGATTTGATGATAGTTCTTGAAATTTGGGTAAATATTTGTGTAAACTCATTAGGGTGTGATTGTTGGGAAACCTGCAATCACAATACTAGCAGGATCTAGCGGTAAAAATCTCCGCTTGATTCGGGACGCAACATTTGATAGGTTGGTAATGGCAGAAAAAACTGTAGAGCCATTAGAAACCGTCGAGGAGTCAGCTAACTACTTGTGTAAACATTATTCAAATGTCAGGGAACCGCTGCAACTTGAGATGATAGTCGCTGGCTGGGACAATATGAAAAAGGAGGGGGGCCGTGTATTTGGTATAGTAATGACATGTTTGCCTATAATGTGGTGAACAAAGCCACAGGTCCTGGTCGAGAATTTGCTCAAATTAGTTTGGCCAGACATGATATTGGCATGAGTGAAAAGGAGGCTATAGATTTGGCTGAAGAAGCAGTTCTTGAAGCTGCAAGAGGATATCGGAAAAAAGCAGTTCTGGGTGATTAAAGATGGGCAGATCATAAAGAACAAGAGTCAATTGATGATCGACGTTGCAGAGAAGTTCGGTGTTTCAATTTAAAATCTTAAGAAAGCTCCAATACGAATACATGCATTATCATGTCTTTTGTTGTAAGGTGTGCTTTTGCATCAAGTGGATCCAGACTTGTCATTTCAAGTGACAAAAAACCATTTTGTTTTATTTTTTATTTCCTGAAGAACTTAATCTAACGCTATTATTCTTGCAGAAAAAAAAGGAAAGAAAGATATTCTTTACTTGGTATTATATGCTTACTCCTTTTAATTTAGGCGTTGGTATTCTTGATCCTAGGGTACAGCTTTTGGGATTTATCGCCAAAAACAAATTCTAGCTAATGGTCTGGCAATGGTTCTTTTGAATTTCACGTTTTCTCTTGGTCTATCTGTTTTGGATTGAAACCGTGAGAACAGATCAAATATATTGGTCTCCAAATTCGAGAAGAGATTAATTTGTTTCTCGTCACCACAAGCTATCATTACTCCATAATTAAGCAACTCTTTCATTACCAAAGCAACTATTCATTTATACAATTTGTGATCTTTCTTACAGGAAATTTAAAATACTTCAACAAAAATCTCGATCTCTGGCCTTCTGTTAAACAACTTTTTCATTGGCAAAGCAAGTGTTAAAGAAAGTGTTCAACCATACATGCACAAGAGAGAATAGATTCTGCCCTTCAATAAAAATCTCGATTGATCTTTGGCCTTCTGTTAATCTTTAGTTGACGAAGCTTCCATTCTATACGTTCTTTACAGGACTTTTCATGGTTTTTGTAATAATATCCAGATCCAGTATTATGACTCTTGCAGTTATTAACTTTGAGAACTTGAATTCTTCTTTGAATTTTAGCTGTAGATTAGAAGAAAAGTTAAGAAGCAATTAGCAAAATATAATAATTACAAACACAATTAACAGTAGGTAATGTAATGAGTTCAAGAGAATTAGTTGCAAGGACTTACCATCCTCAATTTTTTTATACCCAGCACGTAACTTCTCGATTGAATCTTGAAGCTTGGATTCCGATAACTCATAAACTTGCTCTTGTTTTTGGATTTTAGGTTGAACAATATTGTTGTCTTCCATAGTGTTGTTACTTTCAGCAGTGAACAATGAATTAAACAGATCTTGTTTCTGTTGTTGACAAACTTGTATTGATTTGTTATTTCTGTAGGGTGTTATCAGGAAATTACGTAACCTGCAATGATTTTGCATGTACGTATTAGATTAAAAAGAGGAAACAAGTGAAATTGGATTCTCAAAGCCAGTTTAACAAAAACACGAGGAAACTCGGATCCAAAAAAATTTAGATTGTAAGCATACCTTTACGTAGCTTAAAACCTCTTCTTTTCTTCTTCTTCTTGATAATCTATCTCTCGCTGTAGAAAAATTAATATAATACAGGGTGTAGGTTGGCTTGTCTAGTATATATAGGCTACCAACAAGGCTACTCGGGAAGTTTCTATATTTTAGAATCCAAATTCAGGTAGTACAAGTTTACCAAGAAAAAGAAAACTACTAGGTCGGCTATGCTTTGTGAATCCAAGTTTGTATATTTCAAAGTGGGCTTTCTGACCCAAATTCCACATCCTCTTAAAATTCTACCCCCATCCAAATTTTAGCTTGTGATTCAAAGTTTGCACAGTTACTGAAATATCTAGGTCGTCCTGGCATCACCTAAAATCTACCTCTGATGAGACCAAAAAATTACCCAGTGACCCCATGATCATTCAATGTCTCAGAGAATGGTACAACTGCGAATCATCTGCATTATTTTGAATACAGATTGCTTACCTTTTATGTATTTCGAAATGCCTTTGGGATGATTTGATGCTTGGCTTTCTACGTGGAAGCAAGGCACTTTATTTAAGGTTGGTAAACTAGTCCTGGTGAAGTTTATTCTAACCTTTTTTTTTTTCGATTTTATTTATTTTTTGATCAGAAAAGAGAATAAGCATCTGGAAAAGAAAATGAGATCTTTTTTGTGGGAACATAATAGAAGCTCTTATTTAGTCAACTGAGAGATGGTTTGTGCGTTTAATGCTAGAGGTGCAATCTCTCTCTCGAGCTAAGTTTTGCCTACTTACTTACAGTGGGTATTCTCTCATATTGGAAAGTCTGAGCGTAATCTTATGCTGACACGCTTCTCTACTAATTCATGTGCCTGTATTTCAGAACTGGTTCAACTATCGGGGAGTTTCTATAAAACAAGCACAAATAAAGATTCTGAATTAGATACCAAGTGAGTCGCATTTTAGATTTCCTTTCCGCAATTCGGAATTACAGTCATCCATAAATTTCAAAATAACTAAAATTATAGAGTGAAGAGGCAATATAGTCATTCTATCAGAACTCAACAGAGAGTGGACAGAGAAAAACTTATCTTTAAATGTGCAATAAGCAATGAAATCAACTAATGTACTACACTACTCTACCATTTGCAAACACCATCATAGAAATTTCATTGTTGTTTCGACATTATCACGAAGGTCAGCTCTTTAGTTGCCGAAATAATTTGTTTCGGAAGATTTTTCATTGTTTTGATCACGAAGGTCAGCTCTTTAAATGTTAGGTTTGGTGGTTGGTTGATGCTCAAGAGAGTTGTTCTTTTTTTACGGTCTTAGATGCCAGGTAGTTTGGCGCTTGGCAGTCCAAGCTTATACTTATGGATTCATGCGATGGCCTAATCGGCTTCTCCAATAGTATTTTTAAAAGGAATGGACTGATATGCTTGTGGAATCCATCAACTCGGGAATACAAGCACATATATGTACCAACATCAATTCCCGACAAAAACGATAGTGCTATGTGTCAATATGGGATCTGTTACGATTGGAAAATTGATGATTACAAGTTTTTCATAATAGAGGCCAGAAAATATGAGGATATCTGTTTCAATCCCCATGAGATTGAGGGAGGGTGTTAGAGTATACAAATATTATATGGAAAGTTTTAGTATTTATGGTTATATTTAGTATTTGATATATTTAGTATGAATTGATTTACAAGTATTAATCTTGCATACCAAGTTATGGTGTCACTATATATACCCTATGAGTTCTCAATGTAAATCATCCCATTCAATAATAGAATTCTCTTTTATCTTTATATCTAGTAGTTCTAAGTTCTTTCCACGGGAGCTTGGTGTAATAACTGCAACTCCAAAATTACCTAAGCTGGTATGCATGTCTTTTAACACATTTAGAGGTGTTCACTGCACTTTCATTCACAACTGAATATGTTTGCATTTGCTGAATATCACTATGGCTTTGTGCAGCTCATAGGCTTTTTTTTATTTTATTTACTCTGGGTAAGTTTTGATGCCAAACAAATTTATATTTGTTAAGAAATATTACACTGCAAGTCTGTGATTATGTGAACTTGTTTGCTACAGACAAGTAAGAAAACTGTTTGCAGTAGTTTTCATACAATTTTTTCAGATAACTTTAAAAATTTATTAGCAACGTCAAGCAATTTCAAAAGCAATTATTACTGTCTTTTTGGTTGGCCCAATCAAGAACTCTACTAAAAAATAGAATTCAATAAAACTTAAAAGGACTTCAATGCTGGAGCATATACGGTCCTTTACATTCTTGGAATGCATTCGATAATCATGCAGGATGGAATTCTATTTAGGGAGGCAGACTTCCCTATTTTCTCCAATCTCTCCTATAACTTTCTGCACTTCATGCAGGATTCATTTCCAGTTAATCCTAACCGGTTTTCCATTGAGGTAGTAAAAAATATAGTTTCCCAATCTCCTTCAATACGAAAGTTTGTTATTATGTTTTCTTTTGCCAATTCTTTTGCTGACTAGACTAACTAAACATTTTACCGGTTTTGGTTGTCGAAATATCACAAACTTATATTTAGCATCTGCAGGGGACCAAGGCCAAAGAACAAGGAATCACCATTTAAATCCAACTATAATATAACTATGCATAAGTTGTTCATTCAATAGTTGAGAAAACAATAATTTATTAAATGCCATGCCTGGCATCCACCTTAGATATATTTGTAGCAGCTTTTACGAATTCTCCGGAATTGAGTGAAACTAGACTTCCAACAAAAGCAATCGAATCAAACTTTTTTGGTTTGCCAGGAATATTTAGAGCCGCAAGTCTTCCATTTTTTGGCTCATAAGAGACTAAAACATCCTCGTATGGATCTTCTTGACCTTTTAACCATACCCATCCGCGTAATAGAATATCCCCATTCTTATTGAGATAATGCAGGGGCCGTAATGAATGGTAACATATGTTATCTTTCGAGAGGCTAAAAATTCTGGTCCAAGAATCTACAACTCCATAATCTTTCATCACCCAAAGATCAATGTTCTTCATGGAAGAATCAATTAATATGTAAAGGTACTCTCCCAAGACACCAACTTGTATATCTTTATGCCGGCACGATTCATCATCCTTTAAATAGCAAGGGAGTGTTATGATCTCTTTGGTTCGCTCTTCAACTATGTCAAAACAAACTATAACTTTTGTTTTGTGTATCCAATGGATAATTCCATTTAAAGGCTTCTTACAAACATTGGCACGACATAAACCATCGTAAGGTATGTTTCCAATATTTTGCCATGAGCATGAACTTAGTCTACAAACCCAAACTTCATTACAATATTCAGAATCATACGATTGACCTCGAAAATAAGTAACTATCTTGAACAACTTGTAATCATCAATTTTCCAATCGTAACAAACACCATACCACGCAAGGGAGTTTGCTGCAAGGGATTCTACGAATGTCGAAGTCTCGTATTCTCGAGTTGATGGATTCCACAGGATTGCATCCCCACCATTATAATAGTTTTTTAACCCGATTAGACCATCGCACGCATCAGTTACTGCTGTCATATTATGTGGGAGATCCGTTTGAACGGCAATATGATAGCATGAGGATGTTGTATCAAAATCTATGGTATAATAAGTATTTTTGTTTTTTGTATAATCCCAATTACCACAAAGTAGGACACTGAACTTGTTGTTTTGAATAACGTGTTTAAGGTGCCTCTGAATAAACTTAGGTCTTTTAAGCAATTCATACCAGAGTTTGCATACGCACCTGAGACAACCGATCGACTTGACTGATAACGTTGAAAGAATATCGATGATAATATCTTCGGGAAGGCTCTGCAAAGTCGCCATTGTGCTTTTCTTTTTCTTCTTCGTAACCCTTATTGCAATTTCCAATATGAAGGAGGGTGTTGCGCATATATATATATATATATAGCGGAGTCCCAGAGATGTACCTTACCTAATCGAGGTACATACAGGTTTCCTTATAAAACACAAAGCCCTTGCCTAACACGGGTTTCCTTATATAACACCAAACCCTTGCCCATTGGATTTATTGTCTAGAACTCTAAATAATGCACCATTGTAATCCACATTTTCAGATATACCTTCGACTCATTTGGCACCGGAATCTATGTCACTTTTTTCCGAGGGCATCTCTCGAAGTCTTTATCTTATACACCATCCACGGTTAAAATTTTAGGTGTTCGTTGCACACAAAAAAGTGTCTTTTAACGAAGTATAGTATCTCAGATTTCCTCGAGAAGATAGTTTTGGTTTTGGTGTAGGCTATATCTGCTATATGTTATATATAAATGGTGCAGGCACACTTTACACCTTATATATAAATGGTGCAGGCTATACGTGCGTGCTGTTGATGAATACACAACCAAAAGAGAAAAAACGAAAAAGATCCGAATAGTATAACTGTGTATCCTTGTGAATACAAGTTGAGAATTTAATTTCTACAACTGGACTGTACGATTAACGGGAAGTCACTCTACTCCCTTCCCCTTTTGATAAGTTTTGAGGTAGCCTATTGACTCTAGAATATCATACTGAAATTCGCAGAGAACCTTCTTCACCGCAATAAGCTGCAAATACTTGAATTTTCTCGACTAATATTCTACTGCCATGTTCTTCAATATTTTTGGGCCACACATAATATTACAACTTGAATTAATGTTAGTTAAAATCTTGTTAAAAAAATTTCATCTCAGACTTGGTGAAAGTAGATTAAAACGATTTTATTTTTCTCTTTAATATGAAAATATTCGAAGACACCAAGTTGATAATCAAAGATTCAATTATAAGACCATCTACACGAAAATCAAAACATGGAAACAAACTACAAGTGAAAAAAATATTTTATCCCAATTGTAAACACAGAATTCAATCAATCATGATTGATTTTCACTAGACTTCCAACGAAAGTCGTTGGACAAAACGTTTTTGGTTTCCCAGGGATATCCAGAGTCACAAGTGTTCCATTTTCTGGGTCATAAGAGACTAGGAAATCCTCAGGAAGATCTTCGCCTTCTAACCATACATATCCATGTAATAGAATCTCTCCATTCTTATTGAGATAATGCAGGGGACGTAATGAATCGTAACATGTATCATCTTTCGAGAAGCTGAAAATTCTGGTCCAAGAATCCATAACTCCATAATCTTCCATCACCCACAGATCAATCTTATCTTCGGTGTTAACTGTTAGGTAAAGGATCTCTCCCAAAACACCCACTTCCATATCTTTATAATTATACCCGTACAATTGATCATCTTTAAGATAGCAAGGTGGTATTTTGATCTCTTTGGTTCGCTCTTCAACTATATCAAAACAAACTATAACTTTTCTACTGTGTATCCAATGGATAATTCCATTTAAAGGTTTTTCAGAAACACTAGTATAAGTATGCAATGTATTATCTATTTTGATCATCGCATGCCATGTATTATAAGGTATGTTACCAATATTTTCCCATGAACTTGAGCCTAATCTACACACCCAAATTTCAGAACAGGTATCGCCTGCATCGACTATCATGAACAACTTGTAATCATTAATTTTCCAATCGTAGCAAATCCCATATCTCCTACCTGTGTGTAGGATATAGGGTGGTTCCTTACGTTTTAATGCCCACTGTTTCTCGTATTCTCTAGTTGATGGATTCCACCAGACTGCATCCCCACCAAAAAAATAGTTGGTTAACCCGATTAGACCGTCACATGAATCAGTTATTACTTGCATTTGAGGTGGGAGATCAGTTAGAACAGCTATACGGTAAGATGAGGATGTTACATCAAAATCTATGGTATAATAAACTTCCTCATAAGCAGAATGAGAATCACAAAGCAGGACGCTAAACTTGTTGTTTTCAATAGCATGGTGAAGGTGCATATTGATAAATTTAGGGCTTTTGAACAAATCATACCAGCCTTTGCATACACACCTGAACCGAGAGATTGATTTGACAGACAACTTTGAAAGTATTTCCATAATAATAATATCTTCAGGAAGGCTCTCCATTGATGCTTTTCTTTTTCTTCTTCGTATCGATCTGTTGCTAGAGGAAGGTAGGGAGTTGCCCGTATATATAACGCAGTCCGTAGCTTACAAATCAAGTTCGGTTTCTAGCTTACAATTTATGAAACTTGTCTTACACGTCTTTCGGCCTTCTAGAGAGCATATGGCACGAGCATGACTCAATTTCAAGCTTGGCTTCCTAGAGTCCCGAAATCCAAAGCATGGTCCGGCAAACTCATGTCACGGGTATTCGCGGCTCATTGACTGTGGTTTAACAAATTTGGCCGTATTCTAGTTCCACCCGATGGTTGTCAAAATCAGAACCTAATACTCTATTGAATTGAAGAAAATGTCAGATTGCAATAACAAGTACAAAGCACAAAAAAAAAATCTCTGTATTAAAAATAGTATTAAATAACCAAGCATTCGCAATAGTATAACTGTACTAAGGAGTTCATCATTCTTGCTTTATCTCTGTGAATTCTCTCAACCCCTTTTCTCTTGCCCAACCATTTCAAGCAAAAGGATAAACAAAAAAATATAGATCCCAATGAGCCTATTGCCAACTTGACTCAAATTAAGAAGCACAAGCCAGAAAACAATATACTGCCGCATTCTCACTTGCTTTGAACTTCAATAAATTATGGGTATCCAGCCTACGTCCACTGACAAACCCCTTAGGGTGATGATCATCAGAACATTCTGAGATAGATTTACAATTGCATAGTTGGTTTCTATTTATAGTGAGATAGAAAATCAGTAAACCCTAGAAGATCATAACAAACTAATTATCTAGACTAGGTTAAAACGTATCTTGTTGAATTACACAAAAATTGTTGCTGACTTGGTCTTCTGTGCACGTACACTTGAGATAACTTGATCTTTCCTTTTTGTACTCCTATTATACTCTAATAAACTTAGTGTCAGGTTTAAAGATCAATCTCACTAAAATTTCAGCAGTAAGCATCGGACGGACTACTCAGAATGAAGTGGTAGAGGACATCCTTTGTTGCAGGCTTGAGGAGCTCCCTATCAAATATTTGGGAATGCCAGCAGGTGAACATTATCGATGTAAGAGAATTTGCGATCCAGTGGTTGAGAACGTCAAGAAAAAATTAGATGGGTGGCTAGGCTTCTTGTTGGAATTCTCATGCAGTGGTTTGCTGTAATTAATTCTGTTTTTGCCCAATTTTTTTTTTTTTTTTTTTTTGCACAAATTACTTGGGGTTCCCATATAATGTGCAAGTTGTTCACTTAGAACAGAGCAAAAAATACATTAGAAAACCATAGTTTGTCAGAATCTACAACTCTTTGAGTGCTTCCAAAACAACATTTCAATAACAAACAAATATCATATATGCAAAGCAATCAACACAACAATTTGTAATCTAAATATTCAGTAAAATTTTTTGCTCGATTATGTAACAAATTAATGATACTTGAGTTATTTCAGTGAGGTATCCATAAACTACTGGTAGCTAGAGTTCTTCGCAATCATACGAAGACAACTCCTTAAAGGAAGATATTGCTAAACAATCAGTTGAAACCATATTGCTAAGATCAAATGTATCAGGTGGGATATTAGTTTCAATAGGCATATGATAAGATGAGGATGTTACATCAAAATTTATGGTATAATGATGGAACCATGACTCATGCTATACATTAAGTAGTACACTAGATTTGTTCTTCTGAATAGCATGTTGATGGTGCATCTTAATAAACTTAAGAGTTTTTGAACAATTTATACCAGAGTTTGCATACACACCTGAACCGAGAGATCCATTTGACTGGTAACTTCCTAAGTATTTCCATAATAATGATATCTTTAGGAAGGCTCGCCATTGTGATTTTGCAAGATGAACCACTAACTGAAGATTACAGATTCCAAAATCAATCAAAACAAAGAAAGGAAATGAACCCACAAAATATTTGAACTTGAACTCAAAGAATTTGTGGAGAAATTTTAGATTGAAGTGACGGATATTTGTGATTCTGTAGCCATCAATTGTTTTATGAGGGTGTTGTTGGTTACAGTGGAGAGGAAAGAAAGAAAGCTTTTAGTGGAATTTTCAGTGTTGGTCATGAATAATATCTTAAGCATGGCTTTGAGTATTACAGAAGTGATATTTGACCCCAAGGTTTCAGTAACTCGGCTCATTTTAAGAGGGTGTTTGTGTGGAATCTGGATGCTCTCAAACTTAATTTGTTCTCCAACTTTGAAACAAAAAAGTCAGAGGTTCGGTTGATAGTAAAATTTGGGGATTGCAGGACGAATTTTTTTTTTTTTTTTTTTTTTTTTCCCTTCTTCTGGAACTAATTTTTGCTTCTCCCGTTTCTGGACAAATAATAACCAAAACTGAAAAACAGTAAGTTCTTCTCAGAAGTTGATTAATGACATATATGCACTATATTAAAAAGTTGTACGTAGTTAAGTCGATTCATATCTGGAAACGAGGGTTACTCAGGCAGATTAAACCGCCTGTAATTTTAAACTATTCAATGTATACCATCTGGAAATGACTTTAAGACTTTTTCTTACGTGTTTCTTCAAATTTGGAATCTACAATTTTTTTAGTGCTTAAAAATGAAGATTTTTCGCAGTAATAGATACCAATGGGTTAAACTAAAAGACATGCATGCCAGCTTGGGTAATATCTAGAGTTGCAAGTATTACAACAAGTAAATTTCAAAACAAGATCCAAAAGCACTTAATATTGTAAGAATGCTTTGTTCGTCTTTGTAAAATAGTAAAGTCACCGCACTCTCTTGTTCAATCATTCCAGGCACAAGCGCCATGCCTAGAGTCCACCGTAGATCTTTCACAAGCCCCATGCCTTGGATGTTGTTGTAGCTTCTACGAATTCGCCCGAATTCAGTGACACTAGACTTCCATCAAAAGTAATCGCAGAAAAATGTTTCGGTATGCAGGGGATATCCAATGTCACAAATTCTCTATTTATCGGGTCATACGAGACCAAAGCATCCTCGCCTGCATATTCACCTTCTAGTCGTACAAATGCGTGTAATAATATCTCGCCATTCTTATTGAGATAATGCAGGGGCCATAATAAATCAAAATTTGTTTCATCGTTCGAAAGACTGAAAATTTTGGTCCAGGAATGTATAACTCCATAAACTTTCATCACCCACAGATCAATGTTTCTCTCCTTGTATGCAGCGTTAACCGATAGGTAAAGGTCATCTCCCAAAACATGCACTTCCATATCATGATACGAGTACAATTCATCATCTAGATAGCAACTGGGTATCTGGATGTCTTTGCTTCGCTCTTCAACTATATCGAAGGAGACTATAACTTTAGTTCCTGCTATCCAATGAATAATCCCATTTAAAGGCTTCACACATACTTTACCAGAGCGACATACATCATAAGTTGTCTTCCCAATATTTTCCCATGAATTTGAACTTAATCTACGAACCCAAATTTCACAACAAGTATTTCTAGCTTCATTGCCGACCACCATTTTGAACAACTTGTAATCATCAAATTTCCAATCATAACAAACCCCATAGCTGGAAAAGAAGTCGTAGTTTGTTTGACTAAATGATGTTGGTAATGGTATTTTCTTGTATTCACGAGTTGATGGATTCCACAAGCACATCAGACTGATACTTTCCCCGTTATGATTACCGTCGAATAAGCAGATTAGGCCATCGCATGAATCAGTATATAGATAACCAGGTACAAACGTATCACGCGGGCGATTAGTTTCCACAACCATATGGTAAGATGAGGATGTTACATCAAAATCTATTGTATAATAAACAAACTTAGCCGTGTAATCAGAATCCGTTAATGGTTGAAGAAGTATGACACTGAACTTGTTGTTTTTAGTAGCATGGTAACGGTGCATCTTGATAAAGTTAGGGTTTTTGAACCAATCATACCAGAGTTCGGATACACACCTGAAACGAGAGATTGATTTGATTGGTAACAGTGAAAGTATATGGTTGATAATATCTTCAGGAAGGCTCGCCATTGTGTTTTTCTTTTTCTTTTTCGTAGCTACTGCAAGACGAAACTAGGGTTTCCGGGCGTAGATGTATATATAGCTTACCAAACACTTGCGTATTATAACTCCCTACTGTATAGCTGTGACGGTGCTGCAAGTGGCGCACAATGATCATGCGTTACAGAGTTGCAGGTCAAGTAAGGAGTCCGCCGTAATAGTGCAATGCGAAGCCATAATAGCAGAATGGAAGCTATAATAGCGCAACGCAAGCCATAATAGCGGTATTACTGTATAGACTGGCAAGTGTCAAGAATGGCATAAACCCACAGGGCCAATGTAATGCAAGTGCAGCATTACATTGTAAACACATTTGGCTAAGTGATGAAGCTTATTGGCCGACACAATGAAGCTTCATTGAGGAAAGGCAAGACATGGCCAAAGTGGCAGATGCAACATGCGATGTTGGCATCGATGCATATCCATGGAATTGAGTTGGCCCAAACTCAAGGAGGATGCAAGAATGAAGAATAGACTAAGAGTTGGTCTATGGCAGATATTCAAGGTTGGCCAAAGCTTGAATAATGCAAACAAGTTGGTAATGCAAGAGTTGCATTGCCATTGTCAATTAATTGGCGAAGTGAAGCATATAGGATGCATGAGCAACTGGAGTGAGCTTAGGGAGCTGGCATCAATGTTTTAAGCTTAAGGAATGTCCGTGCATGAGTTTAGAATGATAAGCATGCAAGGCCAAGAGGGCTGAACATTGGCGCAAGGCAGAATCCAGTGTGCCAAATCAGATGGCGCAATAGGTCTCAAGTGACGGTTGCAAGTCAGTTACAAGCTTCACAAGCATGCCAATGATGCGTGATGAAGAGGAACGGTTATAAAGGAGTTTATAAACGTGGTAGAAGAGTTCTAACTGCTAAAGAACAGGTGTGGGATGATTGGTGCGAGTTGGAGAAGAACTGGCCAGTTAGCACAGTTATTGGCGGTTGGCAGAACTGCTTTATGGGACAGATGGCTGTTCCATGCGTGTGTAACGGTTATGCACGGTTTGGCCAAGAAAAGCTGCTGTATAAATAGTCCTAAGGAGGGGAAAATTCGGCAGGCTTGCATAGAGAACATATGTGAGAGTGAGGTTTGCATATGTGAGTGAATAGGAGAGTTTTTGTAAGACTAAGACTTGGTTTGAAGGCAAACAAGTCTGTGTAAGTCCCCAAGTGGGCAAGTTTTGTATTTCTTCCCTTTGATGCAATAAAAGAGTTGATTGTGTCATGTTCTAAGTGTTCTTGGTTGGCTGATTTGTTGTTAGCAAAGTATGGCAAAGAATTGAATGTATTATGGGGTGCATTTGATGAGTTTTGAGAAGTGAAAGAAGGATGTAAAGACTTCCGCTGATTGACCTGATGTGTTGGCTGTTTGCATAGGTGCAAACTTGTAAGGCTGAAGTGCAATTGGGTGAAGCTATTCACTGAACCACTTGTACTGCCGGGTTACACTTTCGCAGAAAATTGCTAAGGCATTTGGAGGTGTGACAATTCGGGTATCAGAGCTGTGTTTGGTACACAGTTCGAGTGTATTTGTTGGATAATACACTAGTACTTCTTTCCCTCTAAAGCTATTTTCTTTGTGAGCAAGTAAGTGGCGCATTATTTTCAGAGTATTGCATTAGAAATGAGTTCTAATGGCATGATGATTGACGAAGAACTACCGGGTTCGTTTGATCAACTTGAGGAGTATGGTGATCTTGGCGATTTAACCATTGACTTCAGTGCAGATGGCATTGAAAATCCTCTTGCTTCTGAAGATAAAGGCAGGCTAGACCTACTTGAAGGAAGAACATCAGATTGGTTTAAAGAATTCGATGGCAGGGTAAGTGCTGTAGAAGACAAAGGTGTCTGATGCAACCCTTTTGAATTGCGAAACCAATGCTGAAGTGACTGAATTGAAGGTGCAATTCAGTGACATAAAGACCATACTAACAAACCATGCGAAGCAAATGTCAGAGGAAGTGGCAAGCATTCGCGGGTTGATCAGTAACGGCATGTTTGTAGGGGCAAATGTGCATGGAGAAAGCTCTAATCGAGTCTCCGAGCCAAGAATTTACGCAGGTTCCAGAGATGCTAGAGAAATTGAGAATTTCTTGTATGACGTTGAGGCATACTTTGAGGCGAATGGAACTGGGGAAGGACAAAAAGTAACTCTCGCAGGCAATTACCTTGGTGGTGATGCAAAGGTTTGGTGGAGAACCATGCTGCAAGAAGATGAAGCTGCTGGTTATGCCAATCCTATGTCATGGAATGTCATGAAAGATGGACTGAGATGTCAGTTCTGGCCAAGCAATGGTGCTTGGTATGCAAGAGAAAGTTTGCGTAGGCTAAAGATGACGGGTACACCACAGGCCTATGTTGAAAACTTCTTTGCATTGGTGCAAGAGACGTGTGGCATGAGTGACGAAGATCAGATGTTCCAATTTCTGGCTGGCGCAAGTTCAAGTGTGATTGCTGAACTTAAGAAGCGCAAAGTGCAGAGTATCCAGATGGCTATGCAGACGGTAAGAGAGCTTGCCAATAGCACAACGACTGAAGATGTGCAAAGCTGCGAAGGAAAGGCCAAAGGAAAGGAAAAATCTGTTGGCAGTAAGCGTAAGCATGAACCTAAGGAAGAGGAACTACTCCCTTCATCCCGGAAGTATAGGGGATGTTTCATTTGCAAAGGTTTACACTTCGCTAGAAGCTGTCCACTCAAGGCGCAACTCAATGTATCAGTTGGGGATGATTATGGGAATCATTCTAGCAAGACTCGCGAAGGCCGAAGTGAGGGATCAAGGAAGAGACCTCGTAGCGAAGTGGTCGCTAACTTCGACAAGAGAAACTAAGCTAAAACAAGCAAGTGTTGTTGTCTCCATTGACAACACTTTGAACGCCAAAATAGGAGTGTTTTTGGTCTTGTTTTATGTAGCTTGAGTTGTTTTATGTTGCAAACTCTGTGTGTAGAGTTTGGTTGTACAGACTTTTATTTGAGTCTTCAAGTTTGTATATACTTTGCTTTGGTGTAAGCAAGTTGCTTTGTTAATGAAGTTTTAGCTTTCCAAAAGTGATCAAGTGGATCAATCATGTAATGGTACATGGTATTGTCATGTAAGAGCAGTAATGAACGAGGGTGTTTTCGTTTATAAAGTTTTGCCTCTTTATTTACGATGTAAAGCTAGTTCATGGGGAGATGCTGCGAGTAGCATACTTAGCCTAACGTATGCAATGACAAGACAAGTTGAAAGCTAATAAGCAAAGCATAGGACAGGGGTCCTAGTTGATGTAGAAGTGATGTTGCTGTTTGGGAGATTGCAAAATGGCACGATGGCAGATGGGCGGCGACAGTGCAAGCAATACAGCAAGTTAGAAATCATTTCGTCAGCAAGCATGAGTTGGGTAGAACTCATGGCCTTAGAGAAAGACACACACTTTCCAGGCAATTAGCAATGCAGTTCAAAGAAGTATTTGGAGACATATTGGCTTTGGAAGCATAGCATATGGACAGCTAAAGGGTTAGCTAATGTTATGTCCAAGAGATAGTTAGTCACAGTTTTAAACGGGCTGTGCAACTCAATAGTTTTGCTGCATGGAAGTTGAGCAAGGAAAACTCACCATTTTAGTACGGGTATGCAATATGGCATAAGTATAGAGTTTATACTTGGCGGCCGCATTCGAAGAAATGAGTTCTTGAATGATGTTTGCATAATTAGAGTTTGGTGAGGCATGAAGTAGGGAATGCGGGTGTCTAATGCAAAGAGAACCCCGCTTACTTTGTGACGTGCTTGATGAGGATCGCGGAGAACAACAGTTCAAAGGCGGGTTGCCAACAAAATTGATTGAAAACGAGGCCAAGTCGTTTATAAGTCCTTATCATGTTGAGTATGATAATAAGGCAAAGTCGGAAAGCGCAAAACGATGGCTATGATCATGGTGATCAGTAGAAGAGGAATCATTTAGTGAGTACACTTAGGCGCAAATGATTCAAGGTGAAATTCAAGCTAAAGGGAATTGTCTAAGAAGAATTTCAGATTTTGCATTTGGGTATTGATGCATAATTTGAGTAGCAGCATAAGCGTAGCGCACAACGCCGAGATGTGGCTCAAAGAGATGAGATCAATGGCAAAGCAACAAAGCTAAGTGATGCGGATGCAATCGGAGGGGACCATTGGCAAAGGTTAGCCAAAAGTAGTTACCGATTTTCAGAGAAGGTTCTGAAAACAAGTGAAGCAAAGACAAGTATAATGTCTAATACTAAGTCGCGTTCAACGAGGGCGTTGAACGGATTAGGTGGGGGAGGTCTGTGACGGTGCTGCAAGTGGCGCACAATGATCATGCGTTACAGAGTTGCAGGTCAAGTAAGGAGTCCGCCGTAATAGTGCAATGCGAAGCCATAATAGCAGAATGGAAGCTATAATAGCGCAACGCAAGCCATAATAGCGGTATTACTGTATAGACTGGCAAGTGTCAAGAATGGCATAAACCCACAGGGCCAATGTAATGCAAGTGCAGCATTACATTGTAAACACATTTGGCTAAGTGATGAAGCTTATTGGCCGACACAATGAAGCTTCATTGAGGAAAGGCAAGACATGGCCAAAGTGGCGGATGCAACATGCGATGTTGGCATCGATGCATATCCATGGAATTGAGTTGGCCCAAACTCAAGGAGGATGCAAGAATGAAGAATAGACTAAGAGTTGGTCTATGGCAGATATTCAAGGTTGGCCAAAGCTTGAATAACGCAAACAAGTTGGTAATGCAAGAGTTGCATTGCTATTGTCAAGCGAATTGGCGAAGTGAAGCATATAGGATGCATGAGCAACTGGAGTGAGCTTAGGGAGCTGGCATCAATGTTTGAAGCTTAAGGAATGTCCGTGCATGAGTTTAGAATGATAAGCATGCAAGGCCAAGAGGGCTGAACATTGGCGCAAGGCAGAATCCAGTGTGCCAAATCAGATGGCGCAATAGGTCTCAAGTGACGGTTGCAAGTCAGTTACAAGCTTCACAAGCATGCCAATGATGCGTGATGAAGAGGAACGGTTATAAAGGAGTTTATAAACGTGGGAGAAGAGTTCTAACTGCTAAAGAACAGGTGTGGGATGATTGGTGCGAGTTGGAGAAGAATCGGCCGGTTAGCTTGATTATTGGCGGTTGGCAGAACTGCTTTATGGGACAGATGGTTGTTCCATGCGTGTGTAACGGTTATGCACGGTTTGGCCAAGAAAAGCTGCTGTATAAATAGTCCTAAGGAGGGGAAAATTCGGCAGGCTTGCATAGAGAACATATGTGAGAGTGAGGTTTGCATATGTGAGTGAATAGGAGTTTTTTGTAAGACTAAGACTTGGTTTGAAGACAAACAAGTCTCGTGTAAGTTCCCAAGTGGGCAAGTTTTGTATTTCTTCCCTTTGATGCAATAAAAGAGTTGATTGTGTCATGTTCTAAGTGTTCTTGGTTGGCTGATTTGTTGTTAGCAAAGTATGGCAAAGAATTGAATGTATTATGGGGTGCATTTGATGAGTTTTGAGAAGTGAAAGAAGGCTGTAAAGACTTCCGCTGATTGACCTGATGTGTTGGCTGTTTGCATAGGTGCAAACTTGTAAGGCTGAAGTGCAATTGGGTGAAGCTATTCACTGAACCATTTGTACTGCCGGGTTACACTTTCGCAGAAAATTGCTAAGGCATTTGGAGGTGTGACAATAGCCAACAGGGAATAGCCCAGTTGGCCGGTGGTCAGTTCGGATCCCACGCTGATCGTGTCAGGAAAAAAAAGTAAAAAATCCCTACTGTATTATTTTTAAAACGTAGCTTTAATAGTAGTTAATAGACATTCTTTGTGGAAGGAGACCTCTGTTTTCCTATTTATTCATCCTAGCAATGGAGGCTTTTTCTAGCGGTTGCATCACCTGGAAAACACAAGGCAACTAACAGGAATGAAGATTTCAAGATCTGCTCCAAAATAAACCATCTCTTGTTTGAAGATGATTTTCTTCTATTTTGTAAGGAAAATCTGGTTCAAACAAACAAATTATTACAAGTGATAGAAGATTTCGGCTCATGTTAGGCAGCTCATTAATTTTCACAAATCTGCAGTCTTTTCGGCAAAAATACAAGTCCTTCAAGTGCTCAGATTATCAGTGGCGTCCTTCAAGTCAGACAATTAAGCATTCATGAGGAAAAATACTTGGGCTTACCTTTTTTTTGTTGGTAGAAACAAGAAAATCCCTTTCTCTAATCTACAAGAAAAAATGGAATCCAGACTCTCCAAATGGGCTTTCATCAATATTTACGAAGCATGCAGATCAGTTATGATCAAGAATGTTGCTAATGTTCTCCCCTGTCCATCATATGAGTAGTTTCAAATTACCGGATACTACTATAAACCGTTTAAATTCTACTCAACAAAAGTTTTGGAGGAAAAGAAGACTAATAAGGGTAAGCCTGCAATCTCATGGAAGAAAGTTAGTAAACCTAAAGAGGAAGGTGGACTGGGATTTAGGGATCTTAAACTGTTTAGTAGAGCTTTATTAGTAAAGTCAGAAAGAGATTATGCACATATGACACTTCTATATGTGCACTATCTCTTAAAGCCAAATATTTCCCGATGGAAAGGTGTTCAATATTAAAGAAAATCCAAATTCAACTTGGTCATGGAGAAGCATCAGTTCTGAGTTCATGTTCATAAAGAAACACAATCTTTGGAGTGTTGGGAGTAGTCAAAAAATATTAATATGGAGCTATAGATGGATTTCAGAGTTACTTGAACCTCCATTCCCAAGGCATGGTGCCACTGATTATCAAAATTTCATCTATGTGCACCAATTATTTACAGACTCAGGAGGGTGGAATCATTCTCTTATCTTTCATCTTTTTGAAGCTCCAACAGCAAGGTTAATTCTTGGTTTATCAATTCATCCTCAACATGTAGATAGACTGGTTTTGACACTTGAAAGAAATTGTGTGTTTACTTTAAAATCTGCTTACAGAAGAATGGTTGAAGAACAAAACAATGGTCATTCCATTAGCCAAAGAATGAAGAATGTTTTCAATCTGATTAAGGACCTCTTTCTCTATTTTTCTCATTTTGCTGCTTCATGCTTACGCATTTATATTTCCATGTTGATATTATTATTTGCTTCTGTAACCCCTACTGGGCATTCGCTCACCCCGTTTTGTTTTATTTTTCCCACCACAGAGCACGAGGGGAGCTTGCAGTAATAAGTCGGGGAGAGCTTACAGCAGGCTTTTAGCGCTTTGAAAGTTAGTATTTTGTATAAGCTTATGATAAGTATATCACAGGGTACCTGGGTAGTTTAGTTTTCCTACCTTAATCCTATGTCATTTTTGTACATTTTATTGTGTATATGTTGGGATCTTGTACAAAGCCTTCATGTTGTTTGTAAATGATATGGTGGTGCCGTTTTCGATGGGTCTGAACTTAGGCTATATAATTAGTTTGATATCTTTGTTGGCTGAAATGTATTAAATCCATCCTTTATGTATACAACTATTTTATGGATTTCCACTCATGAATTTCTAAGTCATGGATTTCCTTTCATATATATATAGTTAGTTGCACTTCTAAATTAAGTTTTCTTTATGGGTACTAAATAGCTGTAAACTCATTTTTCTTACGAAACTCTTACTTGTACGGTACATGGTTTTCCTGAACTCACTTAATCATCCTGTGAATTTGTTGATTATATTTTTTTTTTAACATTTAACTAGTTTTAAATTTTCGTCTCTATCCTATGTCTTTCCTTATTGTATTTATTTTATTTTTATTTCCTTTATGTTATCAATCCTTGGTATTTATGGTTATTGTTCTAGTCTCTTAGTGACGTGACGGAGGGTTTGTGCCTGCCAGTTGGGTTGAATTCCGACTCGACGGAAGCCCAAATTCATGTCCGTTACATTAAGTCTGGGAAGCACCCACGCGGATACGGACACGACACAGATTCGAGGACCGACAATTTCTTAAAATAATCAAGACAATGAGACGTTTATTATTTATTAATTATATAATTTTATACGGAATTATGTGATTATCCAGAAAAATTAACACTACATCCATGAAGAAATTGAAAATCGAGAAATTGTCAATAGTAAATCGGCAGACAAATATTAGCTATCCTGTCAACTCTCAACTTTTTTGAAGGTTGATTTAACTATTTTTTTGATGAAATTATTTTTTTGAGCCTCAGATGTCACCTTTTGGGTTCAACGTGCGTCGTATCGGTGTCCAATGCGTACACGAACACGGCATTTATGTTGACGTGTCGCTGCTTCACAATTTTAAGGTGATGTTTTTACATTTATGTTTGAAGAATTAATTGGGGATATCAAAACTAATTGGGAGATAGAGGAAAAAGACAAAAATGGGATCCAAATATCAAATCGGGGTCACCCCTTATCTTAGTATTTTTTTAATTCCAAATCTAGCCCTCATTAATCAGGATTAGTGATTAATAATAATTAGTAAAAATCTTAAGTATTTGGGGGATAGATTAGTGTTTGTTTTAATTTTAATTTGTGTGAGTGAGGAGTAGAAGGAGAGAAAAGAAATTTGAGTGGAATTTTTTTTTTTTAAATGGAAGATGATTGTGATGAGAGAATTGCTGCTAAGAGGTTGAAAATTTGATTTTGTTTTCTTTGAATTCACCATTGTTGCAGCTGAAAAAGCTCGGTGCCGGCATGGTATTCAACCTAAAAAACCATGCCGGCCTTTGCTGGAAATTTTCATAAATTGTTTGCCACTATCCGGGGGGGTTCGGTGGGGCTTAGCCACTTCCGGCATAGTTATCTGATTCTCGAGCATGCCGGTACCTATGCCGGCATAGTATGTTGCTTAAATTTCTATGCCTGCACATGATGAAAAGTATCCAGGAAACTTCAATTTTTTTTTCACTTGACTACCGGCATTGATAGATTTCTATCGAGGATGCCGGAACCATTTTCCAGCATGGTTTTTCACCAGTTCCGGCATCGTCTTAATCACTTCCGGCGATGTAAACAAATATTCCGTTTTGAACTTTTTTCTGGTTTTAATCAGTCCACTTCCGGCACAATTAGTTAATTCTCGAGCATGCCGGCACCGGTTTCCGGCATAGTATGTTGCTTAAATTTCTATGCCGGCACATGATGAAAAATATCCAGGTGTTTATGGGTAAAAATCGTTTCTGCCGATTTCGGTAAATTCGGTAAGTGAGTGAGAAACTGGTTCAAACCCTAAACAAATGTGCTGCACGTGAGAACTTTATAGATTCGAGAGATCAATCTGTACAAGTCCGGCCTAAACAATGAAATGGTCGTTCAAGACTTGCTTCGGTCACAAAGTGGAGGAGAAGGGTTGATTTGGGGAGGGAAGCAAAGAAAGGTGTTGAGACCAGAATAATTCTGGGAGAGTAGTGTCTCGACTTGTATCCGAAAGTGAAAGCTTCGGAAGCTTGCAAGAGATGAAAGCTTTTTGGAGAGCTTGCAAAGTTGCCTTTTCTGAGAGTGTTGTATTTTTTTCCTGACCGAGACTTGTTGTCTGGTGGAAATAGGTAAGACCTATTTATACAAGTCGAGATTGAAACGTACCCTGGCCTCATGAAGGAAGAGAGTAAAGCTTGCCAGAATAATTCGGGCAGTCTTATCCTGGACACATCTTATTTGAGGGGTTTAGCATTACTCAACTCGAGTATACCCGCGAACTAATGTGTTAAGGAGAACTTGTTGAACCTGTGATTCTGCCCTCGTCAAGTTATTTCGGTAGAGTTGTTTCACGTTAGTTCTTTACATATTATTTTGATACATCTAACGTGATGTTCATTGTTGCAAGATTCCAACACATCAAAATCAATTATATAAATTATAACAATAATTCTATTCATCCCACTAAGTCAAACCCACCATCAAACCCACCGCTGAGGTGGCGACGATGTGGCTTGACTTTTCTTTTCTCTGTGTTTTCTTCTCCCTTCTTCCGTTTCTAATGTGTTATTGCGACAAATGGAAAAACGTAAAGATTGAAATTGTGCTGTCGCTGCACTGCCATCGAAGAACTAGCGGAAGAAGAACTTAAAACTATTAAGGAAGAAGATGAACGACCATTAGGTAATGGGTATACAAACCCTTATTAAAATCAAACATGATCTTGTTAATCACAAATAGAAAAAAGATACTCCCTCCGTCTCTAAAAGATAGGCAAGTTTGGTTTTCACAAAAATTAAGAAAACCAATCATTATAGCCACTTTTTCATGTTTTTTCCTAATCTATCCTTTGTCCCCACTCATTTGTTATAAGATAAATGGGAAAGAGAAGTGGTCCCCCTTTAATATTAAAAGAAAAAAGGGAGAGAGAGAAGTGGTCCCTCTATGGGTATACTAGTAAAATCATAACATTTGACTTTCCACATATGGAAACAAGCCTATCTTTTTGACATACCCAAATAAGGAAACTTGCCTATCTTTTAGAGACGGAGGCAGTAGATAAGAAGATTTTTAAGGTTTACTAATCTTAATTGATTTTTTACACAAGTTTCGATTACAAAAAAAATAAATATTTGATTTAGGTTTTACTTTTTAGTTTGGGAATAACCATGGTTGACAATATTATTTTCTTTCATTCTGCAGATTTATGTTCGAACCTAATTATATATGTTTTTTTTACGTGCAGCTATGCACGGAGCTCAATTGGGAAGTTAGAAACTTGAACAATATAGTAGTGTATCATTGGACGATGACCATGGCCAAGATGATCAGATGGTTGTGCCGTAACTGGGTGTGAATTCTAACAATGTTGATGACTTATTTTAGTTTTATAGTCCAATGCATACAAGACAACTAATGAAATAACCAAAAAGAATCAACAACAAAAACTCCTAGTTACAGAACCTAAAGTAACAAGTGTCAGGCATTTTAACTCTCACATGAGAAAAAAATCTTCTCCTTTCAACAGCTCTAACACCTACACTGAGACTTAATCCTTGCCAAAGAGTCAGCCGCAAAGTTTACCTCCCTGAACTCCAAGGTCCCTGTAACTTGTTCTCGCCTTGAACACCAATTCATACCCCACTCGTGAAAATCATGAATCATGGAAGCTCCAATATAAGCAAACGTGGCTTCTAAACCTGCACGAAGAAAAATGTTATATATCCCAATACCACTGATGCAAAAAAACCACATTACAACTTTGGTGCAAAGATGAAGCCAGCTATAAAATTCCTTGTAAATTTCTTCAAGTACATAACTACTAAATATGAGCTCACTTGTTCGTAGGATTCACAGTAAAATGTTTTGCTTATGGTCTATGAAAAATTTACATCGAGATATCAATACAGTGTGAGTACACATACAAAATTTACAATGAATCACAATATGAGGTAGACAAACTAGTGCAAGAAGTAGCATGACCTCTTTTCTCATGGCTTCTAAATCCAAACTCCTCATTTCTTTACTGCTACAAAGACCAAAACAAACATATAAGTCTAAAGAAAACATGTTCCGGGTTGACTGGTAGCATTTTAATTATAAGGATGCCATCACCAATGTGCGAAATGTGGTGCCAAACGTTCTAAGGATTCAGAATAATTAATTCCAAGTAAAATTAGAAAGAAAGTTAACACCAACTGGTAGATATTAGTTCTGGCGGCCAATGAAAAATTAATAGGAAAATTTTGCAAGAGCCTTAATAACTTCGGATTCGCCCGTAGATAGCATGATATGCAGTAGCACCCTAAAATCGAAAGAAAAATAAACAAAAACACAGAGTCCTAGTTCTAGCTCATTAAACTTAGGATGGGAAGGAAGTTGCTGGATACTGAGGTCCAATTATCAGCATTAACAATAAAAGATCTCAAATTCGGGACGGAAAATTTGAAGGTCATGTTAGAAATATCAGACATGGTAGAAGTTCATGTGACATACTTTTCAATAGCACTATCTGTCAACTTCGTAGATAAATCCTTTGGTCACAACATGCATTCTATTGTATTATGCTGGAATTCACTTTACCATGTCTTCTATCCCCGTACGAATTTGACTTTAAAAAATACTATCCATTTTGATTACACCAAGATTTCCATATAACCAGAACCTACCACACATTCAATTTAAGTTTCAAATTCTAAATTAGGGTTTCAAAAAATGAAAAAATTATTTAAAGAACGTAACTTTTCTTACATGATTGCAGCGATGCTGCCTCAAGTGCGAAGATCATCGGAAACAATGTTCGATGGTATCAAGACGCTGTTGTTGTTGACGATAATGATATGATATCTCCGACGCCCATGATTCCACTTTCAAGTGATAATTTCAATTTCTATCCAGGCGAGAAGATTAAGAAAATCATAAACTTAAAATTGAAACCCACGTAAGAAAGAAAAAAAATAATAAAAAAGAGAAAGTTAAACCACGTCGTTGCCACCTCAGCGGTGGGTTTGACGGTGGGTTTGACTTAGTGGGCTGAATAGAATTATTGAAATTATAATGATAGGCATCCGTTCTCCGTACATGATTACTAAATTTGTTGTTTTGAATACCATGTTGATGGTGCATGTGCATCCTAATAAACTTAGCGTCTTTTACATACACACGACAACTGAGATATCGATTCGACTGATAACTTCATAAGTATATCGATGATAATATCTTCAGGAAGGCTCGCCAGTGTCTCCATTGAGCTTTTGTTTTTATATTAGCTTTTATTTTACATAAAACACTAATATACTAGAATCTTAGACATTGTATGATTTTACAGATCCATATACAGATTTCATGTTCTTTATTTCATGTTCTCGGGTTCCACCTGAATATGATTTAGAATGCAAATTAGTTTGTAAAAGATGGCGAACTCTCATCCGCGGAAGCAACTTTACTAATATGCATCTCGGTGGCCAGCTTAACCATCTCCATGGTGGCGAAGATGGTAATTATAATCTAGCTGCAAAGACGTACTGATTTCTGTAGATGATGCTTTTCATTGCAAATTCGATAAAAAAAATTTTTTTTTTAAGAGGTTGCCTTATCATTAGCTGAATACTGCCTCCGGAATTGAAATTTTCTTGGCGTTGAAATTCATGCTGGTGAATGTTAAATGTATGCAAAATGTAGCAATTTAAATACTCCCTCCTCGACCGATATCCGAACTGCTAAATTTCCAAGTATTAGATAAAATGCCGTAACATTGTTACAACATCTCAAGCATCAAAATTTCTTCAAAAGATATCAAGCAACAAAATAAGTCCAGAAAAACATCTTAACAAAAAAGAAGTAAGCTTAACAACAATCAAGAAACTTAATCTTAAATTTTTTTGAGAATTCAACATAATTAATATCCAACTGAGAATAGGAATTCATACTATCCCATAACCATTACGAATAAAAACACCATTACAATAAAGAGTAAGAGCAAATCACATAAAAAACAATGCTATTTAACAAATATCATTACTGACATAAGAATTACAAGGAAAATTATTTCAGAGTAGAATAACACCACTCGGACTCTAGAAAGACACCCTACGGGCATCTTTCACTTTCTGCCTGTTCTTGCACTACATGTACTGAGACTTGACTACATCACACAATGAAATCTGTCACGTAGATTAAGTTTGGGATAGACGAAACCTCCGGTGATGATCGCTTCTGCCATAAATTTGTTAGCCTCTTGCGTTAGATGATTCTCGTCCAAGTGAATGTATATTTTAGGATCAGAACAAATTGCACTAGCATCACCACCTTTACTTCTTCCACAAGTTTTTCTTAGACTCTTTAGGAGGGCTATATACGCGTTAAAGTAGTCAGCAAATACTATCTGAACGTCAGGATGCTGGCTTCTTAGCTCCACCAGTGCCCGGTGTAGATGACTATTATGATTCCTGGAGAGCAAGTTGAATTTATTCAAACACTTGTACGAGTGATCCTTGCTCGTTGGATCTTTGCTACCGAACTCCTGCAAATAACTTGGTTGGCATCCAAAAGGTAAAGTTCCATGAACCATGATGTTCTTAGCACCAGCATGGATCAATCTAATTACAGAATCTCTAATGGATTCAACTACTTTAGGCACGAGAGTATCCAGAACCTCCATGTTGTGTATACCCTCTAAGGGCGCAGGGTAGTAGTCCCTGCTTCCAAATTCCCCCACCAAGAAAAGTGCATGACGGAGCTTCTCCTTGCACTCGTGATCATTCGAGCAAGTAGATGACAGATGCGTCATGAACTCGTCAACTTGTTTGCCGAGAGAACTGTTTGTAAACAACCACTCGAGCGCAGTTGCACCTTCTACTGCAAAGTCTGCTCCATAAGGAAACTTCCCATCTTCCTTATTTGCTGGATATGGCTTAGGTGAAGGAAGATGAAAGGCGGAAGATATGTAATCTATAACTTCAGAATTACCATGTGTGCCAGTATTCTTAGACAACGTACCGAAGTTATATATTGAGGTGAAAGGACACCCCTTCACCGAAGTCATTCCCTCGCTATCATCACCATTAACGCATAAAGATGAACCGCAAAGCAAAACCAAAAAAACAATCAGAGAAAACCGAAAAATACGGGATGCCATTCTTAAGATAGAAAATGGAGATTTTGGGGAAAAAATAATTCTGAGAACTTTGAGAGAGAAAAAGATAAGAGACCGGGAATATTTCATATGACAGTGAATAGGGTGTGGTTGAGTATTTATAGGCTTGTAGATGTTAGCTTCTTGTAGGAAGGATTTCCTAAATAGTGAACCGACTTTTGAAGATATTGATTCCTAGTACAGTTTGGATTTGATTACTTGAGAAACTAGAACTTAGTTTACGATTAGGAAATTGATGTTACTTAATTGGAAATAGTTAAAAACGACAGTAATTTTGAGAAACATCTCGTTCCAAAGGAAGTCATGATTCTTCACTTCGGGTTTGGGTGTGTCAAGGCCTAAAAGCAAGGAATATACACTATGTAGAGTCTACTATAAGATCATTTCTAATGATGCGACAATGTAGAACAAAAGTTTTCATTCCAGTATCCCGGTCTATTTTTTTTTTTTTTTTTTTTTTTTATCAACAAAACGATATAATTTTTATATAAAGTAGAAAGAATGAAAGAATTACATGACAGAAACTACTTTAAAATAGTTGAAAACGAAACTATTTCCTAACTGTTTCTTCCCATTTGAAGACTAGTTCTTCGAACCTTACATTCTTGAGATCGTGAGAAGAACAAGACCAGTACAAAATGATAGCTTTTATGTCTAAAATAATACTCTGGACATCCTTCTCGCTTGCCTCTTCGCAGAACATCCAGGTCATTACGTTCTTTCCACAAGGTCCAACAAACTGCATATGGTAAGACTTCCCACATGTAGTTGCCATTATCAGAAAATAATTTCCTGTTAAACCCCTTGTAGAGATCCTTTATATCTTCACATTGAACCCATCCGATCCCAAAATTAACAAAAAAAAGTATTCCATATCTTAGTTGCAACCTTGCAGTGAACAAGCAAATGGTTGATGGTTTCAGACTCTTCTTTACACATACAACAACGATTAATTACCAATATTCTTCCTCTTGTAGCTAAATTGTCTTGTGTTAATATGGAATTATGATGTACCAACCATGTGAAAAAACACACCTTTGTTGGTACATTGTGAAGAGCCGAATAATATGGAGGACTTAATATCACATGATGCTAATTATTTCGGTACATATAGAACTTATAAATTTAGAATCATATTGAGCAGTAAAATATGAAAAGATTTCATGCAAGAGACTACTATAATAATGGTAAAACTTGAACGAAAGTTTTTAACTACATTAATGATACAAAAGATCAATGGCAAATACCATTTCCAACTGCAGTATAAAATTTATTAGTACCCACTAAATCCAATCCACATCCCACCTAGTTGTAGGCTTCTTGTTAGAATTCCCATGTGGTTTGTTGTAAATTACATGGAAATTACTACGATATGAAAATTCTGAGAATAAGATATTCCAGTGTGTGGCGCATAGCAGAGTCAAGCAATATTGAAATTTGTAATCAAAATTCATTTCATCTTTCAAAAGGCTGAAAATTTTGGTCCAAGAATCTACAACTCCATAATCTTTCATCACCCATAGATCGATGTTGTGTGCAGCATTAATTGATAGGTAAAGTTTCACTCCCAAGACACCCACTTCCATATCATGAAGCGAGTATGACTCATTTCCTTGATAGCAACTGGGTATGTGGATTTCTTTGGTTTGCAGTTGTACTATATCGAATGAAAATATAACTTTACTTTCCTTTATCCAATGAATAATTCCATTTAAAGGCGTCATACATATATCGACGACGCAATACATCATAACGCATCCCATGAATTTGAACCTAATGTAGAGACCCAAACTTGTAGAACACTTATCTCGTATATCCCGGACCGCACTCTAATCTCGAACAACTTGTAATCATCAATTTTCCAATCATAATAAACCTCATATCCGAATAAGTATTCATAGGATTTGCTCCGTGTAGGATCGAGCAAGAGAGAGAGCACAACGCGGAAGTAAATAAACGATTACATTGATAATCTAATTCGATGTACATTCTCTCATGACTTAACAACCTACTTATAGTCTCATAAACTTGACAATCACTCAAAGTACTTTCCTAATAAAAACAAACTCTAAATAAAGTACACTTCTAGAAACACAAAGAAACTCTAAATATAGTAAAACTCTAAAACAAGCAACCGACACAACTTGCTCTTCTAGTTAACTCGAACTTCCAAATATCGTACATTGTGTCAACAGCGTATGTTGATCCAACTTGACTGCGTCAACTGCAGCAGTTGATCCATTCGGACTGGATCAACATCATATGTTGATCCACGAACCAAATCACCATATCTTGGTTTAACTTACAACATCCTCCCTTAAACCAAGATATCATTCAACGATAATTCCGTAAACCTCTTCTTCCATTGATAAACGTTTGCACGTCCTTGTTTTTTTATCATTTTCTATTCCTCTTCTTCCATTGATAAACGTTAACATGTTCTTGTCTTTTCTTATACCAGAATTCCGTCATCATTATCAAAATCAATTCACAAATCGCAACTCCCTTGGCTAACTAACCAATCTTCTTCATTTGCTTAACAACAATCATCATACTTCTTTTCACATTCTTCTTCATCGCAGCGGAACACCATCCTTAACAAGCTAGACACACCACTTTGTGCTCTATTCAACTTGTTAACCAAACACAAAACCAAATTCTTATCACCGAGCATTATAGCTCATCCACATCTCTTGTTTACCTACTTCACTCGCAGTATTTCTACTCAACTCTTCAAATTCCACACTGGAATTTCTTCACTTCTCTAGCCAAATCTCCATTGGGATTGCTTCACTTCTCACGATCACACCCGTGTGACGTCTTTTCTCTTCAATCTATCATCACCACCTGGTGATTACTTCTCTTTCTTCACAACCTTGTTGTTGTTTCTTCTTCTCTTCTTTTCTTATTTTTTGCTCTGTTCCCGTTATGCTATTGTTACGAAACCTTCACACTTCTTTTCAAGATTCTCTCACAGTCTTTCTTTTGTTATGCTTCTGCCACAAGCAATAACTAACACAAAGTCTGCCACACTTTGTTGGTTTTCCAAGTTTCTCTCACAAACTCTTCAACCACACTTCAATCTTCCAACATGTTTGAGCTTAAACTCCTACCATCCTCCCTTAAGCTCAAACATCACCACCCAACTTTCTTTGTCATTCTAAGCTTCTGAATTTGATCACCTTAATCAAATTGTACTAGTCCTGACTGCAATACCATCTTTGATCCTCTATCAAACTGTACCAATCCTCTGACTACAATACCAACTTTGATCCTTTCGTCTTTTTCGAATCCATGACTTAACCCTTCGACAACCACTTACCCAAAAACTTCTTCCCTCAACAAACATCAAATCTGCTATCTGCAACGTCTCTGACAGAAAACATCACACGTTTTTATCGTCATATGCTGTCACAAACTGTGACCATTCTTTTGTCACGCTTCTGTTAATTTGTTACAACTCCACTGTAACAACTTCTTCTGCAACAACTCTTTTGTAACAATTCTTCTGTAACTGTTCTATAACAACTCCTTTTTCACACTTCTGTAACAACTGCTCACTGTGATTGTTCTTTGTAACACATCACATACTGTAACAAACCTTCAATAACACTTTTTTTTTTTTTTTTTTTTTGCGGAACTCGTCACTTCCTTCTTTGACCAGATCTCTTTCTCACTGAGATCGAACCTGTTTTCTAGGTCGTGAAACCTCATGATCTCCAGCAACATTGCCATATGAATCACAAGCAGCAGCATCATCCTTATCATCGCTGCCAACATCTCACTACAGGCTACAGCAACGTCAACATCTTTTGTTCCCTGTGCTTGCTCACAACAGTAACAATCAATAGAAAAAAACTTCTCCATCTCGATCATCAATGGAAGCCATCATCTCTTATTAGGGTTTTTCTCTCTTCCAGCAACAGTCTCACCCTTCTTCATTTTTACCGGCAACAATGGCAGCAGAATCCTTCATTTCTCTACCAACCACCCACGGCACAACAGCAAGTCATCACTAGTCAACAATAGACAATAGTTGTTCAGCTTCATCGAGTCTACGTGATCATCATCGTTTTGATCACAGTCAATCAACACAAACCCTAATTGCTCTTTTTTAAAATACTCAAAGCCAGACTAGTCACGTCAACTTGCTCAAGCAGTGGTCTCGGTCTCGACTCCCTGTCATGACGATGTAAACCAAAAAACAAATCCTTCTTCGAACCCATGACCAGAACTTAGGGCAAATCAAACACTCCAACAATCTAATGACGTCAGCAAAACTTAATCTCCAAACAACATCATTATCTTATCTAACAACGAACAAACCTTGGCCTCCAATCCAACAAGTCACGAACTGTAACCTTGCTTTCATGACATCATCTTCATCTTCCTTCCTCTGAAAAAAAAACAGCAACAAGGCTTGACCAATTTATTTTAAACACATACCTTCAAACAATTTTTTTTTTTACTTCTCTCAAACCCTAACGCAGCTTGACAGACTCCAATTTTTTAAACCATCAGAACTCACACAACTTCTTCTCCTTTAATGAAAACAATTCTCGAACTCTTTCTCTTTCTCCTTCTCCTCTCCCTCCTCTCACCTAGCTCTGATACCAATTGTAGGTTCGAGCAAGAGAGAGGAGAGCACAACGCGGAAGTAAATAAACGATTACATTGATAATCTAATTCGATGTACATTCTCTCATGGATTAACACCCTACTTATAGTCTCACAAACTTTACGATCACTCAAAGTACTTTCTTAATAAAAACAAACTCTAAATAAAGTACACTTCTAGAAACACAAAGAAACTCTAAATATAGTAAAACTCTAAAACAAGCAATCGACACAACTTGCTCTTCTAGTTAACTCGAACTTCCAAATATCGTACATTGTGTCAACATCGTATGTTGATCCAACTTGACTGCGTCAACTGCAGCAGTTCATCCATTCGGACTAGATCAACATCATATGTTGATCCGCGAACCAAATCACCATATCTTGGTTTAACTTCCAACACTCCGGATTGATGTTCGTAGTGACATTTTCTTGTGTTGTCTAGTTAATGAATTCCACGAGTACATCCTTTGGGTTGTATTGCATCTATCAGAGGCTAAGCCGATTAGGCGATTACATGGATCAATACCCTAGAAACACGAAGGTAAATACATATCACGAGGAAGACTTTCAACAACCACATGGTAAGATGATGAGGATGTTACATCAAAATTTATCGTGTAATAAACATCCTTATCCGTGTAAGAAGAATCCTTATACGAAGCAACTAGAACGCAGAACTTGTTGTTCTGAATAGCATGTTGATGGTGCATCTTAACAAACTTGGAGTTTTTAAACAAATCATACCAGAGTTTGCGCACACACCTTAACCGAGGAATGATTTGACCGATAACTTCGAAAGTATATCATCGATGATGATATCTTCAGGAAGGATCACCATTGCGCTTTCCATTTTCTTCTTTGTTGCTATTGCAAGGTGAAAGTAGGGTTTCCAGCTCCCTTATAAAACACCAAACCCTTGTATATTATAACTTCGATGGGTCTATCCCAACCATAGGATTTCGACGGTGGATATGATTCGCATAGAAAAACACAACCATAGGTTCATTTGATATGGGTTTTTGAGTCTGAACTCTGAACTCAATTTTATCCGCATTGGCATCCCTGATAATTCATGGTGCTATATCTGAACCAACCTATTTTTCAAAAATATAAGTAGGGAAAATTGATTTTTATGTTGGCAGAATACCGTCGCTTTGTCACTAACGAATTATATGAATATGAAGGAGTTTAATACCCAAACAGTTTTAAAAAAAAAAAAAAAAAAAAAACTTAAATAAGATACACCACAGGTCCACACACCGCAGCACACCCCGGCAGTGTACAAAAATTAATGGACACATTCAACCCATGTATCAGCAAAAAAAAAATTCAGCAAAAAGAGAATAAAACAATTCTGCTAATTTCATCCTAGTAAAATAGAAAAGATCACCATACTGTCTTGTTCAAATCATTCAAAGCATAAGCTAGTGCCATCCCTGGTGTCCACCTTAGATCGATATATCTTTCAGCTTTTCTGCAAATTCACCAGAACAGAGTGAAACTAGACTTCCAACAAAAGTATCCGAGCTAAAATGTCCCGATATATCCAAAGTCACAAGTTCTTCAGTTATTGGGTCATACGAGACCAATGCATCATGCCAGACAAAAGCATGCTTTCCTAGATCTTCATCTTCGCCTTTTAATAAACGTACATGTCCGTGTAATAAAATCTTGTGATTCTTATTGAGGTAATGCAGGGGCCACAAATTACGACAGTTAGTTTTTTCTCTCGAAAGGCTGAAGATTTTGATCCAAGAATCTGCAACTCCATAAACTTTCATCACCCACAGTTCAATGTTGCTCTTCCTCTTAGCATTAACTAATATGTACAGGTCCTCTCCCAAGAAACCCACTTGCATCTCTTCATATGAGTATGATTCATCGTTTAGATAGCAACTAGGTATTTGGATCTGTTTGGTTTTCACTTCAACTATATCGAACGAATTTATAACTTTAGAGTTTCCTATCCAATGAATAATTCCATTTAGAGTATTTAAAGAAGTTTCAGCAAAACCTATATCATAAGGTACGTTTCCAACGTTTTTCCATATATTTGAGCCTAATCCACTGACCCAAACTTCAGAATGATAATCGTCGTATTGTTTAGCGACCACTATTTTGAACAACTTGTAATCATTGATTTTCCAATCGTAACAAAACCCGTGTCTGGAATATTTAATAATTAATCCGTTATGATTTGACGTAGGTATCTGTATATTCTTGTATTCTCGAGTTGACGGATTCCAGAAGCAGATCATTCCATGTTCATCTCCATTATCATTACGAGAACAGGTGGGTAAGCCGACTAGGCTATTGTATGAATCAACAAGCAGAGAATTAAGTCTAAACGTACTGGGCATTTGATCACTTTGAACAACCGTACTTGTATATGAGGACGTTTCATCAAAATCTATGATATAATAACTGTCATCGGTGCATTCATGTATTATGACGCTAAATTTGTTGTTCCGAATAGCATGCTGATGATGCATGTTAATAAACGTAGTGGTTTTGAACCATTCATACCAGAGTTTGCAGACACACCTGAATCGAGAGATTGATTTGACTGGTAACATCGAAAGTATATCCATGATAATGTCTTGGGGAAGGCTTGACATCGTTGCTTTTGTTTTTCTTACCCCGGAGTTCTAACTAAGTTTCTGTGGTTTTTTCTTTTCCTTTGAAGACAAAGGTATGGTGTCGTGGGTATATGTATACAGCAATCCCCAAATACGTAACTTACCAAAAATCAGAACTGTTTCCTTAAATAGCACCGAACCCTGTAGCCTGCCATAAAGGTAGGGTTTTAGTATCATATTTCTACACAAACCCTAGAAGACAAAAAAAAAAAAAAAAAAAAAGAACTGCGCATAAACAAAAAGCACAATGGTGAGCATTCCCGAAGAGATTCTCATGATTATACTTGCGATGTTATCAGTCAAATCGATCTCTCGGTTCAGTTGTGTATGCAAACTCTGGTATGAAATGTTTGAAAACCCTAATTTCATTAAGATGCGCCATCAACATGCTATTCATAAGAACAAGTTTATCGTCCTATTTGAAACTAATTACTTGGACCCGGAGGATTCTTGTTATACAATAGATGTTGATACATTAACATCCTCATCTGATCATGAGCCTACTAATCGCCCAGATGAAACATATAATCTTGGCAGTTCTCTAAAAATTGTTTCTAGTGATGGTCTAATCGGCTTACACCATTATCATATGAATAAAATATGCTTCTGGAATCCATTAACTCGAGAATACAAGAACATATCGACAGTAAGCACGGAATACTGGAACAGATTGTGCTCCTATTCCATATATGGGGTTTGTTACGATTGGAAAATCGAAGACTACAAGGTGTTCGGAATAGGCCTGTCAATATTGGTCCGATATCCGGGATCCGCTTTCCGATTATTCGTTATCCTATAGGATTTTATCCGTTGTATCGGATATCGGATATCGGATATAATATGTTATCGGATATTTCTTCCTTAACATATCGGAATCGGAATTAGCTATATCCGTTTGTTTAGATATCCGATATGTTAAGGACGTAATTGTAATTTTTTCAAACCCTTATTTCCCCTACTAATTGATGGCTGATTTTCTTTTAATGTTCAGGTTGATAAGTTTGGGATTCGATATCCGATAATATCGAGTATAATATCGGATATTATCGGATATTGTCGGATAAATATCCGATAAGTGTCAATTATGAAAATGTTTTACAAGGGTTTTTAAGCTTTTTGGTATAACCGGATATTATCGGATATTTATCGGATATCCGATAGCTTAACCTATCGGTATCGATATCTGATTTTGATATCCTATAGGATATTATCGGATATCGGATATCCGATAATCCTTAATCTGTCGGATAACGGAATTCCTAATATCCGACGGATATTCTTCCATTGACACCCCTAGTTCGGAATATTGGTCAAATCACCATCTGATATTACTTCTGAAGTTTGGGTCTGTAGATTAGGCTCAAATGTATGGAACAGCGTTCGACACATACCTTATAATATAGCATATCGTCCTAAGGTCTCTGTGAAAGCTTTAAATGGAATTATTCATTGGATAGGAAAAACGAAAGTTATAGTTTCGTTCGATATAGTTGAAGAGCGGATCAAAGAGATCCAAATACCTGGTTGCTATCTAGATGATAAAGTGTACTCGTCATATGATATGGAAGTTTGCATTTTGGGACTGGACCTTTGCCTGTTAGTTAAGGATACGTCAGGCAAGGGAAAAATCGATCTGTGGGTGATGAAGGATTATGGAGTTGTAGATTCTTGGACCAAAACTTTCAGTATTTCGAAAAATGAAACAAGATTTGATTCATTATGGCCCTTGCAATATATCAATAAGAACCGCCAGATACTCTTGCATGGTAATGTAGGCGGTCAAAACCTTGGTGGTAAAGATGATTTCGTCTCATTTGACCCAAAAGACGGAAGCCTTATGACTGTGGATATCCCTTATGTGTCAGAACAATTTTTTGTTACGACTTTTGTTGGAAATATAATTGCACTAGATTCCGGCAAATTTGTAGACCAAAAGATCTAAGGTAGATACCAAGTGGTGTGTTACTCCGTAAAGCTGCGAATCTAAGTTGGACCCCGAGCACCAAGCTTAGTATTTCCAGTGGCGCTTGGTGTAACAATCGCAACTCCAACAACTGCAAAGTTGGTATGAATGTCTTTTAACCCATTTAGAGGTGTTTGTTGCACTTACATTTACATTTACATCGAAATATTTTTTATTTTTTTTGGAAACGAATAATTTATTGATTGAAAAGAGTCTAAACCGTTGCATGAGAAGCATCTACACATATAATTGAGCTCTGACTTCAGGAGGTGAAGAGTTGCTCCAAATATTAGATACTCTATGTACTCTAGCTAGTTTAGAGAGGATATCAGCAGCCTTATTTCTCTCGTTAGGAACATAATCGCTGTGGCTTCGAGCATGGTATCAGTCAGTCATAAACCTTTTTTTATTTTTATTTTTCCATGGGTTCTTTGGGATGTCAAACCATTTTCTCCTTGTTGATAAATATTTCACTGCAAGGCTGTGAACTTGTTTAACAGCGCTAAGTTAGTCAAAAACAGTTTCAATACAAGAGTCCTGAAATTAATGGGGAAAACCTATATGACAAAATAGAGACATTATGAATTAAAAAAAAAGGTGGTGACACTTATATGCCAATAATTTGATGTGTTCAGGATACGACTTCCAGTCTCCAACTGAATTGTCCGATTAATAGCATCATTTCACTTCCTCCAGCAGTGTCACTAAATTGATTACTGCAAAACTCACTGTATCAAATATTCTGGCAACTGCTGGACTTCTTTGCACAAAGTAGTGACACCATTTAATATGTGATAAGTAAATTTCTGTGAACAAGATTCTTCCAGATGCGTTTCGAAAATCTATTTCTATTGAAGAGTTTCAGAAGAGTAAATACATTCTGAACATAGATTTCACATGCACATTCGAAAAACAAATTAATCAACATCCGGAACATCATATACTAGGTTGTACAGTCTATAAATATATGTTTCAATATAACATCACTCGATTCACTCCTCTCACCACTAGTCTAAAAGAATGGGTGCTTACAGCCAAATAGCACTCACCATACATACACATTCTCCCCATTCTTGATGACCGTGGAAATCAATCATCCATTCTCCCCATACTTCTGCAAATGCAAGTGCGGGCAATAAGCATCTCTGACATGCATGCATACCGACTTGGGTAATTAGTTTAGGGGTTTCCCTCCCTTATTACACCAAATAATTAATTTCACACAAAAGCGGAGCACAATCACGTAGGACTGCCTGTATAAATGTTCAGATGAAGATTTTGCGCAGATTAAATCATCAGACATTCCAGAAATTTTGAACTCCTCAAGAGCTGGGAGGTATTGTATATCTGGTAATGACTTAAAGCTTTTACATACAAGATGCCAGAAAATAGAATCCATGCAAATCTGGCACTGACGTTGGAGAAGGATATTTTCGAATTTTATATGGTAAAGAGAATTCTTATAAAATCATGATGAACCTGCAAATCTTCAAACTTTGGGACAACCAGAAACTAAAGCTGAAGATAGTTACGCGTATCTTAGTGGCTTTATCTGGATTAGACCATGCAGCTAGTTGGGAGATTAGACATTGATTTGGAGCAGCTTCATCACCCACTTCAATTTGATTATGAAGCTTGGAAGATAAGATGTTTCCACCTCCTTTAGCTCTCTGAGAGCATATGGCGCCAGCATGAGTCAATTTTAAGCTTGGATTCCTCAGATCCCTAAATCCAAAGCATGGTCCCTCGAACTCATGGCAATTCGTGGCTAATTGAATTACACGAGAGAAGAACGTCTTGACTCGAGTTTTGATTGTTGATTAACGAATATTGGTATAAATACTTAACGACTTCCAAATCTATGAAAGAAAACTTCTAAATCCTAATATACCCATAACCCAATGCCCATATAGCTACAAAGAAGCACGAGCCAGAGAACAAAATATGCGGTCATCCCGTACCTTTGTAACTCCAAATATCCAGATCAAAAGAACTTATAAGTGCCACTGGTATCTATAAATTCCCCCGAATTGAGTGAAACTAGACTTCCAACAAAAGTCGTGGCAAAAAATCTAATGGGTATGCAGGGAATATCCAAAGTCGTAAGTCTTCCATCTTTTGGGTCATACGAGACTAAAGCATCCGTAGCGCCATTTAAAATTACACCATCTAGTAAAATCTCGCGATTCTTATTGAGATAATGCAAGGGCGATAATGATCTAAATTTACTTTCACGTTTTGAAAGGCTGAAAATTTTGGTCCAAGAATCTCTAACTCCATAATCTTTCATCACCCACAGATCCATGCTGCTCTTATGTCTACCATTAACGGATAGGTAAAGGTCCTCTCCCAAGACACCCACATCCATATCTCCATATGAATAAGATTCATCTTCTAGATAGCAACTGGGTATTTTCATCTCTTTAGTTCGCACTTGGGTGATATCGAAAGAAAATATAACTTTTGTATGTTGTATCCAATGGATAATTCCATTTAAAAGATTTCTAGAAACATGAGCATGATGCATATTATAAGGTATGTTTCCAATGCTATTCCATGAATTTGAACCTAATCTACTAACCAACTCAAAACCAATTGGCAATGAGTGGAGAGGCCCTAAGAGATTATAAACCGCAGGATCTTAGATGCCCAGACAATGTGGGACTAATAATCTCAACACGCCCCCTCACGTGTAGCCTCATTGGGTCTAACACGTGGACAATTAAATCGGGTGACGCGGAGTAATGGCGCGGTCAAATGACTTTCGTCGCAAATAACTTTGCTACGATACCATGTTAGAATACGGGCATCCAACTCAAAACCAATTGGCAATGAGTGGAGAGGCCCTAAGAGATTATAAACCGCAGGATCTTAGATGCCCAGACAATGTGGGACTAATAATCTCAACACTCATATTGTCCATAATTGGGCACTATTTTGAACAACTTGTAATCATCAACTTTCCAATCGTAAAAACCCCCATATATGGACTCAAATGATAAACAGCAGTTGTATATTTTCTTGTATTCTAGAGTTGATGGATTCCACAAACAGATCTCTCCGGGATTATAGGTGTAAAGGCCAGTAAGGCCATCACATGAATTAACATGTAGAAAGTCATGTACATACATACCAGGTGGGAGTTTAGCTTTAACAGCCATACCGTAAGATGAGGATGTTACATCAAAATCTATGGTATAATAAGCCTTCAGCGACTCAAATTCATATGTATCAATCAGTACAGTACTAAATTTGTTATCTTGATTAGCATGGCGAAGGTGCATCTTGATAAACTTAGGGTTTTTGAACAATCCATACCAAGATTTGCAGACACACTTAAACCGAGAGATCGATTTGACTGACAATTTCAAAAGTATTTCCATAATAATATCGTCAGGAAGGCTTTCCCATGCCGCCATTATGCTTTTGTTTTTCTTCTTTGTAGCTATTGCAATATGCAAGGTGACGGTTGGTTGACTCTATATATAGCGCAGTCCTAATTAATTACGTACCTTACCAAATCAAGGTACCGTTTCCTAATAAAACACACGACCCATTACATATTGGATTTCTTGTCCTAATTTATTTAGGTGAAATAACAAATTTACCCACGGTTCACTCTAAATTCAACCCTTCTCATTAAAGGGTCGCTTAATTAATCTGGTGTATATACAGAACTGAAAACCCTACCTTCGTCGTGCAATATATAGAGAGAACAGGAAAGAAGAACCTGATTAGAACTGCGGATGAAGAAAAAGAAAAGCACAATGGTGAGCCTTCCTGAAGATATTATCATCGATATACTTACGATGTTGCCTGTCAAATCCATCTATCGGTTCAAGTGTGCGTGCAAAAACTGGTATGATTTGTTCAAAAACCCTAAGTTTATTAAGACACACCTTCATCATGCTGTTCAAAATAACAAATGTAGTATACTACTCGAATCATATAGGGAACCCAGTTACTCGCATAAATATGCTTATTATTCCATAGATTTTGATGTAGCGTCCCCACCTTACAATATGGTTGTTCAAACTGATCTCCCACATGTTACGTTTATACATGATCTTATACTTATGGATTCATGCGATGGCCTAATCGGCTTCTCCAATAGTATTTTTAAAAGGAATGGACTGATCTGCTTGTGGAATCCATCAACTCGGGAATACAAGCACATATCAGTACCAACATCAATTCCCGACAAAAACGATAGTGCTATGTGTCAATATGGGATTTGTTACGATTGGAAAATTGATGATTACAAGTTTTTCATAATAGAGGCCAGAAAATATGAGGATATTTGTTCTGAAGTCTGGGTTTATAGACTAGGTTTGAATTCATGGAATAACATAGGAAACATACCTTATAATCTATGTCACATTGATACTCCTTTGAAGCCTTTGAATGGAATAATTCATTGGATAGGAACAACGAAAGTTATAGTTTCCTTCGATATAGTTGAAGGGGGAACTAAAGAGATCCAAACACCCAGTTGTTATCTAGATGATGAACTGTACTCATTTTATGATATGGAAGTGCATGTTCTGGGAAAGGACCTTTACCTGTCAGTTAATGCTACACATGAGAAGAGAAACATCGACCTATGGGTAATGAAAGACTATGGAGTAATAGATTCTTGGACCAAAATTTTCAGTCTTCCTATAGATGAAACAATTTATTATTCATTACGGCCCCTGCATTATCTCAACAAGAATCGCGAGATACTATTGGAGGGTTATGTGGTATGTAAAGATGATCCTAACGAGTATGTTTTAGTCTCATATGACCTCAAAAGCGGAATCCTTATGCCTCTATATATCCCCGGCATGCCAAAGCACTTTCACGGAACGCCTTTCGTTAGAAGTCTAGTTTTCACTGAATTCTGGCGATTCGTAAAAACCACAAAAAGGTCTGTGGTGGATACTAGGTGTGGTTTGAGTTCGTAAAGCTACTAAAACATCTAAGGTGGACACCAGGAACGGTGCTTAATTCTTTCCACAGGAGCTTGGCGTAATAACTGCAACTCCAAAAATACCTAAGCTGGTATGCATGTCTTTTAACCCATTTAGAGGTGTTTACTGCACTATATTTACAATTGAATATATTTGCTTTTAATGTACGTTTTGGTGTCAAACAAAATGATATTTGTTAACAAATATTACGCACTGCAAGCCTGTGATTCTGTGAATTTGTTTCCTACTGACAAGTAAAGTGCATGCAACAGTTTTCATACAAGAGTCCTGAAATGAGGACTACCCCTTCTTTGGGACTACATAATACGGATACTGTGAAAGTAAAATGCGATGACACTTATATGCCCATAATAATATTTCGAGGTTTTGAAATAATTTGATAAGCTAGGGGTACCACCTAGGGTTTTTTCGGGAACAAGAAATTTATCTAAATTCAACCGGAATATGAGTATCAACTAGGGGTTTTTCCTATAGTCCCAATCGAATTTGAGGATTGCTTTGTTCTTTTTACAACTAATTAAAAAAGAATTCAAAATTAACTAAAACCCTTTAAAACAAACTATTTAAATCGGAAATAACCAATAACAGGTTAGAAAATCCGGTCTGCCATGAAAAAATAAAAACTCACCCTGCAGCTGAGTTGCTGTAAACTTGACGCCACAAAGTTAATTTCTCTATCAGCATGTCGAAAGGAAATTGCAGTATATTTCTTTTGCACCCTGCACCAACGTCCCAAAAACCCATTCCAAACCTATTACTATAGTTAGTACTAATTCTGAGCCCATCTTGCAAAAGCACCCAAAGAGCCATTTTGACTATCCCTTAAGACACAACCTGCTCCGGACAACCCAGAATTCAAAACCGACGCTTCATCACAAGTTGAGCATAATACTGTCCTCTTCCGGAGGGATCCCAGGATTATTAGCTCTCATCTTACGATGCGTGACCTTAAACAAGTTGAGCAGCGGAAAGATAATGGGTGCTTATCAGCATAATACTGTCCTCATCACAAGTTGAGCATAACCATTTGAAAATTTTGTGAAAGTAATGGCTGTGTATTACGCATACGTGAGTACGTGGCTTTATTTGGGTTAACAAAGATGTCAATTTTATGAAGCTTGATATTTCCACCTCTTTCAGCTCTCTGAGAGCGAGCATATGACGCGAGCATGTTTCCAGAAATTGCTTGCAAACAGCAATTGAACAGATTAACAAGAATCAACACAACCATTTGAAATCTGTATTCCTTGTCTGCGTTTTCTCAAATACGAGATGGACTAACTATTTCCACATATCATCATATATAACAAAATCACATATCCAGAGATGGGTAAACCTCTGATATATAGTTGGCTTCTAGACAGATAACCCACCATGCCGTAGCCTAACCATGAAGGACATGGTGACAAAAAGTACTTCAAACCTAGCTATTAGTTTGAGAATGACCACGACGTGATGGACCAAAAACTTTACCCACTTAAGTTGAACAAAACTACTGCTACAATAAAAAGAGGCAACGAATTTGTAGCAAAACTTTTTCGAAAAAAAAAAAAAGAAGCCTTTTCCAAGTAATATTACAAACAGAAAAGTCACCGCATTCAAATCTTTCCAAGCATAAGCGCCATGCACAGCGTCCATCTCCAGTCACGGTTTCTTAGATATTTTTGTGGATTCCTTTTAAAATAAAAATTCCTGGAAGAAATTAAGTGCATCTGTGAGAAACCGAACCCATCCAAGCTAACTGCTAGACTACAAAACATTAAAAAACAATTGCCATGGCTAACTTCTAAAGCTGAACAACCAACATGACGATATGAAGCTGATACACCGCCTACATGATTGCCACTTACGAAACACACCATTCGCATCTTCCCAAAGAATTTCTTTTAGCTCTTGTGGAAGAACACCTGGTTTAATCTCATCACCCAGCTCCTCATCACCAGGGGAAATAATAATCTTTACTTCCTTGTTCTCAACTTTATATCTATTAATCTTTTTCCCCATTTTCGCTAGATAATACGCAGCTTCATTCAAAGACCTTAAATATCCTATCAATTCTAGTAGGCCATCAAGTGTCTGAGCTTTAATTTCCCGCGCATGAGGCAACAAACCCCTATCGCAACCCTCAAACACAGTAAATAACTTCTAACACCAATGGCAAATATATGTATTATCTGTGCTTTTATTACAATCAACATCACTGCAGCCCAAAAATTATCAAGGACATTTGAAATTTTAATCGAATTGCACACGACACGTACTTTAGAAAGCCCAAGCTTCTTAGCAAGTCTGACACCAGCCTTTACACCGATGAGCACTTGAGTGTAAAAAGATTTTCCATCTGCTGAGAACTTGGCTAAAGCAGTGATTGGCTTTGCGTCCAAATCGCGTAAAATAACACCATAACCTCCGTAGCCTTTGTCCCTGTTATAATAACCAAACACATTAACCCAAACAAAAGGCATTTGATGATTCCAGGAATCAACCCAACTATTGAGTTGTTCGATTTCTTCTTCATTCTTTTATGTTGTTGTTGATTCGGACGTCGTACCTACTACTTGTACTTTATCTTCATTGATTTTCTCAGCTATATCAGAATGAACAACTTCCGGCTTCGGGTCATCAGATTGAGATTCAGATTCATCTTTTGGTGAAAGCTACCAATTTTGAATACGCCTTCTAGTCATCAACAGATGCATACACACACGCTAAAAATTCAGAACAGAACAAATTTTCTTTATTTCGGCTGAACCAAATCCGCTGCCTTAACGTAGTTTTGAGTTTTATTACAGTACAATGGTTTTCCTTTTCTACGTTAAAAATTCTTTAAACAAAGATCAATAATAATCTGAGCCTTATGTTGATTTTTTGTTGAGGAAGCCTCAATTCCAGTTTTCCATGCGTTCTTGAGTAGACTTTTCCACATCAGCATCTTGCATGCAGAATATCTGAATATGAACCATGTCTCTAGGTTTTGATACCGGTATGGCAGCTTTTTCCCGGCAGCATCAAGTCTGGATTCCGAATAGTGGTACTTTTCTTTGTTTGAAACCCTCTTAGGCTCAAACTTTCTTCTTGTTTTTCTGATTTCTTCGACGAACACTATTATGAATAGCATCTGCTAGTGCTACCACCATATCTTCAGGGGGTGATGGTGTAAGGTACGGTAATTGATCATGAGTAATAGAATCTGTACGATAAAAGTCATCTTTCTTGTTGTAATCAGGATTAGCAGCACTCTTGGATGATAAAGATTTATATTGGCTAACAGTTTTATGTCTCTTTATTGCATTGTATACCAGCGGTATCAAACCCTCCATTAGTACCGATCAAATATCCTTCTGTTAAGAAATATACAAGTCTTTTTAGAGATCAAATATTTTAATATCATGCAACTTAATTAAATTATAACCAGAGAATACGATTAAAGATTCAAACCTTTCTTATCGTTTGAATCTCTCGAGCTCTTGAAATAAATCTCTTCTTCTTCTTCTTGTTTTTGCTTAGCTCGATCTTGAGTTGTGAAAGAATGATAGGGTTGCTGGCCATGGCTGTAGTATATATAAAGAAATGGCGTGATTAACTAGCAAGTCCTTATTTTAATAGGAAGTCTTATACCTTTTTGGTTTCAGTTCCTAAACCGTTTTGGTTTCAGTTATTCCTTATTCTATCACGGCAATTTTCCGTGAGCTTTTCCCTGTCGGATTGGGAAATTAAGGACAGACTATTAACCAAGACTATTGGTAGCTTATTGACCAAGTTAACAAGTTTATAAATAGGATGAGGGGGATTTAAAAAAAGTGTTTTGGTTATCTTGTGAGGCGTGAGAGATAGTCAGGAGAGATACAGGAGAGATCAGTGAACAAAGAAGACAAGACAAGAGACGCCAGTGCCGTTTGGTTGTTAACAATGGCTGCTGGTGGTTGTGTAAAATCTCGGTATGAATTTGAAAAAGAGTTAGCCAAGTGTGGCACAGACGCGGGTGTTGTTTATCTGTGCAAGGATAAAATTACCCATGAGTACGTAGCATGCAAGTCCATTAATAAAACGAGTTCTGCATATAACCCTGATTCCATCAAGCATGAGATTCAGATTATGATTGAGTTAACACATCCCAATGTTGTGGGTTTGAAAGATGTTTATGTCGATGACGAGCATGTTGATTTAATAATGGAGTATTGTTCTGGTTCCGATCTTCACAACCGATTAATGGAAATTTCGAGGTTCACCGAGAGTAACGCTAAGATTCTTTTCAGGCAGCTGATGGGAGTAGTCGAGTCATGTCATGGTAGAGGTATTGTGCATCGAGATATCAAACTGGAAAACATTTTCTTGGCCACGGAAGAAGATGATCAATGTCCAGATATTAGGTTAGGGGACTTCGGTTTCGCGACATATATTAAACCAGGACAAAAGCTGAATAAGGCTTGTGGGAGTTTATATTACATAGCTCCTGAGATCTTGGATCGGAATCCTGACACGACCAGGAGTAGACGTGTGGAGTGCGGGTGTTGTTCTTTTTTTGTCTTCTTAGTGGGAATCCGCCGTTTGATGGAGAGACCAATTCATATAATAGAGAATATTAAGGATGGTGCTTTCTATTTCGATCATTTTGGTTGGGTCAATATAACCGAGTTGGCTAAAGATCTAATCGTGGAATGCTCAGAAAGATCCCGCAAAGCGGCTCACCGCAACAGAGGTATTGAATCATCCTTGGATGAAGTAGTCGGCGCACGGGGAACACACAAAGCTGGTATTCCTAACAATGTAATGTAATTAATACAAGTCTAATAGTTTTTGTATTATGTTCTCATCAATTTTTTTCAATGGGAATATGGGTTTCTTTACTGACATAAAAGTGATGGTATTAGAACCCAATTTAATGTATGATCACAATAATATTAATATAACAGTTTCAGTTTTTTCAGAGACTATAGTTTATTTAGTTTGATGTTTCGTTAAGATGATTAATCTCCATTAATTAAGGATGTTCGGAGTTAGGAAATGTTGTTTGGGTGAATTCTTCCACACCTTAACTGTGGAGACTTTAATGATACTCCCTCCGTTCCACTTTATATGACATTCTAGGAGTTTTCACGTAGATTAAGAAATGGAGAGAGATATGAAGATTTTCCAACTATACCCATAAGAAAAGTCTTCAAACATTAATTACTATTTGTGTATTTTAAAATAAACTTATAGTTCCAAGATAAAGTGTTAGAGTATTATTGGTAGTTTTGTGGGAAAATATGAAAAATTTCAAGTATTGTGGAACAAGAAAATAACCCTAAAACATCATCTAAAATGGAACGGAGGGAGTATTTATACTAGAGATTCATACAAGCAGTTACAGAGATTAATGGAAACAGTTCAACATCCTAACAAGTAAATAAATAAACTAGAAGACCGAGTTACTTGGCAGTAGACTTGTTCAGCTAACAACATCTGGCGACTGACTTGGCTGTGCACAGCTAGAGGTTGTTTGTCTAACACCTCCCCTCAAGTTGTACTGGAGTTTACGGATGTGCAACTTGTCCCTGATAAATTGATATCGCTGTGTAGACAAACCTTTGGTGAAAATATCGGCTAGTTGATCTCTGGAACTAATGAAGCGTACGTGTAATTGCTTGCTTGCGACCCTCTCCCTGACAAAGTGGTAGTCAATCTCTATATGTTTTGTTCGAGCATGGAAAACCGGATTGGCAGTAAGATAAGTAGCACCTAAGTTATCACACCATAAGATATGCGGTGAAACTACAATTCCAAGTTCTTGGAGCAGTGATTGAACCCAAATTAACTCAGAAGTGGCAATAGTTATACCCCTGTATTCAGATTCTGTTGAAGATTTGGAGACAGTCTTCTGTTTCTTGGCACTCCATGAAATCAGATTACCTCCAAAGTACACGCAATAGCCATTAGTGGATCTCCGATCATCAAGATTGCCAGCCCAATCTGCGTCGCAGTATGCATGAAGAGTATAATCTCTACCTGACCGAAGATGAAGACCATAATCTACTGTACTTTTCAGATATCGAATTATGCGCTTAACAAGCTCCCAATACTCTATGTAAGGTTCATGCATGTATTGGAAGACCTTGTTAACTGCTACAGATATGTCAGGTCGCGTCAGATGAAGGTATTGAAGAGCACCTACCTATAACGTAGGATTTTAATAGAATTTATGCTGCCAAAGAGTGGATTTTAGTGTTTTTAAGGACTCCTAAAGAGACCTATAACGTTGAAATCATCAACTAATTAATCCGGATTATTGGTTGTATACCAAATTTCTAAAAACACTTAAAGGATTGTTAAACCTTATGTAAGCAAATAAGGTGGCTGCCTGAATAAAATTTGAATCCTCAAAAGATTACAAATTCAATATATTCTTAGGCCACATTTCTTGTGTCAATGCAATACGAGTCCTTCAAAGACTACCACGCCAAGTGCATTGTATAAAGAGAACAATTAATGAATCAATCCTAGGGTCTGAGCAAAAACGAAACCCTTAAAACGTTTTTACAACGAAAAAATTCTCTTATAACGCTGTTGATGGTGGTTTTTAAACAAGGGGTAAAATCGTAAAACCCCATGACCTAGTGTTACCCGCAACACATTAACTAAGAGCATTTAACTCAGGTGTAAATAATTAATAGGGGTATTTTTTCAAAATACCAGATTAGGGTTTTCAACACAGAACCCTAATTCCAAAACCAAGCCGCACACTGCGCACCATGGCAACAATACCAAACCAAGCCGCATACTGCGCGCCATGGCAGCAATGCCAAACCAAGCCGCACACTGCGCACCATGGCAACAATGCCAAACCAAGCCGCATACTGCGCACCATGGCAACAATGCCAAACCAAGCCGCAAACTGCGCACCATGGCAACAATGCCAAACCAAGCCGCACACTGCGCACCATGGCAACAACGCAAAAACCAAGCCGCTATGCCATTGGCCCATGCCAAATATAGCGCCCTAGGCTTGCAAGACTTGCAACTAGGTCAACATGGCCGTACGTTCCATTGGCACATGCCAACACGTACCGCAAGCCATATTTCCAAGCCGCTATGCCATTGGCACATGCCAAATATAGCGCCCTAGGCTTGCAAGACTTGCAACTAGGTCAACATGGCCGTACGTGCCATTGGCACATGCCAACACCTACCGCAAGCCATATTTCCAAGACGCTATGCCATTGGCACACGCCAAATATAGCGCCCTAGGCTTGCAAGACTTGCAACTAGGTCAACATGGCCGTACGTGCCATTGGCACATGCCAAACATACACGCTGGTAGCCTAACTTGCGAATCGTGCAACCTACCACCAAGGCATTCCGCACATGCCATTGGCACATGCCAAACACACACGTTGGTAGCCTAACTTGCAAATCGTGCAACCTACCACCAAGGCATTCCGCACATGCCAAACACACACGCTGGTAGCCTAACTTGCAAACCATGCAGCCTAACACCAAGGCATTCCGCACATGCCGTTGGCACACACCACACACCCCACTAGCAGCTCTCCTCGGCATTACCACTTACGCTCGAGGTGCAACTCGCAACGAAGGCATTCCGCACATGCCATTGGCACATGCCACATGCGTCCCTAGCAGCACCACTTTCACTCAAGATGCAACCAACACTCGAGACATCAACACAAACTGGGGGATGCTTTTTAGGGTTTTGGTTTGGCGGTCCTGACATGCGGCGTACACTACGCTCACATTAAGAAAGCGTGAAAAGGAATAAAGCGGTCAAATAAAGGAGGAAATAATGGTGAAAACGTTTTCACCCATTAACACCATGCGGTTACCACCTCCTCCCATTATTTCACCCTTTACTCTCTTCCTTCATGAGGCCAGGGTACGTTTCAATCTCGACTTGTATAAATAGGTCTTACCTATTTCCACCAGAAAACAAGTCTCGGTCAGGAGAAAAATACTACACTCTCAGAAAGGCAACTTTGCAAGCTCTCCCAAAAAGCTTCCACCTCTTGCAAGCTTCCTAAGCTTTCACTTTACGATACAAGTCGAGATACTACTCTCCTCGGTCTCAACACCTTTCTTTGCTTCCCTCCCCAAATCAACCCTTCTCCTCCACTTTGTGACCGAAGCAAGTATGGAACGGCCATTTCTTGGTTTAGGCCGGACTTGTACAGATTGATCTCTCGAATCTATAAAGTGCTCACGTGCAGCACATTTGTTTAGGGTTTGAACCAGTTTCTCACTCACCTACCGAATTTACCGAAATCGGCAGAAACGATTTTTACCCATAAACAATTGGCGACCACGGTGGGAGGATTGATCTATCGGCTACAATATCAGACTGTCGATCTCGTTCTTCGACCCAGATGTCAAGATGGTAGGGGAAGGCGACTCAATCCGACTAAACTACCAGACGACCCGGTTACTAGTTGTAAAAACTACACAAGAAAACTGGGGACTTGCTGAAGATGCTACTACTCAATCCAGGGGACTCGCAGAAGATGCTACCGGCGATTGGGGACTTCTTTGGCGATGCTACCAGCAAAACCACCGAGCAAAAACCGCCTTTTACATGGAGAGGGCGTGTTCGCAAAACCTATGAAGTGAGTAAATTGGATTGGGCAAGATATACAATCTATTTTTAGGTTCTTAGTAAAACCGTCATACTACTGAGTCTTGTGCCTATTGCTAGCACACACTTTCATAAAAGCAATATTCCTTTCCCAAAACATAATCAGAGTCATATTATCAAAACCATTCATCCCAGAAATAATCCAATACCCTAAAAAGCTACCAGCTGTCTATCAAAGGTCAAGTTTTGAACCAGACATCCAATATGTCTTTCAAAAAAAAAAAAAACCTAAATGAAAGTTTAACGGAGAAACGTTCAAGGAAAATCATCCAACAGAAGTCTGCTCTTCTTGGAGAAAGTCAACTTTGCATCTTCAAGAGCCGCTCTCTTCATAGTCAACATCTTGGAAAGCTTTTCGAGTTCCATCTCCTGTCGGGCAATCTCCTCGGCGGAAAGGCTTTCGATTCTTTGCATCTTTCAACTTTTGGATCTCGGCAAGGCCTTCGACAAACCACGAAGTGTTGAACTCCTTTTCTACGCACACGTCGCGATGGTGCTCCCGTCGGCAATAACGTCTTCGAAACGGTGTGACCGAGTCACCTCACGCATGTCCTCGATGGAAGATAAAGCCTCTTCCACACGCTTAACCAGCGCAAATCGACTAGTGACTTTCTTGGTTGTAGCCATATGTCCGTGTTTCTCCCAGATTCTGGTGTACAACGCCTCATGCTTAGCCGGCACGCTGAAGCCGCCAACCAGCACATGACCTGGATAAGGAACCAAGTACGGGAGATCAAAAATGGCGCCTGCACCTGGCCTCACGACTCGCAGAGGGTCTTCTTCCATGTCTACGACAGCAACCATCAGAGAATCATCCACCGTTTGAACCACATCTGTGCCCGGCAATTGGCTAACGCCCATCTCTAAGTCACCAACGGTGGTCACCAAAGGCAAGTTTTCGTGCGTCTCTACCCCGGAATCATCCTCCGAGCGGATTCCTCCTGCGAACTTGAGTTAGATATTTCCCAAAGAGGAAACAAAAGAAGAAAGAAAAGAAGTGCGAAACTCACCGAACCACTTCTCGAAAAGAACCGATCTTTGGGAGGAATCACTCTCACTTGTTGAACCTTCTTCTCTCTCGACTCATTATCGCTATGAGAAGGCTCAATGCTTTCTGGAGTTCTTTGAAGAAATTGCCGTCTCCTGGCAACGTGCAAGAGCAGCGAAAGCATTAACACTACCAAAGCCCTGAAGGAAACAAGACACATGTTCTTAGTAGAAATTCACGTGTTTTGAGACAAACCAATAAAGTGGCGACACATACACAGTTGTGGAAGAAGCGAAAGACACAAGAGCCGTGGGAGGATCTTGTGAAACCGTCCGGAACCCGCCGACACGATTCTTCGTTCTCCGTTCCTTGGCCTGGGGGCTTTCCGAATTGCTAGGAAACTTTCGCTTGGGATCTCTCAACATTGGATACTCTTTCAAAACTGCTGGGGAAGGTTTGCAACGAACGTTTTCCACCACGTTATTCATAAAATCTCGGATCATAATAAACTCGTCGCACCAAAACTCATTATAGCCGAAGGTCGTCGAAGTTACTCTTCCCATTTGAAAGAAGGGAAGACGGATACCGACTTAAGGGCACTTTGGCGTCAAGGGCGACACGCAATGAATCCTTAGGGATCACCGTCAGGTAAACAAGAGGCACCCCTTGATCGAAACCCATGTGACGAGCGACACGGTCAATATTTTAAGGCTATCCGGAAAGACCCCACGAAGAAAGACGGTATATAACCGGGCAAGCAGCTTTGAATGAACAGGTTTTCACCAACGCTCAAATCGTCATCAGAAGACAAAGACATGAGCGGAGCAGAAGCAAAGGTGTCAATTTGAGTCACTGACCTATGGACCGGCCCCCATGGACGAAAATTGATTTCATGCAACTTATCAAGAAAACTAACCAAGCTCACGCCAACTCTTGGACGCCTGTTCACCCATCGAAGAATTCGAGAGCCCCCCAACTCACGGGAAGCGAAGGCAGCGGTTTCGGAGCATACTTCTCGAAGTGCTCCCATAGCGGACTTGCGAGAAAAGCAATGTGCACATATGAATCCACTTTCATGAAACCATTCGAAACTTGCATGTTCGCAACTAGGTGATCCAGATGCACATACAGGGAACCAAGGAACAGCTTGCCAATGGGAAGAACTTCACCCTTTGCCAACTTCACAGCAATCGCTAACAACTCCGGTCTTATTCCTTTCTTGCCAGAACCGTCATCAAAAATGTCTCTGGACAACCAGAGAGCCAAAAATGCTGCGACATGAAGATCACTGCTCTTCTGTTCAGGCTCCAACTCGTCCGGAAACCATTGAGATATCCACCAACCGTAAGGGCACCTTTCATCCTCTTTCGGGCGAGAATCCTTCGACTTCGCAATGGAGTCTTTCCGAGCAAAATCCCCCAACTTAGCGGCCAGGTCATCCCGCATCTTCACCTCACTTTCAGATAATTGGATTTTAAGATTCCCGGTTACCGGAAGATTCAGCAAGAGAGCCACACTCTCCAAGGAGAAAGTTATCTCGCCCCATCTACATATGATTGTATGGGTGTCCGAACACCATCTGGAGATGAAAGCAACCAAGCCTGGGATATCCTTCCTAATCTGGAGATTTACTGAAGTCTTGACAGCATCAATGACCTGCGCTCGAGTCAAGTTGGTATTTATATGCTCCTTGCTCACCATGAACTCAACCCATCTATCAAAAGAACGCAATGGGCTTTGACACATCCTGAAGTCAATGTTGGAAGAAGAATATACCCCTTTATGAAGACAGAACCGAATGGTGCTCTCTGGGCGAACCGAACATGTCTTCTTTTCATCCTCACCACCGGTTAGCAAAATTGGCACGAAACCTGGGTGATTCTTCCGAGCAGGGGCGAGGGCTCTAGTGAAGAATTCATCATCTGTGTTCGGTTTGGAATTATGAGCATCCTTCGATGAAGTGAAATTTGGTTCAGGTAACATCTTATCGAATTCCTTCATAACAATTTGGTAATAAGATATCTGCACAAAACAAACGGAGAAAGACGAAGTTATCTCCCTGACACATAATCGTACCCAACAAAAAAAAAAAGGGAAAGGGGAAGGAGGACGTATTTTATTCGGGTTCGAGACTATATACGAGGCATTCTATACGGGTACAAGTGTGTCTACAGTATCCTTCTTCGGGTTCAAAAATATATATGGAGCATTTTTCTATTGGTTCAAAAACTGCGCGCGTGGTACTTCTTTCAAGAAGCAAAAATCATATATACAATATTTCCTGCGGGTTCGAAGTCATATGAAGCGTATACATAGTATTCTTCTTCGGGATTCATACAGGGTTCTCTACGGGTTCGAAATACACATGCAGTGTTTCGTACGGGCTCAAATACGCCTACAGTATCGTTCTTCGGGTTCAAAATTATATACGGAGCATCCTCTACGGGTTCAAAATACACACGCAGTATTTTCTTCAGGGTTCAAATATTTCTTTCAGGACCGAAAATTCATATATGCAATATTTCCTACGGGTTCAAACAATATATTCAGTATTTCCCTTGGTTGCATACATAAAATATTTTCTACAAGAGGCACGCCAAGAAATCATATGCAAGGATTGTGGAAGCGCCCTACTCTTAAGGTTTACACCTACGTGAAAATAAAAAAAAAAAAAAAAGAAAAGAGAAAAAAGTACTCGAAGACATACACGGGAAGCTAGGTTTCTCTTTGCTGCTAGTATGAAAAGAGGAAAGAATAAAGCGCAGGATGGGGAGAAAGGGGCTTTATGTATATATAGGCGTGAAGACTTTGAAATAGGGAAGGATTTCCCTTTTACCAAAATCACGCGTATAAGAAACGGGCCCACAAAGGGTGCGACTTCCCAATATGTCGCCCAAGTCACGCCTGCAAGCACGGTTTCCAAGTTGCACCGGCCCCACCAATTGCGCCGACCTGCAAGCACGCACGGCTTCTACACTTTGCGCCGGTCCCGCCAGCCAGCCCACTCAGTTTCCCAACTCACGCCAACTTCCCAACGTCGCCTAAGCTGCATCGGGCCCACCAATTGTGCCATCCTCCCGATTTGTGCAAAATTACCAGAGGCAAGGATTCCAAATCCTATTTATTAAAGGTCAGACAAGCCTCCTTCAATTTTCTTTATGGTTTGCTGTTAATAGTTTGTCACCATCTTATGCTTACCTCGCAACAAAGCCCCTGTTAGAGCTAAGCGGGGGACTTAATGTTGATGGTGGTTTTTAAACAAGGGGTAAAATCGTAAAACCCCATGACCTAGTGTTACCCGCAACACATTAACTAAGAGCATTTAACTCAGGTGTAAATAATTAATAGGGGTATTTTTCAAAATGCCAGATTAGGGTTTTCAACACAGAACCCTAATTCCAAAACCAAGCCGCACACTTGCGCACCATGGCAACAATGCCAAACCAAGCCGCATCTTGCGCGCCATGGCAGCAATGCTAAACCAAGCCGCACAATCGCGCACCATGGCAACAATGCCAAACCAAGCCGCATCTCGCGCACCATGGCAACAATGCCAAACCAAGCCGCATCTGCGCACCATGGCAACAATGCCAAACCAAGCGCATCGCGCACCATGGCAACAATGCCAAACCAAGCCGCAAACTGCACCATGGTAACAATGCCAAACCAAGCCGCACATGCGCACCATGGCAACAATGCCAAAACCAAGCCGCTATGCCATTGGCATACGCCAAATATAGCGCCCCTAGGCTTGCAAGACTTGCAACTAGGTCAACATGGCCGTACGTGCCATTGGCACATGCCAACACGTACGCAAGCCATATTTCCAAGCCGCTATGCCATTGGCACATGCCAAATATAGCGCCCTAGGCTTGCAAGACTTGCAACTAACATGGCCGTACGTGCCATTGGCACATGCCAACACGTACCGCAAGCCATATTTCCAAGCTGCTATGCCATTGGCACATGCCAAATGTAGCGCCCTAGGCTTGCAAGACTTGCAACTAGGTCAACATGGCCGTACATGCGATTGGCACATGCCAACACGTACCACAAGCCATATTTCCAAGCCGCTATGCCATTGGCACATGCCAAATATAGCGCCCTAGGCTTGCAAGACTTGCAACTAGGTCAACATGGCCGTACGTTCCATTGGCACATGCCAACACATACCGCAAGCCATATTTCCAAGCCGCTATGCCTTTGGCACACGCCAAATATAGCGCCCTAGGCTTGCAAGACTTGCAACTAAGTCAACATGGCCGTACGTGCCATTGGCACATGCCAACACGTGTCGCAAGCCATATTTCCAAGCCGCTATGCCATTGGCCCACGCCAAATATAGCGCCCTAGGCTTGCAAGACTTGCAACTAGGTCAACATGGCCGTACGTGCCATTGGCACATGCCAACACCTATCGCAAGCCATGTTTCCATGTCCGCTATGCCATTGGCCACACGCCAAATATAGCGCCCTAGACTTGCAAGACTTGCAACTAGGTCAACATGGCCGTACGTGCCATTGGCACATGCCAAACAAACATTTGCTAGCCTAACTTGCGAATCGTGCAACCTACCACCAAGGCATTCCGCACATGCCATTGGCACATGCCAAACACACATATTTTGGTAGCCTAACTTGCAAATCGTGTAACCTACCACCAAGGCATTCCGCACATGCCATTGGCACATGCCAAACACACACTTATTTGGTAGCCTAACTTGCAAACCCGTGCAACCTACCACCAAGGCATTCCGCACATGCCATTGGCACATGCCAAACACACACGCTGGTAGACTAACTTGCAAATCGTGCAACCTACCACCAAGGCATTCCGCAAATGCCATTGGCACATGCCAAACACACACGCTGGTAGCCTAACTTGCAAACCGTGCAACCTACCACCAAGGCATTCCGCACATGCCGTTGGCACATGCCACACACGCCACTAGCAGACTCGGCATTACCACTTACACTCGAGGTGCAACTCGCAACGAAGGCATTCCGCACATGCCATTGGCACATGCCACATGTGTCCCTAGCGGCACCACTTGCACTCAAGATGCAACCAACACTCGAGACATCAACACAAACTGGGGGATGCTTTTTAGGGTTTTGGTTTGGCGGTCAAAGACATGCGGCGTACACTACGCTCACATTAAGAAAGCGTGAAAAGGAATAAAGCGGTCAAATAAAAGAGGAAATAATGGTGAAAACGTTTTCACCCATTAACACCATGCGGTTACCACCTCCTCCCATTATTTCACCCGTTACTCTCTTCCTTGATGAGGCCAGGGTACGTTTCAATCTCGACTTGTATAAATTGGTCTTACCTATTTCCACCAGACGACAAGTCTCGGTCAGGAGAAAAATACTACACTCTCAGAAAGGAAACTTTGCAAGCTCTCCCAAAAGCTTCCACCTCTTGCAAGCTTCCGAAGCTTTCACTTTCTGATACAAGTCGAGACGCTACTCTCCTAGAATTCTCGGTCTCAACACCTTTCTTTGCTTCCCTCCCCAAATCAACCCTTCTCCTCCACTTTGTGACCGAAGCAAGTCTGGAACGGCCATTTCTTGGTTTAGGCCGGACTTGTACAGATTGATCTCTCGAATCTATAAAGTGCTCGTGCAGCACATTTGTTTAGGGTTTGAACCAGTTTCTCACTCACCTACCGAATTTACCGAAATCGGCAGAAACGATTTTTACCCATAAACAAACGCATTATGACTAAACTAGCCTGTAATTAATATAGGCTTGGCATGTTTAAAGTGTTAAGTTTTGGATCCAAAAATTGCGTTAATTGAGAAACTAATCCAACTAAATTTGGATTGTATGCCAGCCAATCACATATGTCGATATTCCTATGCAAATGGGTTAACAACCATCATCTTTGTTATTTGACAATCAAATTAGCTTATCACGATCTCACATAATTTCCAGTGTATGCATACTTTGAAAAAATCTAAATTTACTGGTACCAGTGCCCACGGGCGTGATAATCTCATACTATTCAAATGACTAGAATGAGTAGATATGGTGACATCAGCCTAATCACGAGGAAAATGTGAAGACTTTGCGAGATTGAAGAACACGTGCGAAGAAAACCCTTGTAAGCTTGTGATAATGACGCAAGCCAGATCCGAAAATAAAGGTTGGCTTAGCTGTCATCCACTATGTAATACCCTATATAAAGGACCAAGTAGACTAGAGAAGGGAGAGATCTTTTAGAATAGTGAGAAAGCAAATAGGAAAGAGAAAGTCCAGAATAATTCTTATTTCCTTGTATTCTTATTATTCTTGTAAGATTCATAAAAAAAGTTAATAAAGATTTGGTGATAGTTCTTTAAATTTGGGTAAATATTTGTGTAAACTCATTAGGGTGTGATTGTTGGGAAACCTGCAATCACAATACTAGCAGGATCTAGCGGTAAAAATCTCCGCTTGATTCGGGACGCAACATTTGATAGGTTGGTAATGGCAGAAAAACTGTAGAGCCATTAGAAACCGTCGAGGAGTCGCTAACTACTTGTGTAAACATTATTCAAATGTCGGGAAACCATTTGCAACTTGAGATGATAGTCGGCGGGTACGGGGACAATATGAAAAGGAGGGGGCCGTGTATTTGGTATAGTAATGACATGTTTGCCTATAATGTGGTGAACAAAGCCACGAGTGTCCTGGGTCGAGAATTTGCTCAAATTAGTTTGGCCGGACATGATATTGGCATGAGTGAAAAGGAGGCTATAGATTTGGTCAAGAAGCGGTTCTTGAAGCTGCAAGAGGAAATCGGAAAAAGGAGGTTCACTTGATGTATGGGTGATTAAAGATGGGCAGATCATAAAGAACAAGAGTCGATTGATGATCGACGTTGCGAGAAGTTCGGTGTTTCAATTTAAAATCTTAAGAAAGCTCCAATACGAATACATGCATTATCATGTCTTTTCTTTGTAAGGTGTGCTTTTGCATCAAGTGGATCCAATCAAGTCATTTCAAGTGACAAAAACCATTTTGTTTTATTTTTTATTTCTGAAGAACTTAATCTAACGCTATTATTCTTGCGAGAAAAAAAAAAGGAAAGAAAGATGTTCTTTACTTGGTATTATATGCTTACTCCTTTTAATTTAGGCGTTGGTATTCTTGATCCTAGGGTACAAACTTTTTGGGATTTATCGCCAAAAATAAGGTCCTCAAGAAAGGAGCTAGCCTCGTACTCAATATAAGAAGCCATAGGCGGATAGCTAACCAATTCCTAGAGGTACAGGCAAATATGGTATTGCTTGGATATAGTTCTATTTGCAGGGGAAGCATAATTTCCTTGTAGGTTTGGTTTGTTAACTAACCCTGCAGAATATATACTAAAAAACTTTATTAACACGTTCTGCTGAACATTTTTTGTTGGAATATTTTCAACTGTGCTATCCAAGGGGGGGTCCTGGAGGTCTAGGGGGCAACGCCCCCGGAAGAATTTTTTGGTTCAGGGTAACTGTTTCTACCGTTACAAACGTATCAGAATATTCAAAACCAACAGACACCATTGATGTCTGTTGATGAAGAGACCCATCGTTTCGTGCAGAGAAACCTGTTGGTGAAAAGATGCGAAAAACCCTATAAATGGCTTCTCCCATAACTCGTTAACATCATCAAAAATTCTTTTCTCTGTTTTCTCTCTTAAACAAAGCATCATCAGAAATTGTGTTTACATGTGTTCTTGATTGAATCAAGGGGTACAAACCTTGAATTCAATTTCTGTTGTAGGGCTTTCATTGTATCCTGAAGGCATTATTTCACATACACGTTGTAATCGCCAATTTATTGGGAGGGTAGAAATAATTGTCTAAAAGAAATCGTATGAGCCTTGAAAGCTTTTGAGTACAACAATTTCTTCCTGTGTTTTTCATCCTCTATTTGAACCCATTTTCCAACAGTTTTAGACAATTAGTTTCTGGCAATGGAGGGTGAATCTTCAACTTCGAAATGCTATCTTGCACAATCCTGCAAGTGATGAACCAAACCACGGACTCGACTGGAACGTTTTTGATGGTGAAAATTTTACTCGTTGGCAAGAGGCTCATGGAAGTTTTTCCCCATCACCATCAAGTTATGGTACATACTTGAAGATGGATTGGAGGAGATTCTGCCAAATCAGGACAAAGATACTCTGATTTGATTACCAAACGAAAGAAGCGCCGGGAAGATGATTTCATGTGTCGTGGTCATATTTTGAATGCCCTGGAAACTCCCAATTTACAATGCACATCGGAGTATTGCGGCTATGCAAAGGAATTATGGGTAAGCGCTTGACAACAAATACAAGATTTACGAAGCAAGCAAGAAATTCGACTTGCAACTTCATGGATTTTAAGATGGTTGACGGTAAGTCAATCATTGCCGAGTCGTGAACTTTTACTCATTGTTAATCATCTTAAGGATCTGGAATTGAACTTCCTTGCGTTTGTTGTCGGGGTTATTATTTCTCGTCTTCCCCCTTCTTGGAATGGTTATAAGAAACTAAGCATCTTCGAGATCGACTATGATTTAGAGGCATTACGACGTCATCTTCGAATAGAAGAGGACTCGTAAATGAGAACTTAAGGATAGTCCACAAGATCTGAAAACCATTCTAAGGTGAATAGCGTAGAGACACCGAATTCCTTGAAACCTAAGAATGATACTCGGTTTAGAAGCATCATCCCCAACAAGAAAGTAAGTAGAAGAAGGGCAATTGCTACTTCGTGACAAACTGACCATTTTGCTCATGAGCTGTCGTCTCAAAAAGAAACAACAAATGAGAACCAGAAAAAGGAGGCAAATATGGTCGATGACAAACTTGTGATTGTGGTGCAAGCCGCCAATCGTTGTCTTGGCGGGGGTGGATGGTGGCATGAAAATGGTGCAACCGTCCATATACGTAAGGATAGAAATCTTTACAAGACATACGAACCGGTGATTGGAGAAGGAACGATGTTGTCTCCGCAAACGGTCAACACAAAAAGTCATTGGGAAAACCTTGTTGAACTCTCGTTTACTTCGGGAAAGATTGTTACTCTTACTAATGTGTTACATGTCCCTAACATTGTAAAGAACCTTGTTTAGACGACCTTGTTATGAAGGTGGATTCAAGACGACCTATGAGTCTAATAAGTTTGTAATGTCCAAAAAATGGTGTGTTTGTTGGACAAGGATATGCTTGTAATGGGATGATTAAGCTTAATTTAATAAATAATGGTTCTACTTATATTGTTGACTCATTTAATTTATGGCATGCTAGGTTTGGTCATGTGAATTATGGTTCCCTTAGAAACATGAAGCGATTAGGTTTGATTTCTCGATTGCAATTTTGATCGCTTCAAAATGTGAAATATGTGTGCAAGCAAAGATAACTAGAATTTCCCATAAGTCCTAGGTACGAAATTCTTCCTTACTTGAATTAGTACACAGTGATGTGGGTGATTTGCATGGTTCTGCCACTCGTGGTGGAAATAAGTATTATGTCACTTTTATAGAGGATAGTACTAGATATGCTTATACATATTTGATGAAATCTAAGGATGATGTCTTTGACATGTTCAAAATATACAAAGTGTATAGAGACACAATTAGGGTGAAAATTAAGATTTTACGTTCTGATCGTGGTGGTGAATATTTTCCTAATGAATTTAAATTCTTTTGTCAAGAGCATGGTTTAATTCATCAATTTACTGCACCTTATACACCTCAACAAAATGGTATGGCTGAAAGGAAAAATAGAACTTTGATTGATATGGTTAATTGCATGCTTATAAGTTCTAGTTTGCCTAATTCTTTGTGGGGTGAAGCTATGTTTATGCATGTTATATTTTTAATAGAGTTCCTTTGAAAAGAAGAATGTTTCTCCTTATGAATTGTGGTTTAAGAGGAAACCAAACTTGAAGAGACTTAAAGTGGGGTTGCTTGGCATATGTTCGAAAGCCTGATCCTAAAAGACCAAAAAGCGGGAAACGGGGCTTATAAATGTGCTTTTGTGGGATACTCTCTTAATAGTATCACCTACAGTGATTTTTAATCCTTGACACTTTTGAGATTATAGAATCTGTAGATGTGGAATTCTTTGAGAACTTAAATAGGAGCAGTTCTCAAATGCAACCCATGGAGAACACATTGTTACCTAGTCTAGAATGCGAAGAGACTAATGAGAATGATGATCGATTCTCGCTCCTACTCGAGACATGGAGGATACTTCTGAACCCATAGAAGATATCGAACCTAGAAGGAGTAAGAGAGCAAGAATAGAGAAAAGTTTTGGTCCAGAGACTTTTATAACATATCTTGTATAAGGTAATAAGAATAGAATTCTTAGTGTTACCAAATATGTTACGCATGTTGATGATGACCCTAAAACTTATGCTGAGGCTATGAGTTCCAAATATGCTAGTTTTTGGAAAGAGTCTATCAATGATGAAAAGAATTCTCTTTTGACCAACGGTACTTGGATATATTGTGATTTACCTCCGGCGTAAAGCCTATTGGATGTAAATGGATTTTCAAGAGAAAGATGAATGCCGATGGTTCCATTGATAAGTTCAAAGCCGATTAGTTGCTAAGGGTTATAAGCAAATACATGGAATTGATTACTTTGATACATATGCTCCTGTTGCTCGCATCTCATCTATTCGTTGTTTAATAGCACTTGCTTCTATTCACAAGTTAATTATTCATCAAATGGATGTCAAACTTGCCTTCCTAAATGGAGATTTGGAAGAAGAAATATATATGGAACAACCTGAAGGTTTCATATTGCCAGGCCAAGAAAAGAAGGTTTGCAAGTTAGTAAAATCTCTTTATGGCTTGAAGCAAGCTCCCATGCAATGGCATGAGAAGTTTGACAAAGTGATTTTGTCATATGGTTTTGTGGTGAATGATGCGGATAAATGTATCTATAGTAAGCATGATAGTTCTGGATGTGTAATTCTCTGTTTGTATGTTGATGATATGCTTATTTTGGATCTGACATATCTGTTGTGGAAGAAACAAAGAAGTTTCTAGCTCTAACTTTGATATGAAGGATTTAGGAGAGGCTGATGTAATCTTGGGAATTAAGATCCTAAGAAAGGGTAATGAGTTGGCTTTAACCCAATCTCATTATATTGAGAAATTTCTCAAGAAGTATGGTCACTTTGATGACAATCCAGTACCTACTCCTTTAGACCATACTATCAAGTTAAAGAAGAACACGGACGTACTCATGCACAACTTGAGTATTCCAGTGTCATTGGAAGTCTTATGTATGCTATGCATTGCACAAGACCGGACATAGCCCAAGGTTTGTGGGGTGTTATGTCGTTTCTCAAGTAATCGAGGATATGAACACTGGAAAGTAAGTTTCAAGAGTTATGGCTTACTTGAAAGGTCTGATGAATTTTTGGCTTGCATTACCAAGGCTATCTGCTGCCTTTGGAAGGGTGCAGTGCTAATCGAGCGATGTAGAGGCCAAGTCCAAATCAACGTACGGATGGATCTTTACATTAGGGGGTGTCTTCTTGTGTCTTGGAGTTCAAGAAGCGGGACTTGTATTTACGATTCAACAATGTTGTCGAATTAATATTTTAACGGATGCATGTAAGGAGGCGGAATGGCTTAGGAACCTACTTATGGAAATTCCATTTTGGAAGAAGCCAGCTCCGGCGGTCTTGATTAATTGTGATAATCAAGCTACTATCTATAATGTCTCAAATAAGACTTATAATGGAAAGTCAAGACATGCAAGTCTTAGACATCAAATAGTTAGGCAAGCTACTCGAGAGGAGTAGTTACGGTTAACTTTATTGAATCAAGAGGAATTTGGCGAGACCCATTTCTGAAGAGTCTACCAAGTTCGGTGGTTTGATAAAAAGTAAAGAAATGGGACTAAAGATGCAGAAACAAGTTTGATCTCCCATAGCGAAACCCAACCTATGTTTTGAAAAATATAAACAAGGTTCAATGTGGTACCAACAAGTTATGGATGTAGATTATGGAGCACTAATATAAAACTTCCATTTCTAATTAGTCTTTGGGTTACGCAAGAAAATAGGATGGATGTAAATCCTTAATGAGTACGTGATTAGTAAAAGGTGTATCGCGAAACACCTTCGAGACTTACCTATATGAGTATGGAAATCAGGTCGTTTCCTAAGAGAAGAAGACCGTTCTCTAAAGAAGACTCATGAAAAAGGATATAAGCACAAGGCCATTAACGTGCTTGGCTACAGAACACATGTTTTATGAAATCAATATGTGTGGAGACTCGGTTTTATCATAAGGGATACTTGGTTCAAGATCGGGTTTCACCATAGAATCTCGATAAGGCTTTGAGTTTCTTACACACTAAGTGAAGGTTCAAATCCAAAGATACCTATCATTTATGTGTTGATTTCAACGATGATGCTTAGTCTCAATTGTGCTTGAACTACGATGGCTTGATCCCACTCGTGGCACGTGGCGATCACTTCGGTGATGTAATCACTACGATTTAAAAGTTTTTAAACTTTGTTTTATGGTTTTTTGAAAATAGAGGGGAGAATGTTGGAATATTTTCAACTGCTATCCAAGTCTCGAGGTCTGGGGCAAACGCCCGGAAGAATTTTTGTTCGGGAGGTAATCGCTTTCTACCGTTAAACGACGAATATTCAAAACCAATGAGACACCATTGATGTCATGATGAAGAGACCCATCGTTTCGTCGTGAGAAACTTGTTGGTGAAAAGACTGAAAAACCACATAAATGGCTTCTCCCATAACTCGTTAACATCATGAAAATTCTTTCTCTGTTTTCTCTCTTAAACAAAGCATCATCGAAATTGTGTTTACATGTGTTCTTGATTGAATCAAAGGGTACAAACCTTGAATTCAATTTACATTGTAGGGCTTTCATTGTATCTGAAAGGCATTATTTCACATACTGTTGTAATCGCGATTTATTGGGAGAGTAGAAATAATTGTCTAAAAGAAATCGTATGAGCCTTGAAAGCTTTTGAGTACAACAATTTCTTCCTGTGTTTTTCATCCTCTATTTGAACCCATTTTCCAACATTTTTATTAACACAAACGAGATGTTAAACCGCAGTTGGATTGATCAGAGGCACCAGTTGAAGAATGTTAGCATTCAGTGTTCCAGATTCTAGCCTCCCTTGCGCTTTCTAGAGACGGAGTTGTAAATTAACTTTCATCATTTGAATGATGTTGTAGTTGAGATGCTAACTAGTGTGACAAAGCACAAGACTCAAATGCTAATGCTTTGCAAATATTTAAAGTCTTGCTTCTCCAACATACATAGGAATAATAGGAGTTTTCTCGAATAATTTGAAATAACCGAGTTTTTTGTTTTTTTAATCTTTTTTTTTTTTTTTGAAAGGAAAAAGGGGTTTAACAAACCCCTGAACCCTTTACTTTATTCAAATACCTCATTCACCTTTTAGAGGAAATACAAGAAGGCGGATTGGTGACGGACCACCATCCCTCAATGTTATTGTAATTGTGCATAGCAAATTGGCCAAAACATTAACCGCTTTAGGGACTGACTGAAAGCTTAAACTCTCAAAACAGATGACCGAGTCTTTGATTTTGCTGATCAGCGATAAAATGCTCCAAGGGATATCACTACTCTCTCCTATAGGATGGCTTTAGTGACGTTATACCTTTTGGCCAACTCCAAACCCGATAACCGGTAATGTTAGTATGTTACCACTGCAGTTGAATTATAGAAATTGCGAAGTTTTGGGGAAAATTATGACAAAGTCCGAAATATGATTTTTTGGCAATTTCATCGTTTGGCATGGGTTTGCCCAAAATTGCATCCAAGTCTCTATCTAATGCCAACCACTAGCAAACACTATGCTATCGATATGAATTGAGTTTGAATCCGTACTAGATTGTGGAGTAGTTTCTTTTTAAGTGACAATTTTGAGGATTTTGACACTGCTATTTACTTTGTATCTTAATATCCATTGAATTGGTTTTGATGGTGTTTGGCAAGTGCTTAACGGTTCAAATTAACCCATACTAAGATTCCAAGATGCGATTCCAGTTTCCAATTCCGTATATGATTGAAAATCCTAGGAAAGGAGTTTGTTTCCAATTCCAGGAAAAACCTATGACCAAGTCTTTTCTGGAAGAAGGTCCATCCAAATTTTCCAAATGATTGGGCAATGGAGAAAGAGATGTGCAACAGTCTCACCACTCTTTACAAAAAACAACAATAATAAATACGAAATATGCCTCTATTAGGAGAGTTTAGAAGGTTTGCACCTATTATGAGCTTTTGTCATCCACATTAAGGAAAGCAAAATTTTGATGACACTTTACTCATCCACATTTCCTCCTTACAGAACTCTTGGTAGAAAGATTTTACCGTATATGAGCCACTATGTAAATATCGTCATAACTAGGTGTAGCAGTATGGCCCAGTCGTTGTTGTTTTTTTTTTTTTTTTTTTTTTTTTTTGAAACAAAGACGTCAAGTTAAGGAGACCCAAAACAACAAGAAAGAAAGAAACGAAAAAACAAAAACCCAACAACTATTCCGAAATAAGTCTTCAAAGACCTATCATCCTCGATAACCTTGACTCAGATGAACTCGTTAACGTCTAATTCCAAGAAAGCTTGAGAAGGATGCATAGCTGCCAAATCATTAGCAACACGATTTGTTTCCCTATAAATGTGCTCAATTCTGAACCTGTGAAACCATTTACGAAGTTGACAAATTCTCCACCAAAGATGCAAGATAGCCCAACCAGGTTTAGGGTCTTTGTTCTTCAACAGATTGCAAACGACCATAGAATCACCGTTAATGTTGAATTTTCCTCTCGATTTTTCAATATAGCACACTTCATAGCAAGCTACGCGCCTTGTAATTCTAGAGATAGAACTGAATCGGGTCCGAACCTCCAATGGCGACAGTAAAGAGGTTGACCAAGATTGTCTCTCATAATAACAAATAAACCCAGGAATCGTCTCGTCTAGAACCATCAATTGAGCATAACTTCATCACTTTTACGGAATTGCCATTTACAAGCAATAAGCTTCTTCTTATCAACCGCAAGTAACTCCCCATTTGCACAAGAAAGATCTAGCAAACACGGAATCCACATCGAAAAATTACAGATTCGATCTTCAATCTCACATCATTAACAATAAAATAGGCGGGTTGAATCTTGAATTTGACTTGGCGGAATGAAACCTTCTATTCCGTTCTTTCCAAATATGATAAATAAAACTGTTAAGAGTAAGTTTCCTAATAGAATTAACAGCACCATCTCCGATAAAATTTTCACGGCACCACTTCAATTCTTGTTCCCAATTTGGAATGCAAGATCTATAATATCCAAGTTTTAAAATCAGACCTTGCCAAATGGCAGAAGAGAAAGTGTATTTACTAAAAAGATGATAACCATCTTCAGGGGCCTCATTACATAGCAGACAAACTGGATCAGAGATTAGTCCCCATTGCATGAGTCTGCACCTAGTTTTGAGCTTGTTGTGCATTGCTAACCAACTAATGAAGGAGTGACGAGGGATGAGACCCTTAAACCACACCAAACGATGCCATTCCATATCATACCTGGAAGAAGTGATGGCATCGTAAGTGCATTTCATGGAAAAAATACCAGAGGAGCTATCTTTCCACACCTTAACATCTGTTTCTAAACGATTGAATTCCACTTCCCTTATCTGTCGACAAAAGTCTTCATCAAAAGTCTTCATCAGCAACAAAGTGCTTGCCCAGGCCGATTAAGCAATAGAATAATGGAAGCAGAGCCCAATCACACAACTTACCCCTTTGGGTGCAAAAAAATCAAATAAGAAACTAGTACACGGCCGTTTCTTAAAAAGTACCTACAAAAGGTTTAGCATACTCACTTTGCAACTTAAAATTCTTCTCCAGCTCCATGAGTGATCTTGAGGAATAAACATACTCCAAAAAATCTTTTTGTTTAATGAGATTATCTTTAACCCATTGAGTCCCACATTATCTTTATCGGAGAGCGGATCCAGGATGTGTCTAAGATTAAAACGTATGTTTGTACTTTCTAAATTCTAACCCTAACCCTCCCTCGGAGAAAGGAAGACAAACTGCTAACCAACTACGGGGTTATTCTTCTTATTCATATCCTGGACCATCCCATAGGAACCTTTTGAAGATCGAGTTAAGCTCTTTGATTACTCTCTTAGCAAAATAAACAAAGAAAACCGAGGAAATAAATCATACCACTTAACAGACCTTAATGAGAAGAAGCCTACCCGCATAAGTCAAAAATCGGCTTTCGGGATTTACACGTTTAGTGACTTTTGCACCAGAGAAGACAATCAACATAAGAGAGCAGTGGATATCAAAGGAATGCCTAAGTATCTAATGTAAACTCTCTTGAGAACAACCGGCAAGCGCATAATTTCAATAAGAACATATCCGTTCGGAACTCTAGGAGAATGAAAAAGGGAGGTTTTATGAATACTCACCTCAAGCCCAGAAAGCACCGGGCGAGAAAGGGCCAGGATGAATAGATGAAACGACCTCAAAAGAGCCTTTGAAAAAAAACCATAACGTCGTCAAGCAAAGAAGAGATGGGTGAGATTGGTGGATTTTTCACTTGGGGTGGAAACCAAAATTACATTTGCTTCACTCAAATTAAGAAGAATAAGCGTTAAAAACTTCCATAACCATGACAAAAAATATACAAAGAAAGTGGACATCGCCGCAAAACCTCTACTAGCCCCAAAGAATCCATATGGAGAACCATTAATCATTACGAAAAACCGAGAAGAAGAAATGCAAAGAAATATCCGGTTAATAAATTGTTCGGGGAAACTAAACATTTTCATAGTCTTGATATGACATCCAAATTAACCGAATCATAAGCTTTTACGAAGATCAATCTTCAAAGAACATCCGCTACTCCGTTTCTTCCTATGATAATTTCTAACTAACTCATGAGCAAGCAAAACATTATCTTTGAATAGCTCTCCCTGAAATGAAGGCGATTGATTTGACTAATAATCTTACTCATAACTCTTTTCATTCAAGGCCATTATCTTAGCAATACATTTATAAATTACGTTGCAACAAAATATGGGTCTATAATCACTATAGAAGAAGCATTGTCCGATTTAGACATAAGGTAACAAAAGTACAATTAACTTCACGAAGTAATTTACCACACTTGAAGAAATTTTGGATGGCTTTTACAAAATCATCAACTACATCCCACGCAGCTTTAAAGAATTGGCTAGAGAAGCCATCCGGCCCGGAGACTTATCAAAGATCAATACAAGATGAGCTTGAACTACTTCATCTCTACTAACGGACAAATAAAGCAAACATCATCACTAAGAGTCTTATCAAAGCGAAGACTATCTAAACAACATCGGTGTCACAAACGTTAGAGTGTTATTGAAAAGAGAATAATAAAAATCGACACACTCTTGAGCTATAACTTATCATCATCAAGCTTAGTACCGGATCCGAGAAGAAGAGTGAGAATACTATTTCTAGACCAGTCTTTCTTTAATGTAATTATGAAAAACTTTATTATTAGAATCACTAACCCCATCCACTTTACTTTAGATTGTTTCTTATCCATTGACGCATCATATCTAGAAGCTTAGCAGTTTTTAATGCCTTCCCTCTCATAACTAGCAGTGTATTTTGCAAAAGGATTAGGCGAACTTGAGCTTAGAAATCGAGCATGTAATTCTTAGCTTCTAAAGTTTGAAGAGAAAGATTACCATATTTCCTTTTCCTTAAATCAATCATAGATCTTTTATTTCTTTTCAATTTAGTAAACAAGAATCGGCATAGGTTTCCTCTAACCTAGTAAAAGATCCATTCATGTCCGAACAATATCAAGGAAATGGGATCTTCGAAAGGAAATTGCAAAACCGGGAAAAGGAGGAGGTCCATGGGCACGATCCTCAAAAATAGAAACAACACTAGGACTGTGGTGAAATACCGAAGCAAAAATTCAGCAATAGAGTCTTGAAAATGATTAAGCCATTCAAGTTAGCTAAAACCTATCAATGCTTGGCAACAACCCTATCTTCACCTTGATGATTACACCAAGTGAAAAAACAACAAATTATAAAAAGATCAAACACATGGGCATTCTCGAGTACAGTTCCAAAATCGAATATTGAGAAGCAATACAATGTGAACCCGACTAAGATTTATCATTTATTCTAAAATAGAATTGAAATCCCTAGGATAATCCGGGAGCTTATTTGCAATGGCGAAAGACTCTAAATCAGCCCATAAGGAACGTCTAACAATGACATCATTATCACCATAAACAAAAGAAACAATGCACTTTTATTTGAAGAAAATAAGACTTCAAGAAAAATAACTTGAGCAGAAGCTGTGAATAAGAGAAACAACCAATTCATCCGGGTCCCATCCTATCCAAATTCTACCGAGTTGTTATGAACATAATTATCTAAAAACCTCCAAGTGGGTCTTGTGCACGACGAATGCTATCACAATTGGCACCTTGAACATGTGTTTCAACTAAACCAACCAGCGACAATTTATTTTCACTAATATAATTACTAACTTCTCTTTGTTTCAAGGATCATTTAGACCCCTAATGTTCCAACCACCAAATTTAATCATTATTAAGAATAAGGGGTGTACCTTTCTACTATTTCACCAGGACTTTTTATTGTCCACAACCTTGAAGGACTTTTGAAAATCCTTGAGATGATGAACTCGATTGAAGTGAGACCCGACTCCACGAAGCAACGTCAAAATTGCTATCAGAGGGAACTAAAACAACAACTCAACCATATGAATAGAATCGGTCAACAACGTATCTTGTTCCATGTTAGAAGTATCTTACCATAAAGTATCGGATAAAATATCAAATTTATTAGTAGTAACCATAGGAGCATTTACTAAGTTGTTTTAGATTACCAATCTCCACCGAGGCCCTTGGAAAACCGAACAACCTTCTCCATACTGGACTTCTTTAATGTTAAACCGGAAGATCTTCCATTATTATCTCATCTTCGGAAAGAAGACTCAAATAGTTTCTTTATCCTTCTTAAAAAGATTCACTTCTATTTCTCTTAGTAGTTTTCTTTGTCCAAACTTCAGTAGAGCAATACTCAGGATTAGACTGGACTATTCGGATTAATCACAAGAACCGGTTCCTTAGGTTTCCTAGTACACCTTGCTAAAGAATGACCCCGCAATGAAAGAGCACCTAGGGAGGTCTCTATGGATACTCTATAGGTATTTCAACTCTTCGTCCACCAAGAATAATTGGTATCATGGAAGGAAATTCTACAGTGTATCAATTTCAACATACTCGGGCATAGCTCATTCGTTGTCTTGAGAGTGTAATCTTGACGACATCAATGGAGTACCTAAGTAACTAGCAATAATTGCTAAACCTTTAGCATGCCACATATGAATAGGTACCTTAAATAATTTGACCCACAGGTAAGGTTTTCATTTCAGCATTCTCTTTTAAAGAGGAGTCCAAGCTCTAAAGAAATAATTGATCAGCGATATACCAAGAACCATGCTCAAGATAAATTCTATCCTCTTCATTATCAAATTCAAAAATATAGATGGAATCACCATGAATAGTCATCCGAAAGTTACCTTTAAGTTTTGAGCCTTTTGAAGCGATTTTTGAACAAGCATAAGCGGTAGAATCGTTTTCCAACGAAACATCCTACAACCAGGCCTTCACATCGCTTTACCTCGAAGCAACATCAGCATCCTCCACAACCATGACCCTTTCACAGTGCTATCAACTGAAGAATCCAGACACTCCATATGAACTTTGCATCTAAAACTTCCGATTGTTGTTTGCCTGAGCAGAAGACCAAGACATCGATCCAACCTTAGATGGACCCCAAAACCCTCCGCCATAGAAAGCGTTCCTTAGAGAAATATCAATCCTTGGAGAATTACTACCACCACCAATTTCGGAGAACGAAAACCCTGAAATTGGAACGAGGAAGAGATGAATTCATGACTATAATGGAAGAAAAGAAGAAAAAGATCAGGAGATCAAACACCGATCATCAGGACAAAGATTGCTAAGCAAATAATCAAGATTGGAGCGAAATCAAGAAAAACTGAAAAATGAAACCCTTGACCAAAGTCAACGTCGCCTGAAAATCGCCCTAGACAGACTCTTGACCTTTTCGCATCCTTGTAGTAGTCATTCAGTGATTCGCGTAGTATGGCCCAGTCGGTTGCACTGCATGCATGACAAATCACGTAGTGTCTTGCCATTGTTCAAGTATGCTATATTTATCTCGAAAAGATCCCTGGCATGAATTAGAAGAAGTGAGAGGGCTTTGCAAAAAAAAAAAATTGGTGATTAGAAATAAATGAAATTAGATTCTCAAATGAAGGAACTTCTATTGATGAAATTACTAGTAACGGAATGAAAAATCTCAATCGTTTCATCAGGAAAAAATTCCACTTCATGGCGCCACCTACACTTGGAACAACAATCAAGTTAGAGGAGAATTAATAGGCTTATTCTCTCCCAAGTTGCTTTATCTCGACCTTGCTCTGACCAACGATCAATTGGGCTTCTCCGTGAATGAGTTCGGGGCTTGGCGGAATTAGTCTCCTTATCGATTTTGAGGTGTACTCCTTAACTCATCCTCTCTTAATTCGGATTAAGTGGTCCTCTTTCTTTTCTTCTTTTTTTGTGTATGTGCAGGGTATATAATTTCCAAAATGCTTCAAATGTTAAAGCTAAAGCTTCGGGTTTGGCATAACGAAAAATATATATTGAGAGCAAAAATGGAAGCTCTGGAAACAGAATTCAAAGCTTTGGACCAAATGGGATCAAGCTAAAGCGCTGCAAGAGTATTGCCAGATAAGTTCTGACATAAAAGAAATCAAAACTGGAGTCGTCAAACATTTCCAAAGCTTTTTTTTTGACTGAAAAGGGCAAATTTTATAAAAAGAAACTCGTCATCACCGAAAAGTGACAAAGAGGAAGAGTTACAACGATGCTTGAATAACAACATCCCAATTACATATCAAAGTTGATAAGCTAAAGCCCTTAAAAATGTCCAAGTTTACTGTCCAGTTGAACAACAAACATTTGACCTCAATAATCAATTGGTTAGTGTTTCTTGCAACATTCTTGAAAAGCCTATTGTTCCTTTCATTCCAAACACACCACTAAATCGAAAATAGCAAATAACTCCACAGATTTTTCACCAATTTCTTGCTCTTACTTCTTCCCCATTCCCAAATAGTTCTTTTGACATCAACTGGAATGCAAACATTTGATTCCAAAGCTTTTTAAAAGTAATCCCAAACTATGTTTGTAGTTTTACCCAATCAGGAAAAGATGGGAGTTTGTTTGACCAGAAGACCACGGAAGCGGACAATCGAGTCTTGAACCAAACTCCAGATGACAACTTATCTAGCATTTGCTCCCATTTGTAAGACAAAGTCCAGGACTAAGAAAGCCACCTTCAATGGAATTTTAGGATTCCAAAGTTGTTTGTCGGAAAGAGAGAAAACCATCTAGTTCGAAGGAGAATAAGCATTTGCCACTATAAAACCTTCACCTCGCAAAAATCCGATTTCACTGTCTTCGTCTTCATTTAACGAAGAGATGGCTCCCCAATTACTTGAAGCAAATTAACAATCTCAACATCTCCCGCAAGTTCAAACTTCTCACAAAATTGAAGTCCCAAGCTCCTTCGGGAGAAATCATATCTTTCAACACATCATTCTTCTTTTGGACAACTTAAACAAATTAGAAAGATAAAGAGTTTAGTGATTGCTCACCTACCCAAACATCCTTCGAGAAATAGATACGCATCCATTACCCACAACCAACTTAGTACCGAAAGTTAACAAAATATCTAGATTTTAGGATTCCAAAGCTATAAAAAAATTCTTTGAATGATTTGGAAATAAAGCAGTAAAACCCCCAAATTTCGTTTATTAATCTCCTCCATAATGCAAACTTTTCAATGCCATACTCCAAATCCACTTACCATGAAGTGCTTTGTTCACTAAATTTTAATACCAATACCTCCCCTTCCGCATTTTGGTAAAGTTGCTTTTGACCAACCAACCCGGCTCCTCTTCCTAGAGGTATTGCTTGAACCCCATAAAAAGTTTCTCATAATTCTTTCCATCTACTTCCCTATACTAGAAGGTAACTGAAATAAAGAAAGATAGTAAACAGGCAAGCTTGCCAACACACTTTGTATCATGATTAGCCTGACCTTTGAAAGATAAGTTTCTTCCATGTTGCAAGTTTCTTTTGAAACTTTTTGCAAAATATCATTCCAAACCTCTTTGCATTTGGACTTACTTCCAAGAGGGATACCTAAATAATTCATAGGTAATTGTGTTAGAGAACAACCAAAAATATCAGCACATACCTCACCATTGTGTTAGGTAATTATATCAGCACATACCTCA